>JARQOC010000011.1:14917104-15412104 GCA_033576535.1 Allobates femoralis
CCTGTGTGGCCCTGCATCATGGCGTGCGCGCCCACCCTGTGTGGCCCTGCATCATGGCGTGCGCGCCCACCCTGTGTGGCCCTGCATCATGGCGTGCGCGCCCACCCTGTGTGGCCCTGCATCATGGCGTGCGCGCCCACCCTGTGTGGCCCTGCATCATGGCGTGCGCGCCCACCCTGTGTGGCCCTGCATCATGGCGTGCGCGCCCACCCTGTGTGGCCCTGCATCATGGCGTGCGCGCCCACCCTGTGTGGCCCTGCATCATGGCGTGCGCGCCCACCCTGTGTGGCCCTGCATCATGGCGTGCGCGCCCACCCTGTGTGGCCCTGCATCATGGCGTGTGCGCCCACCCTGTGTGGCCCTGCATCATGGCGTGTGCTCACCTAGTCCCCTGTGGCCGCTGTCAACGGAGCAAAAGACTGCAGCTGCCAGCTCTGTGCTCATAGGCATGACCAGCTCCACTGCACAGAGAGCCGCCGGTCCTGTCTATACCAAAGCTGCCGGCTCTCCGTGCCTAGTGGAGCTGATACTCCTCACTATCTCTTGCAGCACAAAGCTGGTAACCTCTATACTGCAGCCACCAGCTCTCTATGCCCCACTCTGTGCTGCAGGAGGTATGGAGAGGAGTATTAGCTCCACTATGCACAGAGAGGTGGCAGCTGCGGTATAGGCAGCCCCGCCACAGGGCGAGCGCGCCACAATACACAGCCACGGGGCAAGGGCACACGCCATATTGCACACAGCAGTATTCTCCTCAAATGACAGTGTGCCGAATCTCCTTCACAGCTGCGGATTTGGCACATTGTGTCAGTGGAGGAGGGGACCACTGTGCAATGCGGGTGGCCTGGCATACTGAGTGGGGGCGTGTTTGTAGTAATCTGGGCGTAACATCCTGTTCTCTATTTACATGCTGTTCTCTGGCTGCCACAAACGTGATATCTGGGTGACAATGCAAAATGCTGACAGGATGTGTATTACACACTATCAATGCTCGGCAGCCTGGATACATGTATATTATCCAAATAACCCAGACAGCCCCTATAATTCTACCCGTGATCACATGACAGACAGGAGTCTGCTGAAGACCTTGTGCCCCCATCACCACCATCCTCCTATGTGTCAGTCGTCTGGACTGCAGCGCCCCTCTGCCCCCTGGTTATGGGGGGTGCATGGTGCACTTTGATTGACAGCACAGGCCCAGACAAACATCCCTCTGCATCACCTAGGAGACACTGCAGAGGTGGACGGTAACCAAGGTGACGAGCCGTAAAGTGCACAACACCCCACCTGATCCGCAGGTGATCAGCATTTAACTAAGGTGATCAATGATCAATGTCACCAGCACAATAGTCAGGGACAACCGCAGCAGCCCCACCACAGGGGGCACATCACCCCACCACAGGGGGCACATCACCCCACCACAGGGGGCGCATCACCCCACCACAGGGGGCGCATCACCCCACCACAGGGGGCGCATCACCCCACCACAGGGGCGCATCACCCCACCACAGGGGGCGCATCACCCCACCACAGGGGGCGCATCACCCCACCACAGGGGGCGCATCACCCCACCACAGGGGGCACATCACCCCACCACAGAGGCGGCCATTGTGATTGGCTGCATGTCCTGCACACGGGCCCCCGCCGCACTGTCCACTATGGGGCCACATCCTGTATACGGGCCCCCGCCGCACTGTCCACTATGGGGCCGGATCCTGCACACGGGCCCCCGCCGCACTGTCCACTATGGGGCCGGATGTACGCTCGGGCACTCACTCCTCTAAGAAGTCCTGGAACAGTTTCTGGCATTTCTCCGCCACCTCGTCCTTCACTTGTTGGGCGGCGGCGGCCGCGGCGCTCCCGGTGGGCTCTGCTATATCCATGATGATCCGCTCGGTTCTGACCGGAGACGCCGCTTCCTGCTGTCTGTGATGGGGACACCGCTGGTGTTTCGCGCCAAACTGCGGCAACACGTGACCCGTTTCGCGCCAGTCTCAGCCAATAGCAGCCCAGGGACGAGACAGGTTTTCGCGCCACGGAGGAAGGGGGCGGGGTCAGCGCGGCGCTATAACGCTTAACTGGTCCATCGCCGGACAGAATCCGCAGTGAGGTCGGTGGAGAGAGCGACACCTGGCGGTGGAGGAGAAATCATCAGGGAACAATCACTTTTTTTCATCTATTTTTCAATTAGGCTTTTTTTTTTTAATGATAGCCATTATTATTATTTATTACTAGATGGTGGCCCGAGTCTAACGCAGCGGGTATTCTAGAGTATGTATGTAGTTATTTATGAAGATTTAAAAATAATGCAATGAATACACAGGATTTTCCTAGTAAAATAAAAATATCACTGATTAATCTCAGCTGGCAGCCGCCACCAATCAGCGAAATATGGTTCAAATCCTGCACCAATTCGAGGCCAGACTGCGCCTGTCGCTGATTGGTCACACCCGGCCGAGCGCAACCAATCAGCAACACGGGATTTCCGTTACAGACAGAATTAGACGATTATATAGTAGATATAGATATAGCGCCATTAGAGTCCACGGTGCTTTACATATGGCAAAGTGCAGATGAGGACAAGTACAATATATGTGGCCAATCAAGTCATACAAGTACAGGAGGGGAAAGGACCCCGTCCGCTCACAGTTTAAGAGGGGTAGGCAGCAGTGGCGGAAATACCGCGGTCACGGCTGAGACCGGGCCCGCCCCCTGCCTCCAGCCGCCCACCGCGATAGCCCTGAAAGAGGAGCGGAGTGCGGACTGGAAGTGACAGGAGTCACTTCCTGCTGCCGCGCAACAGTAGCACCCCCCCCCTTCCCCCCGGCTCCTCACCCAGCCAGCTCCAGTAGCACCATCATCCCACCTCCCCCCGGGTCCTCACCAAAGGGTGCATCTTGCACCGGGGCCCGCGGCTTTGTAGTTACGCCACTGGCAGGCAGGGATATAGTAGGAGGGGGTAGTGCCGATTGTGAGACGGTGTGGTGAACCGGGTCTCAGTTGTAAGCTTGTCGTAAGAGGTGGGTCTTCAGGTTTCTTTTGAAGGTTCCCAGGGTAGTCGAGTGTCTAAGGTGGTGGGTGAGAGAGTTCCAGGGTATGGGGGAAGCACGGGAGAAGTCTTGTGTGCGGTTGTGGGAGGTGGAGATAGGGGGGGGAAAGAGGAGGAGCTCTTGGGAGGATCGCAGATTGCGTGAGGGTAGGTGTTAGGAGACGATGTCGGAGATGTATGGAGGGGACAGGTTGTGGACGGCTTTGTATGTCATGGTTAGTGTTTTGAACTGGGACCTCTGAGAGGTGGGGAGCCACTGAAGGGCTTGGTGGTGGGGGGAGATAGGTGGATTAGATGGGCAGCGGAGTTGAGGATAGATTGGAGAGATGCAAGGGAGTTAGCGGGGACGTCGGTGACCAGGAGGTTGCAGTAGTCGAGGCGGGAGATGATGAGAGCGTGAACAAGTGTTTTAGCCATGTTGTAGTCAAGGAAAGAGCAGATCCGGGAAATGCTTTTGAGCTGGAGTCAGCAGGAGGTTGTGAGGGCTTTGATGTGAGGTTTGAAGGAGAGGGAAGAGTCGAGGATTACCCTGAAGCTTTTGGCGTGGGGGACTGGGGAGAGTGAGCAGCCGTCGTCATTGATGGACAGGTCCGGTAGAGGGGGAGAGTGATGTGGGGTGAAGACAATGAACTCAGTTTTGTCCATGTTCAGTTTCAGAAAGCGAATGGAGAAGGATGAGATGGCGGACAGGCATTGTGGGATTTTGGATAGTAGAGAGGTGATGTCAGGCTCAGACAGATAGAGTTGTCCCAGGCCGAGGGTGTAGATGGAAAAGGGTAGGGGTCCCAAAACTGAGCCTTGGGGGACACTGACAGGGGGTAGGGCGAGGAGGAGGTGTGGGAGTGGGCGATGCTGAAAGTCCGATCCGTTAGATATGAAGAGATCCAGGAGAGGGCTAAGTCAGTGATGCCAAGAGATTCCAGGATCTGTAGTAGGAGGGAATGGTCTACGGTGTCGAAAGCAGCAGATAGGTTGAGGACGACGGAGTAGTGTCACTTGCTATTCGCGGTCAGTAGGTCGTTGGTGACTTTGGTTAGGGCTGTTTCAGTGAAGTGATGGGATCTGAAGCTGGATTGTAGGCGGTCAAAGAGGGAGCAGTAGAGGTGGAAGGACAATTTTGAGTGGACGTGTTGTTCAAGTAGTTTTGAGGCGAAGGGGATAAGGGATATGGGGTAGTTAGAGGCAGATGCTGGGTCAAGGGAGGGTTTTTTGAGGATGGGTGTGATCTAGGTGTTTAAGGATGAGGGGAAGACGCCGGGAGTTAGTGATAAGTTGAAGAGATGGGTTAGGACAGGGATGAGGACTGTGGTGAGGTTCGAGATGAAGTGGGTCGAGGGCACAGGTGGTGAGGTGAGATCGTGGCAGAAGGGAGGAGAGTCAGTCTTCTGTCATGGCGGAGAAGCTTCCTTTGGATGAGGAGGGCTGGGCGGTAATGGGGGAGGGCTAAGGGGACAAGTGGGTCAAAGCTTTTCTCTGAGTTTGTTGATCTTCCGATTGAAGGAGATAAAACCGTTGTCAGAGATGAGGAGAGAGGGAGGAGGTGCTGGGGGTGGAGTAGAGAGTTGAAAGTGTTGAATAGTTGTTTGGGGTTGAGGGACAGGGGCGTTATTAGAGATGAGAAGTAGGCTTGTTTTGTGGTGGTGAGTGTGGCCTTAAATTTAGTGAGGGACTGTTTTGTTTGTACATGGTGAAGTGCACCGCGGAATGGGATTTCTTCCATCTCCGCTCGGCCACCCTGGACGCCCGATGCTCTCTTTAGTGAGGGTGGTGAACCAGGGTTGCCTGTGTTTGCGGGTTTTGGTGTGTGTGAGGGGGCGGCCTGTTCGAGGGCTGTAATTATTGTTTGTTATAGAGTGTGGCAGAAGCGTCAGCATCATGTGAGGAAGCTATGTATGCAAGGGGAGAAGGGACTCAGAGAATGAATGAGTGTCAATAAATTTAAGGTTTCTGTGGGGGGAGTTTAGGAGAGGGGGAAGTGTGTTGGGAGAGGGAGGAGAACGTCAGCAGGTTGGGGTCGGATAGGAGGAGGGGTGAGTTTGAGAGGTCAGTGAGGGAACATAGGCCGATGAAGACAAGGTCGCGTGTGTGGCAATCCTTGTGAGTGGCTGAGGGGGTCCATTGGGAAAGCACAAAGGAGGTAGTCAGTGATAGGAGTTGAGAGGCAGCGGGGTGAGGGATGTCAATGGGGTTGTTGAAGTCACCCATGATAGTGGGGATGTCAGAAGAAAGGAAGTGGAGAAGGCAAGTGATGAAATGTTCAAGAAAGGTGGGGGTGAATTCTCGGGGGCGGTAGATGACGGCCAGCTGGAGGTTGCAGGGCGAGAAGATGCAGACAGAGTGCACCTTGAAGGGAAGGAAGGAGGCAGTGGGCGGAGGTGTATTGGGGTGAATGAGCAGCTGTCAGACAGGAGCAAGCCGACACCTCCGCCGTGCTTGTTGCTGGGGGGGGGGTTTAAAGAGTGAGTCTGCCATAGGAGAGTGCAGCAGGGGAGGCGGTGTCAGAGGGGGTGAGCCATGTTTCGGTGATGCAGAGGAATGAGAGTTTGTTGGTGGTGAAGAGGTCGTGGATGAATGAGTTTGTTGCAAACCGAGCAAGCATTCCAAAGTGCTCCAGGTATGGGGACTGGAGGAGGGGGGGCTGGGTGAATGGGTGTTAAGTTGTGGGGGTTGTGAGCATTTGTGGTGGGGAGTAGGTGTGGATTAAGAGTGATAGAGGAGATGTGGCCGGGGGGGGGGGGGGGGGGGAACAGGATTAGGGGATATGTCACCTGCGAGTAGGAGAAGTAGTGAGAGGGTTAGAAGGTGGGAGCAGGAGAGTTTCCTTGGTGGGCGTGCGTGTCTTGAGACGAGGGACTGTGTGTGAAGGAACAGTTTGGAGGAGGGGGTAAAGTGAGTGGGTGGATAGGCAGGGTTAGTGGGAAGTAAAGCAAAATGGGAGTGAAGGTGAAGAGGAAACATTATAGGTATTGCCTATGGATCAAGCTCGTCAAGGTAAGATATAGCAGGGGGAGAGATGGGGATGGGGTGCTGCCGGGTGAGATGCAGTCAGGACAGGCAGTGATGAGATGCAGTCAGGGATGAAGTGTAGCCAGGGATGAGATGTAGCGGGGAATGAGATGTAGCCAAGGGTCGTTTAGACATCGCTGGTGAGATGTCACACATCTAGATATCGTGGATGACGCACCAACGATGTGGCGAGCAGGTATCATTTGCACAACCCAGCGAATGATAATTGTTCACTGATGTGATTGGGCGAGGTCGTGAACGACATCGTTATCGCGGTGTCACACACAACGATGCAGCAGGTTGGCTGAACGATGATCATCTGATTTGACAACATGTTCTCAAATCTGCGATCAGCGATCCAACGATTTATCGTAACCACATCGCAGAGTCACACACAACGAGGTAGTAATGATGTCGCTTGAACGACTCCAAACCCCTGACGTTTCAGCGATATCGTTCATGATCTCATACCGTGTAACGGGCCTTAACACTGACTTACAAAGCCATCTCCAATCTATCTCCCCCAAATATCTCTGAACTAATCTCCCGATATCATCCAACTCGTAATCTTTAGCATCCTTGGGAGGTGTGTGCTTAGATTGTTCAATAGAAGGTGCTGCAACCCATACTTTTGTATGGAGAAGCAGTGTGAGCAGCCTCTTCTCTCAGCTTTCCTGGTACCTCCAGAATTAGATCAGATAGGGTGGACTGCAGTGTGAGCAGCCTCTTCTTATCTCAGCAGCCCTGGTTTCTCCAGTATTAGATCAGATGGGGTGGACAACAGTGTGAGTGGCCTCTTCTTACCTCAGCAACCCCTGGAATTTCCAGTATTAGAACAGATAGACAAAATATATAGTAGTGTGAGCAGACTCTTCTTACTTCAGCACACATGGTATCTGCAGTATTAGAATAGATAGACAGGGCACACAGCAGGGTGAGCAGACTCTTACCTCAGCACCCCTGGTATTTCAGGTATTAGATCTGATAAGACAGGGTGGACAGCAGTGTGAGCAGCTTTACCTTATCTCAGCATCCTGGTGTCTCCAGTATTAGATCAGAGAGACAGGGTGGACAGCAGTGTGAGCAGCTTTTTCTTACCTCAGCCCACTGGTGTCTCCAGTATTAGATCAGAGAGACAGGGTGGACAGCAGTATGAGCAGTCTCTTCTTACCTCAGGACCCTGGTATTTCCGGTATTCGATCAGATACATAGGGTGGACAGCAGTGTGAAGTAACCTCACCACCCCTGATTTCACCACTATTAGAACACATAGACAGAATGGATAGTAGTGTGAGCAGCCTTTTCTTACATCAGCACCCCTGATTTCTCCAGTATTAGATCAGATTTGATATGATGGACAGCAATGAGAGCAGTCTCTTCTTACCTCAGCACAGTGGTATTTCCGGTATTAGATCAGATAGACAGGGTGGACAACAGTATGAGTAGTGTCTTCGTACCTCACCACCCTGATATCCCCAGTATAAGACCAGATAGAATGTACAGTAGTGTGAGCAGCTTCTTCTTACCTCAGCATCGCTGGTATCTCAGGTATTAGATCAGATATGACAGGGTGTACAGCAGTGTGAGCAGCCTCATCTGAACTCAGCACCTCTGGCATCTCAGGTATTAGATCAGATTGACAGGATGTACAGCAGTGTGAGCAGTCTCTTCTTACACATGAAGGGAGCAGAGCCTCTTATTGCACATGTTCACAAACAATCGTCTTTTTAATGTTCTAGGTCACGTTTCCATTAGTGTAACAAGGCAGTGAACATTTTAATGTAAGATTGAATACCTCCCTAGACAACGCGAATGTGATTGGCTAAATAAAGGTATTTAGTAATTTTAATCTATAAAGACATTTCCTTTATTTTTTTTTGTATTTGCGGAGATCCCCTTCAATAGCCTCCATTTCCGATCATTGAACAGTGATCCTGCCCACCAGATGGCGCTGTTAGCGGATGAGTGGTGAAGCATTGACTCCTGGGTAGTTAGGTCTTCGCTGTCATTGTGGAGGATCGCCGGCGGCTCTTTACTTCGCAGAACAAAGTATAAGATGTAACTTTGGAAAGACAAGTGAGAAGTCGGCTGCGATGACATTGAGACGCAGCTCGTAAATCTGAGTTATCTGGGCGCCGCACACTCCTGGATAGTGACATTACTCCTGCGATATAAAGTGGTGCTGACAGACGCATCACAACTGCTGGGAGGTCAGACAGAATCCGGCGGCACCTCCCGTCACAGGACTCAATATATGACTGAGGTCCGACAGGTGGGGGCAGAACGGCTCTGATACAACCAAGGGGAACACAACAAAAAGGGGCTCTTAAAGGGGTTTACAGATAACTGTAGCGCCTCATCTATCCACAGGTTATATGCGGTACTGCATCTCCGTTTCATTCACTTTAAACCAGTCACAACCCGTGGACAGGAGAGCAGCTGACCAGGAAACTCAGATCTAGGCTGCTGTTGGCTTCAAAACAACCCCTATTTTGGAATTTAGGCAGCAAGAAGTCCATTTAGGAGGATGCAGCTGTCCATACATTTACACAGCAGCACCCTCTACGGGAAGGGACGAGTATTAGCACTTACCAGTTCGTCTATGATGTACCGATCATGCCTCTGTGTGTCACATGTAGACTGCTCTGCAGTGTTTACATAGCTTTATTTCTGATGATTCCTTTGGGGTTAATGTTAGTAGCTGTAGCAGTATTGCTGGCCCTGTGGCTCTCCAATAGTAGGCACCTGCTGGTGGTTGTGTCAGGTGACCACTCCCCAGCCTTTAAATATTCCCATTACCCCCCAGCTGTTGTTGATGACAGAATTCATTCTCTGCAAAGACCGAGTGCTGTTCTGCTGACGCCTTGCTTGTAGCGTTGTGGAGTTTTAAACCTGTCTGGAGTTTCTGTGCTTATCCCAGTTCCTGGGTGGAGATGAGGGGGTCAGGAGCAGGGCAAGGGTAGCGGCCCAGACATCCTCACCTTTAGAGGTAATTCTGGGAATAGGGCCAGCAGGGGAATCCCGAAGGGTCAGACTAGCTTCCCAGTTTCCCTTAGCCCATCTCTGCCATCCTGCTTCCTAACCCTTTACTCTATTATAGCCACTTGTGATACTGTGGAAGAATTTTCTCTTTTCCACCTTATAAAGGGGAGTCAAACGCGGCGGGAGCGGTTGAATCAGGTGTCTCTACCAATCACAAATCTGCATTTCCAATCGTGACGTCTTTCTCTTAGCTCTCAGGATTCAGGACTTAAAGGAGTTGTCTCGAATTCTATAAAAATGTCTGATTTCAAAACAGCACCACCCGTCTACAGGATTGGTGCGATATTGCAGCTCAGCTCCAATTAATGAATGGGCCTATGCTGTAATACCACATGCAACCTGTAGACAGGGGTGGCGCTATTTTTGAAGGAATGCAGTAAAGTTTTAGTAATCCTGGATATCCCCTTTAAAGGGATTGTCTGAATCTTACCAATCGATGACCTGTCCTGTTTGGCCAATGATGTAGAGATCAAAGCAAAGGAAGCCCCTTTCTTCTTTTTGCTGCCCCCCCCTCCCGCCAATCCGATATCACATCAATGAATAAAACAGGAACCGCCATTATCCCCCTCCCCCAAACCAAGAATAGTCACGTAAACCGTTTATATTCAAGTAATTTACTGATTCACTTGCTTTTACAGCGTTCTGCACTTTACGTCAGTCTCGTTACTGTTATAAAAGGTGATTGGCTAAAATCCGTTATTGATCTGTTAGGATAGGTTTTGTGTAATTTTGCAGGTTTTTGGCCCAGAGGAGTGATTAGTTCTCACGGGATTAGTGCCGCTGGTTATCTACAGGACCCCGGGCCCGGAGGAGACCTAACAGGACTGGAGGCAGCCCGGCGGTACGACTTCCATAGTGCACAGAAAGGTGGAGGCTGGCAGGTGATTCCGGCTCTGGGGCTCTTATGGGGTCAGCCTCTTGGGGTCACGGGGGAACATGGAGGTCTGGCGGACATTGTGCAATCCAAGGTACAGCATGGTGACCCGCTCCAGACCTAAGGCAGAGGAAAACAGGGGGTCAGAGATAGTGTATAGCACATAGAGGACCTAGAGGAGCCCACAGTCCTTACCAATGCCACCGCCGGCGTGAGGTGGAGCGCCGTAGCGGAAGGAGTCGATGTACGCCTTGATTTTCTCCAAGTCTGAGGAAGAAAAAAAAAAAAGAGCAAATGACTTTCTATATTATTAAAGGTCGTGAACATTTCTTGCAACCGTTTATTATTACTGTGATAAAGCTATAAAACATTACAGTGACACAGCGCACGGTCGGCCGCTCTGTGCACCGCTCCTACCAGGAGCAGCAGGTTTATATTCATTTCTAGCAGATTTGCCGTACACTTCTCTCTACAAATACTAATGTCCCTGATCATGATAAGTGATATCAGTCCTCGCTTGTGTGATCGGGGACGTCTTACCGATGGCGTGGTGCTGGGCTCTCTCAGTCAGCAGCTGAGCGTCGTGCACTCGCTGAGCCCCGGACAGGATCTCCTCCCCCCTCATGAACATGTCATACGAGTTGGAATATTTCTGCGCAAAAAGAGAAAGGAAAAGCAAAATAACCAACACTGGGGGTCCTAGGTCTGGGGCACACTGACACTGGGGGCCCTAGGTCTGGAGCACACTGATACTGGGGGTCCTAGCTCTGGAGCACACGGATACTGGGGGTCCTAGGTCTGGAGCACACCGATACTGGGGGTCCTAGGTCTGGGGCACACTGACACTGGGGGTCCTGGGACTGGGGCACACTGATACTGGGGGTCCTAGCTCTGGAGCACACTGATACTGGGGGTCCTAGATCTGGGGCACACTGACACTGGGGGTCCTAGGACTGGAGCACACTGATACTAGGGGCCCTAGGTCTGGGGCACACTGACACTGGGGGTCCTAGGTCTGGGGCACACTGACACTGGGGGTCCTAGGTCTGGAGCACACTGACACTGGGGGTCCTAGGTCTGGAGCACACTGATACTAGGGGCCCTAGGTCTGGGGCACACTGATACTGGGGGCCCTAGGTCTGGGGCACACTGACACTGGGGGTCCTAGGTCTGGGGCACACTGACAATGGGGGTCCTAGGTCTGGGGCACACTGACACTGGGAGTCCTAGGTCTGGGGCACACTGACACTGGGGGTCCTAGGTCTGGAGCACACTGACACTGGGGGTCCTAGGTCTGGAGCACACTGATACTAGGGGCCCTAGGTCTGGGGCACACTGACACTGGGGGTCCTAGGTCTGGGGCACACTGACACTGGGGGTCCTAGGTCTGGAGCACACTGACACTGGGGGCCCTGGGACTGGGGCACACTGACACTGGGGGTCCTAGGTCTGGAGCACACCGATACTGAGGGTCCTAGGTCTGGGGCACACTGATACTGGGGGCCCTAGGTCTGGGGCACACTGATACTGGGGGTCCTGGGACTGGGGCACACTGACACTGGGGGTCCTAGGTCTGGAGCACACTGATACTGGGGGCCCTAGGTCTGGGGCACACTGATACTGGGGGCCCTAGGTCTGGGGCACACTGATACTGGGGGTCCTGGGACTGGGGCACACTGACACTGGGGGTCCTAGGTCTGGAGCACACCGATACTGAGGGTCCTAGGTCTGGAGCACACTGATACTGGGGGCCCTAGGTCTGGAGCACACTGATACTGGGGGCCCTAGGTCTGGAGCACACTGACACTGGGGGCCCTGGGACTGGGGCACACTGACACTGGGGGTCCTAGGTCTGGAGCACACCGATACTGAGGGTCCTAGGTCTGGGGCACACTGATACTGGGGGCCCTAGGTCTGGGGCACACTGATACTGGGGGTCCTGGGACTGGGGCACACTGACACTGGGGGTCCTAGGTCTGGAGCACACTGATACTGGGGGCCCTAGGTCTGGGGCACACTGATACTGGGGGCCCTAGGTCTGGGGCACACTGATACTGGGGGTCCTGGGACTGGGGCACACTGACACTGGGGGCCCTAGGTCTGGAGCACACTGATACTGGGGGCCCTAGGTCTGGAGCACACTGACACTGGGAGTCCTTAGAAAGGGTAACACTGTCACTGACATACAGATAGCCCCTTGACAATGCTGAACAATACTATTATCTGTATAATTCACTACTAACATTTAAGAAGGGCCTGGATGCCTTTCTTGAAAACTATAATATTACCAGTTATATATACTAGATTCTTTGATAGGGCGTTGATCCAGGGATCTAGTCTGATTCATGCACTCACTGGGAAAGGGAAAGGGAAAAGGCCGCTCCACCGCCCATATCCTCCTGGATTCCTGCACCTGGTGTGGCAGCTTTGGCAACTGCCCAGGAAACAATGTAAAGTGGAAACCACCGGTGCTTGTCTTCATAAAATTTTGTTCTTTATTGTTAAATGAAATTTATAAAATCATTCAGCGTGCTAGCTGGGCGCTAGACGCGTTTCGGAAGACACAACTTCCTTAATCATTAGCCAATGGAAGACAAGCACCGGTGGTTTCCACTTTACATCTAGTCTGATTGCCATATCTGGAGTCAGGAAGGAATTTTTTCCCCCAATGTGGAGCTTAGTGCTGCCACATGGGTTTTTTTTTTGCCTTCCTCTGGATCAACATGTTAGGCTATGGGGGAACTAGATGGACTTAAAGTCTTCCTTCAACCTTAAAAACTATGTTACTATGTTACTATGTAATACTCACCGGCTCTTGGGGGTCTGGCATTGTGTAGAAGGGTCTCACAGCCAATGGATATTTATCAAGGATGTAGAAATCAGTGTCGTACTGAGAGAAACAGAACAGAATATCTGATATCAACATCTACCTGTTCACTCTACATTAGATTGTAAGCCTACGGGTCAAGCCGGAGTCTCATGATTATTTTTCTATCAAAACTGATTATTTGCTTAATAATGCAGGAAATTTACCTTTTCTTTCACTAACCGTCCTAGAAGTTTCTCATTGGGAGTGCTGGGGAAAAACAGAATGAAGTTAATGACGTCTATATCAGGCAGTGAGGTCAGCCGACAGTATCTTTATAATGATGGAAGCTCCAAGCCCTACGACAGCTTAAAGTGAACCGACCTTGTGTCTCTGGGGTCCTGCATGTGAATATCACTATTTCTGGCCTTTGTAGGACTTGTATACTGCATGTTTCCCAATTTTCTACTTTTTCTGAGCTAGTGGGGGGACTAGCTGTTATGATCTCTCCCGTACACAGTACATACGTGAGAGATTCCTGATCTACTGTCTGTGAGTAGAACGTTTTGAAGCAGTAGCAGCATGGGGACATTATACAGCAGTACTGAGCAGTGTAGCTGTGAATCCAGTTTTGGGAGTGAGATAAACACTTACTAGAAAGCAAAAGAATGGAAGACATTATACTGAATTCCAGAAAAGTAGATGTTAATCCAGTGTTGGGGTGAGATAAAGACTTACTAGAAAGCAGCAAAGTTGAAGATATGATACTGAAGTACTGAGCAGTATAGATGTAACTCCAGTTCTGGGGTGAGACAAAGACTTACTAGAAAGCAACAGAACTGAAGACTTTATACTGAAGTTACTGAAGTACTGAGCAGTGTAGATGTAATTTCAGTGTTTGGGTGAGATAAACACTTACTAGAAAGCAGCCAAATGGAAGACATTATACTGAATTCCTGAGCAGTGTAGATGTAACTCCAGTACTGGGGTGAGATAAACACTTACTAGAAAGCAGCAGAACGAAAGACTTTATACTGAAGTACTGAGCAGTGTAGATGTAAATTAAGTGTTTGGGTGAGATAAACACTTACTAGAAAGCAGCCGAATGGAAGATATGATACTGAAGTACTGAGCAGTGTAGGTGTAAATCCAGTGTTGGGGTGAGATAATAATAATATTTATTCATTTATATAGCACTATTAATTCCACAGCTCTTTACATACATTTGCAACACCGTCCCCACTGGAGCTCACAATCTAAATATCCTATCACTATGTCTTTGAGATAACAATTACTAAAAAGCAGCAGAATGGAAGACACTATGCCGTAGTACTGAGCAGTGTAGCTGTGAATCTGTCAATAATTAATCACACTACATTAGTCTGCACATTCCAATATGGCTAAACCTACACTCCACTCTGATCCCATTAACAGACAGCAGCAGAAATAGATGGTCTGCAAGGTATAATACTCACCTGAGATCTTCTTCATCTCCCATCTCCACTCCAGCCTGACGCAACATTGCAACACCCTCGCGGTACTCCAGGCGCAGCGTGGGCTCCAGGAACTTAAAAGGCTCGGAAGGGAACTGTTTGCCCACAGTCTGGATTTCAGTCTGAAACCTATCAAGCAATAAAAAAAAACAACATCATCAATAAGAACGAATCCAGTTAAAAAGAATTCAGACGACCCCAAATATAAATGATTATAAAATTGTGTGACTGCAATAACTGGAATCACCACTAGAGGGAGCAGTTGTCAAGCAGAATGTACATTACAGACATTATCTATCATCATTGCTCTGGCTGTGAATGTCGCAAGGGGTTGAAAAACGTATTGGAGTTGGAGGTTTGCAACAAGTCATGAGCCGTCAAGTTACCTTGTCTGCAGTCCCTTAAATATCTGGACCAGGGTGTCGGCGATCTCATCCACAACTTCGTGATAATGGTAGTTGAACGCCATCTCAATATCCAGGCCCACGAACTCTGTCAGGTGGCGGTGAGTGTTGGAATCCTCTGCACGGAAAACTGTAAAGAAAACAAAAAATGTGATAGCTTATACAATAAAAAAAAGCTTTCACACAAAACTAGAAGGAAAACAGTAAGGCCAGTACATCTATAACTCAGGATTCACAAGACACTTCATGATTACAAGTCATTTTTAGAAGAAGTAATTTGTTTGTATGTAAAGCACTGTGGAAATAATGATGCCATATAAGTGAATAAATATTATATATTATATTATTATTTATATTCATTTATATAGAGAAAATAAACATCAGAATTTGGGGGGGAAAAAAGCCATTGCAGTTACACTAAAGATCCACTAGAGGGCTCCAAACTCCACCATAGATTATATATTACAGCAGCCTATTCATGTGTATAGAGATATAGAGCGGTCACTAAAGCTGCGGCCACTAGATCTTCCTGGTGGGCACTAATGGCTGCAACATGCAAGCCTTTATCCACCATTACCCACACTGCATCACTGCACGCTCCCCATGTGAACACTATAGACAAGATTTTGCTATTAGGACCAATTATTGCACAGCGCCATTCTGTACAGGCAAAAACCTGGTAATTACTGATCCTCTTACTAATGCATTGCTGAGTGCAGTAGTTTTATATTATTTAAATGTCGCTGGCTTTTATCTAGGGGGGCAGATGTATGAAAGCCTTTAAGGGGTCCAAACTGGGGCAGAGTCACAACAGGGTCTGAACCCAATGCCCCCTGCAAGCCATGTACCCACTTGTATTAAGGCTCCAGTGGCTCGACATGGGGTCACCCTATAAATTGGACATAGGCAGCTGAGGGCACAGCCGCAGGGGGGACCCCAGCATCTCATGGAGCTTCTGACCCCCCCCCCCCAGGGACTTGTTGGAGGTGGTCAGGCATGTATTCGGGGGCGACCCTGTCCTCCATAGGTCTAGCATACGCTCTGGTTCCAGGTTTAAACATTAGGATTAATCACTATATTACACAAAGTTCTGCAACTAAGCATTGTCATCTAAAGACCTGAGTTCTTGTTTACAAATAAAAACAAAGAAATCCTGCAACCTAATCGCTCTTGCAGCTGAGGGTTTGTTACAATTGAAGCCAGTCATGTAGACAATCCTCCTGGAGCTAAACATCAGTAGCATAGGTTTCTCTTGGCGACAATTGTGTCAATGATCAATGATACAATGTATCATTGCTTGTAAAACGTCCAGACAACTCACATGGGAACGTCTATATACAGAGTTAGTTTTCACATCCAAGGCTTTGCTGAGATTTTAAAATGGCGAAAATGGAAACAAAAAAAAACAGATCATCAAACATGTTCAGAAATCTAACAACTAAGCTGAAATAAAGTCATGGGAGCAGTGAGTACTGCCACATGATAGTGAGTAATAGCAGCTGGCAAACTCATGGTAGTTGGCAACTGCTTGATTGCCATGTGAAGATGTGTATCTGCTACTAGAGGGAGCTTACTGAAAATAGATTTATTATTGAGTTGATAAATCTGTATGTAGTGAGCTCCTCCTAGTGGTGTCTGCATAAATCTGTGTGTAGTGAGCTCCTCCTAGTTGTGGCTGTATAAATCTGTATGTAGTGAGCTCCCACTAGTGGTGGCTGTATAAATCTGTATGTAGTGAGCTCCCCTAGTGAGGCTGTATAAATCTGTATGTAGTGAGCTCCCTCTAGTGGTGACTGTATAAATCTGTATGTAGTGAGCTCCCTCTAGTGGAGACTGTATAAATCTGTATGTATGAGCTTCCTCTAGTGGTGGCTTTATAAATCTGTATGTAGTGAGCTCCCTCTAGTGGTGGCTGTATAAATCTGTATGTATGAGCTCCCTCTAGTGGTGGCTGTATAAATCTGTTGTAGTGAGCTCCCTATAGTGGTGATTCTATAACACTGTATGTCAGTGAGCTTCCTCTAGTGGTGGCTGTATAAATCTGTATGTAGTGATCTCCACTAGTGGTGCTGTATGAATCTGTATGTATGAGTTCCACTAGTGGTGGCTGTATAAATCTGTATGTAGTGAGCTCCACTAGTGATGCTATATAAATCTGTATGTATGAGCTCCCTATAGTGGTGGCTGTATGAATTTGTATGTAGTGAGCTCCCCCTAGTGGTGCTGTATAAATCTGTATGTAGTGAGCTCCCTCTAGTGGTGGCTGTATAAACCTGTATGTAGTGAGCTCCCTCTAGTGGTGCTGTATAAATCTGTATGTAGTGAGCTCCCCTAGTGGTGGCTGTATAAACCTGTATGTAGTGAGCTCCCTCTAGTGGTGGCTGTATAAACCTGTATGTACTGAGCTCCCTCTAGTGGTGACTGTATAAATCTGTATGTAGTGAGCTCCTCTAGTGGTGGCTGTACAATCTGTATGTACTGAGCTCCCTCTAGTGGTGCTGCACCTAAACAGAATATCATCATTTAATGACGCTGTTAAAAGCAGAGGATTGGAGCGCTGACCTCCTACGAATATGAGATTTTTGAATTATCACACAACATTCCAGTTTAATATAAAGTTCAGATCGTTCTTAGTCACCATTTCATCAATCTCATGTCAGTGGCTAAGACGACGCATCCACACATAGATAATAACGTAGAAATCAAATAATAAAAAGGCCATCGCGCCTCCCCCAATTGTGAGTTTATCATTACTTGATAATTAAATTACTTTGGCCAGAATGAGCTCAGACTCTTAATGCCAATTATTCGCCTTTAGGCAAAATACAGTCATTGTGTGATAATTACAGTAGATCAGTCCGTCATAGAGTGTTAGTTAATTATACACGCGCACGCGCGAGATCAACTGCTCCGAGCCCGGAGACATGTCTCAGCCCAAATAATAAATCTCGAAAGTTTATCCGAATCACAGCACTGAGACTCCACATACACCAAGATAAAGCCACAGTATCCCATAGAAGAGACCATCTTATAGAAAGGCATATCTAGTAGTATATCTTGTATAAATCTATTTTAGTAGTAATTCTTGTATATAGGAGCAGTATTATATAGTTATATTTAGTACATAGGGCATATTATAGTATTATATTCTTGTATATAGGTGCAGTATTATAGTGTTATAATCTTGTACATAGAGCAGTATTACAGTAGTTAGATTCTTGTATATAGATCAGTATGTAAGTAGTTATTCTCTATTAGGGGCAGTATTATATATATATCTTGTACATAGGGCAGTATTATAGTAGTTATATTCTTGTATATAGGGCAGTATTATAGTAGTTATATTCTTGTAATAGGGGCAGTATTATAGTAGTTATATTCTTGTATATAGGGGGCAGTATTATAGTAGTTATATTCTTGTACATAGGGGCAGTATTATAGTAGTTATATTCTTGTATATAGGAGCAGTATTATAGTAGTTATATTCTTGTATATAGGGAGCAGTATTATATATTATATTCTTGTAATAGGGGCAGTATTATAGTAGTTATATTCTTGTATATAGGAGCAGTATTATAGTAGTTATATTCTTGTATATAGGGGCATATTATAGTAGTTATATTCTTGTACATAGGGCAGTATTATAGTAGTATATTCTTGTATATAGGAGCAGTATTATAATAATTATATTTTGTATATTAGGAGCAGTATATGTAGTTATATTCTTGTATATAGGAGCAGTATTATAGTAGTTATTTCTTGTACATAGGTCAGTATTATGTATTTATTCTTGTACATAGGGTCAGTATTATAGTAGTTTATTCTTGTACATAGGAGCAGTATTATAGTAGTTATATTCTTGTACATAGGGTCAGTATTATAGTAGTTATATTCTTGTATATAGGAGCAGTATTACAGTAGTTATATTCTTGTATATAGGAGCAGTATTACAGTAGTTATATTCTTGTATATAGGAGCAGTATTACAGTAGTTATATTCTTGTATAGGGGCAGTATTATAGTAGTTATATTCTTGTATATAGGGGCAGTATTATAGTAGTTATATTCTTGTACATAGGAGCAGTATTGTAGTAGTTATATTCTTGTATATAGGAGCAGTATTATAGTAGTTATATTCTTGTACATAGGGTCAGTATTATAGTAGTTATATTCTTGTATATAGGAGCAGTATTATAGTAGTTATATTCTTGTACATAGGGTCAGTATTATAGTAGTTATATTCTTGTATATAGGAGCAGTATTACAGTAGTTATATTCTTGTATATAGGAGCAGTATTATAGTAGTTATATTCTTGTATATAGGAGCAGTATTATAGTAGTTATATTCTTGTACATAGGGTCAGTATTATAGTAGTTATATTCTTGTATATAGGAGCAGTATTACAGTAGTTATATCTTGTATATAGGAGCAGTATTATAGTAGTTATATTCTTGTATATAGGAGCAGTATTACAGTAGTTATATTCTTGTATAGGGGCAGTATTATAGTAGTTATATTCTTGTATATAGGGGCAGTATTATAGTAGTTATATTCTTGTACATAGGAGCAGTATTATAGTAGTTATATTCTTGTATATAGGAGCAGTATTATAGTAGTTATATTCTTGTACATAGGGTCAGTATTATAGTAGTTATATTCTTGTATATAGGAGCAGTATTATAGTAGTTATATTCTTGTATATAGGAGCAGTATTACAGTAGTTATATTCTTGTATATAGGAGCAGTATTACAGTAGTTATATTCTTGTATATAGGAGCAGTATTACAGTAGTTATATTCTTGTATATAGGAGCAGTATTATAGTAGTTATATTCTTGTATATAGGAGCAGTATTACAGTAGTTATATTCTTGTATATAGGAGCAGTATTACAGTAGTTATATTCTTGTATAGGGGCAGTATTATAGTAGTTATATTCTTGTATATAGGAGCAGTATTACAGTAGTTATATTCTTGTATATAGGAGCAGTATTACAGTAGTTATATTCTTGTATCTAGGAGCAGTGTTTATAGTAGTTATATTCTTGTATATAGGAGCAGTATTATAGTAGTTATATTCTTGTATATAGGAGCAGTATTATAGTAGTTATATTCTTGTATATAGGGGCAGTATTATAGTAGTTATATTCTTGTATATAGGAGCAGTATTATAGTAGTTATATTCTTGTACATAGCGGCAGTATTATAGTAGTTATATTCTTGTATATAGGGGCAGTATTATAGTAGTTATATTCTTGTATATAGGAGCAGTATTATAGTAGTTATATTCTTGTACATAGGGGCAGTATTATAGTAGTTATATTCTTGAATATAGGAACAGTATTATAGTAGTTATATTCTTGTATATAGGGGCAGTATTATAGTAGTTATATTCTTGTACATAGGAGCAGTATTATAGTAGTTATATTCTTGTACATAGGGGCAGTATTATAGTAGATATAGTCTTGCACACTGGGGTTCATGAATCATCTAATCTTATTGACTAATCTCTTACCTGGTCCAATGCAAAACACTTTCTCGAAGTCGGCACAGATGCACATCTGCTTGTAGAGCTGGGGGGATTGGGCTAGATAGGCGCTGGTTTTGAAGTATGACACGGTGAATACATTGGCTCCCCCTTCACTGGCCGCTAGAATGAAATAATCACATATTAATCACGTGCTCCTATGAGTCTCCATAAATAACAAAAAATCAATAACTTAATACAAAACAGATAGATTAAAAGATAAACTATGTTAAATGTAAGAGATGACACTAGACGCATCTATAAAGCTGTATCTTCCCCATCTGTAGTGCTCCCCGGTGCCCTCCTGTGCCGCACTGTAGTGAATAATCTCTTTTTACCCCTCCTGACTAGTTTTCAGACCCCTCATGTGCAGACACTGTACCCCCCGCCCTCCACCCCCCAGTATATGGGACAATTCAAAATCTTTTAGAAACTTCCAATTCCCTTAAAATTTGAGTCACCCATAAACACAATAAGAGGCTTCAGTAAACCTGATATAATTTTGGGTGTCTGAATTTCCACAAATCCTTTGTTGCTCAGCGTCTCCCGGAAGAGCTGACAAACCCCGGACTGGATACTGAAGACAGCATGGCTGGTGGAGGTCTGCAACAAAACACAAGATGGTAAAAGACCTGACACAGAGAGGCACCTTATCATACTAATAATATCAATCGTGCCATTACTATACTGGATTCTTTACCAGCTGTGTATGGGTGATGGCCAGATCCAAAATTTACACATAAATCCTCTAAGAAAAAGTTGATTGTAAGGGGCAAAATGCAGTTCCAGATACTAAGGACACATTACAAAGATCACTTCATTGGAGTTGCTTGGTCAAATAGGGTGAAAACATAGGGAATACCCACTGAGCTCTGAACTTGCAGCACAACAAGCAGGGGACACCTACTCGGTGCTAAACTTGTTGCTCCGTATACAGTGGACAATTACTGAGCTCTAAACATGCAGCTGTACAAGCATGGGACACCCTCTGAACTCTAAAATTGCAGTTCCACAAGCAGTGGACACTAAAGGAGTTCTAAATGTGCATCTCACAAGCAGTAGACAACCACTGCACTCTGTACTTGCATCTCTACAAGCAATGGACAGTCAATGAGCTCTGACCTTGCAGGTATAAAAGCATGGGATAACCACTGAGCTCTAAAATTGCAGCTCCCAAAACAGTGGACACCCATTGAGCTCTCAACTTGCATCTCTACAAGCAGTAAACACTCACTGAGCTCTGACCTGGCAACTTTACAAGCAGAGGACACTCAATGAGCTCTGACCTGGCAGCCTCACAAGCAGGGGACACTCACTCAGCTCTGACCTGGCAGCCTCACAAGCACGGAACACTCACTGAGCTTTGACCTGGCAGCCTCACAAGCAGGGAACACTCACCGAGCTCTGACCTGGCAGCCTCACAAGCAGGGAACACTCACCGAGCTCTGACCTGGCAGCCTCACAAGCAGGGGACATTCACTGAGCTCTGACCTGGCAGCCTCACAAGCAGGGGACACTCACCGAGCTCTGACCTGGCAGCCTCACAAGCAGGGGACACTCACTGAGCTCTGACCTGGCAGCCTCACAAGCAGGGGACACTCACCGAGCTCTGACCTGGCAGCCTCACAAGCAGGGGACACTCACCAAGCTCTGAACTGGCAGCCTCACAAGCAGGGGACTCACCGAGCTCTGAACTGGCAGCCTCACAAGCAGGGGACATTCACTGAGCTCTGACCTGGCAGCCTCACAAGAGGGGACACTCACCGAGCTCTGACCTGGCAGCCTCACAAGCAGGGAACACTCGCCGAGCTCTAACCTGGCAGCCTCACAAGCAGGGGACATTCACTGAGCTCTGACCTGGCAGCCTCACAAGCAGGGGACACTCACCGAGCTCTGACCTGGCAGCCTCACAAGCAGGGGACACTCACCGAGCTCTGAACTGGCAGCCTCACAAGCAGGGGACACTCACCGAGCTCTGAACTGGCAGCCTCACAAGCAGGGGACTCACCGAGCTCTGAACTGGCAGCCTCACAAGCAGGGGACATTCACTGAGCTCTGACCTGGCAGCCTCACAAGCAGGGGACACTCACCGAGCTCTGACCTGGCAGCCTCACAAGCAGGGGACACTCACTGAGCTCTGACCTGGCAGCCTCACAAGCAGGGGACACTCACCGAGCTCTGACCTGGCAGCCTCACAAGCAGGGGACACTCGCCGAGCTCTAACCTGGCAGCCTCACAAGCAGGGGACATTCACTGAGCTCAAAACTTGCATCTCTACAAGCAGGGGACACTCACTGAGCTCTGACCTGGTAGTTTCACAAGCAGTGGACACCACTGTGCTCTGACCTTGCAGCTCTAGAAGCAGTGGACAACCAATGAGCTCTGACCTTGCAGCTACAAAAACATGTGACAACCACTGAGCTCTAAAATTGCAGTTCCCCAAACAATGGACACCCATTGAGCTCTGAACTTGCATCTCTACAAGCAGTGGACACTCACTGAGCTCTGACCTGACAGCTACAGAAGCAGTTGACATCACTGAGCTCTGAACTTGCATCTCTACAAGCAGTGGACACTCACTGAGCTGTGATCTGGCAACTTTACAAGCAGAGGACACCCACTGAGCTCTTAATTTGCAGCACCAGAACCAAACATAGAAAAATGGGCTTGAAACAGTAATATCATTTACTATGAAGTTCAACTGGATCTTTATATATCAGTATATATTGATATCCCTCAAAGTTAATAAAATTCTATATATATGAAATGAAAACGCACTAAACATTAGTAAAGATATAGAAATATATTAAAACTTTGCAATAACTGTACAAGACAAGTGCAGGTACTGGTGACAGACAGGATTGGATCACGTATTTTGCACCCGTTTTCTTCTGCTTTTCTTCACCCTTCTTTCCACACACGTCATACAGTGACACACTTCTCTATTGCTCCATACCGAGGTTTAGCTGTCAGTTAGTGGTTTGTTGTTTATTTGGTTACACACGTTGTGTTATCTCAGAAAAACATGTGATGTCACCGCCTGATTGAAGATCGGAGGACAGATTGCAAAAACCATGAAGGAAAAGAGTTACATCAGCCGCCATAATGCTTGGATGAGTATTTGTATGTATTAATGTATAATATTTTATGATGCATATTTTCTCGTATGTTGGGTAAGTTCAAGTTTTCTACATATTATGATGAATTCAGATTTACAGTAAACTTTCCCATGCTTTTTTTCTTCTACTATAGTTTTTGTCTTTTAAAAGAGAACCTGTCATTTGCCACA
Organism: Allobates femoralis; assembly: GCA_033576535.1. Taxonomy (NCBI): domain Eukaryota; kingdom Metazoa; phylum Chordata; class Amphibia; order Anura; family Aromobatidae; genus Allobates; species Allobates femoralis. The sequence goes on from JARQOC010000011.1 coordinate 14,940,593, forward strand.
AATATTACGGCGTTTTCGTATGTAGTGTAAAATCCTGCTGTTCTCCTGAATCCGCTGTTGCATTTCTTTTGTATCTGCCAATCTCTCTTCTTTATACGAAAGTGAGATTGAGGATCAGAAGGACATGTGCAAATATAAAGAAGAACAACACAGGGGTCATCCACTGAACTCTGAATTAGCAGCTCCACAAGCAGGTGACACCCACTGAGTGATAAACTAGTAGTTCCACAAGCAGGTGACACCCACTGAGTGATAAACTAGTAGCTCCACAAGCAGGTGACACCCACTGAGTGATAAACTAGTAGTTCCACAAGCAGGTGACACCCACTGAGTGATAAACTAGTAGCTCCACAAGCAGGTGACACCCACTGAGTGATAAACTAGTAGTTCCACAAGCAGGGATCATCCACTGAGTGATAAACTAGTAGTTCCACAAGCAGGGATCATCCACTGAGTGATAAACTAGTAATTCCACAAGCAGGTGACACCACTGAACTCTGAATGAGCAGTTCCATGAGCAGGGGACACCCACTGAGTACTGAACAAGCAGGGGATACCCACTGAGCTCTGAACCTGCAGCTTCATAAGCTGGGGACAACCACTGAACTCTAAACTAGCAGTTCTACAAGCTGGGAGCACCCACTGAGCACCAAGCTTGACTGAGGACACTCATAGAGCTTTGAAAAGGCAGCATCACAAGCTAATGAGACCCACAGAGCACTTAACTAGCAGCTCCACAAGCAGGAGACACCCACTGAACTAGCAGCAATACAAGCAGGGAACACACACCGAGCTCTGAACTCGCAGCTATACAAGCAGAGGACACAAACTGAGCTACCGAACTGGCAGCTTTATAAACAGGACATACCCAATGAACACTAAACTAGCAGCTTCACAAGCGGAGGACACCCAGCGAACTATGAACTAGTATCTCCACAAGCAGGTACCACCCACTGAGCACTCAACTAGCAGCTCAACAAATGGGACAGCCACTGATCTAGCAGCACTACAAGCAGGGGACACCCACAGAGCTCGGAACCTGCAGCTTCATAAACTGGGGACAACCACTGAGCTCTGAGCTAGCAGCTAAACAGGGGACACCCACTAAACTAGCAGCACTACAAGCAGAGGACACCCAATGAGCACTGAACTAGGAGCTCCACAAGCAAGTAACAATCACTGAACTCTGAACTAGGAGCTCCACAAGCAAGGAACAACACTGAACTCGGAACTAGCTGCTCTACAAGTAACTGTTACCCACTGAGCTCTAAACCTGTACCTCTGTAAGCAAAAAGTGTAAGCGTAAGCTGGTCTAAAAAATAGAAGGCGCAATGGAAATTGCCTACAGTTGCAACACATTCAGAAGCAGCCTAAATTTACAGACATATTAGTGATCAATTTTGCAGTTTCCAATGCTCCACTCTGGGAAAGACCACAGAAAAAGCAATGTCATTCTGAATTCCTGTAGCATGAAGGAGGATGGATAACGACAGCCATCAGCAATCACTGTCCGTCATTAATAATAGTCAACTATATTAACTATGTAAAAAAAAAAAATACACAACCTGATAAACTCTAAAAAAGAAATCTCAACAAGGACCTGGAGTTACATGTCATTTTTTCATTATTTTAAGCGAAATAAGCTTTTATAAAATAGCAAAAATAAATATATTCCTATTCATTCCTATATAAAAATCCCTTCATACCCGGCCATTGTATCTCACTGTAGGAATCACAGTGAGACTCTCCTGTTGATGGAGCGAGAATTATTCATGAATGTATAATGCGGATTTCCTGGAGAGCGAAAGATGCAAATAGCAGCAATAGATGGGAACATCGGGCCGCACTAGAAGCAGCTCCAGCCTCAAGTAGGCACTTCACACCGCCGCAAAGATGAACCCTATGGCATCCGCGCCGGGTCACATCTCACATTCCACCTACGTCCGCTGAACTTATACATCCCGTAAACACTTCAGATTATTTTCTGAACAAAGAAAGGAAAAAACGGCTATAAACAAGAATAACAACTATGTGGGATCAGTAATCGTAGAGTAGATCCCGTCTCTACAATTCACAAATAACCGGATAAGGGAATCAATCTGGAGAAATCATCTCACTGACACAACACAGAGTGAAGTGCTGAGAATACTTACTACAACATAATTAATGGATATAATACTGCTCCTATATACAAGAATATAACTACTATAATACTGCTCCTATATACAAGAAAATAACTACTATAATACTGCCCCCTATATACAAGAATATAACTACTATAATACTGCTCCTATATACAAGAATATAACTACTATAATACTGCCCCTATATACAAGAATATAACTACTATAATACTGCTCCTATATACAAGAATATAACTACTATAATACTGCTCCTATATACAAGAATATAACTACTATAATACTGCTCCTATGTACAAGAATATAACTACTATAATACTGCCCTATATACAAGAATATAACTACTATAATACTGCTCCTATGTACAAGAATATAACTACTATAATACTGCCCCTATATACAAGAATATAACTACTATAATACTGCTCCTATATACAAGAATATAACTACTATAATACTGCCCCTATGTACAAGAATATAACTACTATAATACTGCCTCTATATACAAGAATATAACTACTATAATACTGCTCCTATGTGCAAGAATATAACTACTATAATACTGCTCCTATGTACAAGAATATAACTACTATAATACTGCTCCTATGTACAAGAATATAACTACTATAATACTGCTCCTATATACAAGAATATAACTACTATAATACTGCTCCTATATACAAGAATATAACTACTATAATACTGCCTCTATATACAAGAATATAACTACTATAATACTGCCCATATATACAAGAATATAACTACTATTATACTGCCCCTATGTACAAGAATATAACAACTATAATACTGCTCCTATATACAAGAATATAACTACTATAATACTGCCCCTACATACAAGAATATAACTACTATAATACTGCTCCTATGTACAAGAATATAACTACTATAATACTGCCCCTATGAACAAGAATATAACTACTATAATACTGCTCCTATATACAAGAATATAACTACTACAATACTGCTCCTATGTACAAGAATATAACAACTATAATACTGCCCCTATGTACAAGAATATAACTACTATAATACTGCCCCTATGTATAAGAATATAACTACTATAATACTGCTCCTATGTACAAGAATATAGCTACTATAATACTGCTCCTATGTACAAGACTATAACTACTGTAATACTCCTCCTATGTACAAGAATATAACTACTATAATACTGCTCCTATGTACAAGAATATAACTACTATAATACAGCCCCTATATACAAGAATATAACTACTATAATACTGCTCCTATGTACAAGAATATAACTACTATAATACAGCCCCTATATACAAGAATATAACTACTATAATACTGCTCCTATGTACAAGAATATAACTACTATAATACTGCCCCTATATACAAGAATATAACTACTATAATACTGCCCCTATGTACAAGAATATAACTACTATAATACTGCTCCTATATACAAGAATATAACTACTATAATACTGCTCCTATATACAAGGATATAACTACTATAATACTGCTCCTATATACAAGAATATAACTACTATAATACTGCTCCTATATACAAGAATATAACTACTATAATACATGGTTACATATAAGTCCCGGTCAGTTTTAGCATGTTCCCCTCTCTTGCAGGGCCCCTGGTGTCGGGCTCTCAGCACTTATCTTCCATATTTCCCCGTATGAATGATATCCTGTAACACAAACACTTTGCGGCTATTGTTTGACCTTTGTCCACAATTACAGGAAGGAGCTGCTTTATAATCAGCGCTGGACACAATTATTGGGGATTGCTTTAGGAATAATATGACCTATTTGTGTGTAGCCACTTTCCATACACAGCTCAGAATATTAACCTGTGAGGTGCGGGGATGATCCTGAGCCTTCGATCGACCCGGGGTCAGGATTTAGGACCTGTAAGCGGCTCGTTGCACAGCCCCCCCCCCCGGCAGGTGTCAGCACCCGAGCAGAACAATACTTCAAAGGAACTGACGTTCAGGAAAAATAAAGACGTTTATTTTGTAGCACGTGCAAATAACAGCAATGTGTTTTCTTCCTGCTGATTCACCGTCTCACGATGGTTTGATCAAAGGCTGCGACGGCTCACAGCTGTGCAGATATCTCATTATCAGGCAGAGTCCGCTCCTCGTGGGGAGATCTCATCTTTTCATACATGAGGTTTACCTATAGAATTAAATGGTCCAGGAATATCCATTTATGGTCTATTCTCAGCATAGACAAACAATGTGTTAACTGTGGGGTCTGAGCAGCAGAATGCAAAGAGAGTGTCAGCTCTGGAGAATAGAGAGAAAGCAGCAGCATTCCAAGAAAGAGGAGGAGAGTTACATGTGCTGGAGGTCAGACTGCCGCATATCTGCTTACATAATTGCATTGACTGTAACAATCTTCTTTATTTGATTGGTCCGTGGGGGAAGGGCACGGAGAGCCACAGGAGGGGGCACAGAGAGCCACAGGAGGGGCCAGAGAGAGAGAGCACAGGGGGCCACAGAGACTACACAGAGAGGCCACAGAGACCACACAGAGGGGCCACAGAGACCACACAGAGGGGCCACAGAGACCACACAGAGGGGCCACAGAGACCACACGGGGGACACACAGATAGAACAAAGAGGAGCACAGAAAACGTACAAGGAGGCCACAGAGAGCCAAAGAGGGGCCACAGAGACTCTGGTCAGCTCCAATGTGGCCGCTGCCTGGCACTGACTAGTCAGACATGTCACCATGCGGCACCGTCCACACATACAACGACCTGCAGTCTGAGCATCAACAAGCCGCCACTGCACTAAGCTGGGAAAATGGCGCGTCTTCCCCAACAGACCACGCCTCCTCCTGAAATGCATAGCCAATCGTAAGCGCCGCGCACGGGGCTCTCCGCAGCTAATACCCGGTTTCCCTGAAAATAAGACACTGTCTTTTATCGTTGCCCCCAAAGAAGCGCGATGTCTTATTTTCAGGGGACGTCTGATCTCCATGAAGAATTCACATTTATTGATGAACAAAAAAATGAACATTTATTACATACTGTACAGTAATTGTCATCAGATCACAAACCAGCATAACCAAACTGTCATTCGTCATCCATCTGCAGCCCTCATCAACCCCAATGTCCCCCTGCAGTGTCCATCATCCATCTGCAGCCCCCATCATCCCCCAATATCCCCTGCAGCCTCCATCATCCTTCTGCAGCCCCCATCATCCCCCAATATCCCCCTGCATCCTCCATCATCCTTCTGCAGCCCCTTTCATCACCCAATATCCCCTTGCAGCCCACATCATCTTTCTGCAGCCTCCATCATCACCCAATGTCCCCCTGCAGCCCACATCATCCTTCTGCAGCCCCCATCATCTCCCAATATCACCCTCATCCATCTGCAGCCCCCATCATCCCCCTGCAGCCTCCATCATCTATCTGCAGCCCTCATAATCTCCCAATATCTCAATCATCAATCTGCAGCCCCCATCATCCCCCAATATCCCCCTGTAGCCTCCATCATCTCCCAATATCCCAAGCATCCATCTGCAGCCCCATCAAGCCCCAATATCCATCTGCAGCTCCCATTATCCTTCTGCAGCCCTCATCATCTCCCATTATCCCCATCATCCTTCTGCAGCCTCCATCATCCCCAATGTCCCCCTGCAGCCCCCATCATCCCCCAATGTGCCCATCATTATACTGCAGCCACCATCATATATATGCAGCACCCAACATCCCCCAATATCCCCCTGCAGCCCACATCATTCATCTGCAGCACCCATCATCCTCCAATGTGGGAGCAGGAAGGAGGACAATTGCCGACCAACCAGCGGGAGAATTGATCTTTCATAAAAGTTTGATGCCACCAAAAGTGTCCCCCAAACACTATGATCCCCCCACAGTGAACTCCTCCAAAGGACCCTCCACATGTACCATACGGTACCCCCCATCTACTGTGGCACAGTATGATCACCCGACTGTGACCTCCTCACAGCCCTCCATATAGTACAATGGTCCCTAAACCTCTTTACACTTGTATAATAGATCCCAACACAGCCCTCAAATAGCCCCCATAAAGTATAAACGCTCCATCATAGCCCTGCAAGTATTATCCTGCCCCCACAGAGCCCTCCAAATATTTTAATGACTTCCATATAGTATAATTGGCTCCATATATTATAATGCATGCATCCCCATAGCCCTCCATATAATATAATGCACCTACATAGACAATGCACCCCATAATTTTCCAAATATTATAATGCACCCCCATAGTCCTCCATGTATTACAATGCACCCATAAACCTACAAATATTATAAAGCACCGCTATAGCCCTCCATATAATATAATGCACCATGCATAGTCCTCCAAATACTATAACGCATCCCCCATAGTCCTCCATATAGTATAATGCACCCCATAGCCCTCCATATACCATACAGCACCCCCATATACAATATAGTACCCCATATATAGCACCGCCTATAAACTGCACAGTACTCCGATATACACCACAGAAGCTCAATATACAGTACAGCACTCTCTTAAACAGCACAGTACCCCATATAGGGCACAGCACCCCATATATGGCACAGCACCCCCATATACGGCACAGCACCCCCATATACAGCTCAGCACCCTCAAACACAGCATAGCACCTCCATATACGGCACAGCACCCCCATATATGGCACAGCACCCCCATGTACAGCTCAGCACCCTCATATACATCAAAGCATCCCCATATACAGCACCCCAGCCCCATGTACAGCAGCTCCACATACAGCAGAATCCCCCCATATACAGCTCCCCCATATACAGAAGAGCCCCCATATACAGCAGAGCTCCCCCATAAACAGCACCCCAGCCCCATATACAGCACCCCCACATACAGCAGAATCCCCCCATATACAGCAGAGCTCCCCTATATACAGCTCCCCCATATACATCAGAGCACCCATATACAGCAGAGCTCCCCCATAAACAGTACCCAGCCCCATATACAGCAGAGCCCCCAATATACAGTACCCCAGCCCCATATACAGCACCCCCACATACAGAAGAGCCCCCATATACAGCAGCATGGAATCTGACTGCTCTGCCACCCCCGTCTGCAGGGACTCATCGCCGCCTGAGCAGAGCGCTCACATTGGCTCATTGATGATGCGGCCTTGGTGACGTGACACCTTTGTATTAAACAGAATAAAAAAGGGAAACAAAGCGCAATAGTGCCTTATCCTTTTTTACCATTGTGAGCACTTAAGCTGATGTCGCTGCTCACCTTTCAAGGTTGAGAGACCCAGAACCGATGCTGGATCCACACTGCACGTCAACTCCGTGTCTGTGAATATAATCCTATATGGACGGTGCTCCTCGATCAGGGGCATGGAATTGGCCAGAAACACAAGAGAATTAAAGCAACATTTTCATACATGGCCTGGAGTCTTTGGAATCTTTATACAGTAAGCGCGGATCGAGGAGAACCGTCCATATAGGATTAGTGACCCCTTGTATGTCACCTGTGTATTATACGTCTATGTGCAGCTGTCACACGTGTGATCTCAGTTTTTAAGCCAAAATTAAAGTCCCTGCAGGTTGTGAGCACTCGGATCTCCAGTATAGAGACGTCTACAGATGAGGATCCGTCTGGGTCAAACTTGTTTACATCTTACAAATGTCTGACAATAAAGAAGAATATATAAAGTGATTCAATTGTTGGAGGGATTGCAACAGAACGGCTTAGTCTCATGACTCGACTGTGAGGAGAGACACAGTTCTGTGCTGCTCTGAGCGCCATTAAGAGCAGTATACATAAAATCAATGGAAACAACCGCCAATATATTCCCTGGTTTCTGTCTTGTAGAAAAGATGGGGGCAACAATTATCCATCTGCTGTATTTTGTTATACGTTGGCAGATAAACGAGGTTGTGGTTTAATTTATAAAAGTCGGGACTCGTTATTTCTAGCATACAGAGCAGTGGGGGGAGGCTTCTGCTGCAGTCAGTTGTCCAACAGCAAGATGAAACATTGCCGATAGAGTAAATGGCAAGATTGCTTTGGACACATTCAGGATTCTTTATAGACTTCTCAAGCTTAAAAGCAATAGGTTGCTAAAGGAGGAGGCATAATTATGATTTTATTACATTTTGCTCTTTCTCTATTTGTGGTGTTACGTGCCATACACCAGAAATCAGTTTTCTGAAGAGTTCCATTAAACGATACGGGGAAGTGCACTGGGGGCGTCAATGTACTTGAGACATTCTATATGCAGCATAGTGCACTTGCAGCCTAATTGTATAAGACTTCAATATTAGATTTCTCACAACTGGCAAGCCATCTGTAGTATTTTGCCCACCCTATATAAATAATGCTCAGGCAAAGCATTATGGGACATGTAGTTCTCGAAGGGATTGGACTTTATGCAGTCACCATGCCAGACAGAAGCAAGGATCAGTCTGCAGAGGTAGATCTGTAATGTTCTAGGGTCTGGTTGTGCAGCGATGGCCGCTGTCATCCCTGTAAAGCAATAGGCACCTGCGGTAAGATGTGTTTGTCTCAGGGTTACAATATAAGGAGGCGAGCGGTTCGTGCTCTGGAATTCAATCCTTACCCTTAAATCAATGACTCTATTGTCCAGCCGAGTATCCTGGTTTACAGTAGCTCTTCCTTCCTAAAGCAGGAAAAAAAAACACAAAGAAAATACTCAGCAAACATCAAGCGAGGTAACATAATACAGCGAGGGGTTCAGTGGCCGCTTGCACTGTCCCGCTGGGGAACTCACAATACGAGGCCGGGAGGCGGAAAAAGAACAGAAACAGTTCAGAAAGCAAAAACTTGTTATAAAGAGACTGTGAAATGTTTGAGAGTCTGTATTCTAAAGTGTGCTGCCAGACTGCAACTCGCATCATCACATTTATTATAATATGGAGTTGTCATGCAAGCAATTTTGTGCATGTTTGACCCCCTGCTCCATTCACGTCCATAGGATCGGTATTGTGCATGTGTGACCCCCTGCTCCATTTCACTCCATAGGACGTATTGTGTATGTGTGACCCCCTGCTCAATTCACTTCCATAGAGCGTATTGTGCATGTGTGACCCCCTGCTCCATTTCTGGACAATTTTTTAGGATCAGTATTGTGTATGTGTGACCCCCTGCTCCATTTAACTTCCATAGGATGCAGTATTGTGCATGTGTGACCCCCTGCTCCATTTACTTCCATAAAAGCAGTATTGTGCATGTGTGATCCCCTGCTCCATTTACTGTCCATAGGACAGTGTTGTGCATTTGTGACCCCCTGCTCCATTACTTCCATAGGAGCAGTATTATGCATGTGTGACCCCCTGCTTCATTCAATCCCATAGGATTGGTACTGTGCATTTGTGACCCCCTGCTCCATTCACTTCCATAGGAGCAATATTATGCATGTGTGACCCCCTGCTTCATTCAATCCCATAGGATTGGTACTGTGCATTTGTGACCGCCTGCTCCATTCACTTCCATGTAAGCGGTATTGTGCAGGTGTGACCCTCTGCTTCATTCACTTCCATAGAAGCAGTAAAGTGCATGTGTGACCCCCCTGCTTTATTCAGTTCCATACAAGTATTCTGCATGTGTGACCCCCTGCTCCATTTACTTCCACAGGAGCGGTATTGTGCATGTGTGACCCCCTGCTCTTTATTCCACTTCCATAGGAACGGTATTGTGCAGGTGTGACTCCCTGCTCCATTCATTTCCATAGGAGTGGTATTGTGCATGTGTGACCCCTGCTTTATTCAGTTCCATACGAGTATTCTATATATATGACCCCCTGCTCCATTTACTTCCACAGGAGCGGTATTGTGCATATGTGACCCCCTGCTCCATTCACTTCCCTAAAAGGGTATTGTGCATGTGTGACCCCCCTGCTCCATTCACTTCATAGGAGCGGCATTGTGCATGTGTGACCCCCCTGCTCCATTCACTTCCATAGGAGAGAGTATTGTGCATGTGTGACCCCCCAGCTACATTCACTTCCATAGGAGCAGTATTGTGCATGTGACCCCCCTGCTCCATTCACTTCTACAGGAGCAATATTGTGCATGTGTGACTCCCTGCTCCATTCACATTCCATAGGGACAGTACCTGAGCTTCTTGGGGATGACGCTCTCCCTTTAATTTCACCATAATAACTTTATATAAGTGGTTGCCGGCTCCGGGGTGGATCAATGACTTGCCGGGCCCCTGCGATGTCAGAGAGCTGTTTACAAGGAGCTTCTCACGTATGGACAGGAAAAAACTGATGTGGAAGTGAATGTAAACAGGAGATGCACAGAGGACAATGACGTGGACACAATGCACAGCGCTGCGTCTCCAGAGGCGTCCGACCGCCGGTGCCGAACATCTGTCACACAAATCATAGGACCGGACTGAGGGTCACTAGATGGCGGCTTTCATTCTTCTTGGAGACGAGTTGTATACTTTTTTTTCCCCCCAGGGTTATAGGAATCCCTCTATACCGGCTGGAGGAACGGACACCTCTCTCGTTCTGGGGTTCCTCACCTCTTCTCCTTCGCCCTCGCTCGCATGGCGTCCTCCAGCTGCAGCGGCAGACGTGGCTCGGCAGCGCTGATCACGTAGACCTGAAAGTGGAGATTGTTGTGAGTCTGGAGGCACCTGGACACCGCAATGCATTGTGAAACTGTGAAGAACCGCAGCAGCCGTGACCTGCGCACATGTGCTGCACGTCACTGGGGAGATGAGCAGATGTCGTGCCGGAATCAGTGTGTTTTGTGCATATGAAGCATAAAGTATCCCCTGTACCCCCACCGTGGTCAGAACAAGCAGCACATTTGTAAGTGCAGTTCTGGGCCGCGCCGATCTGCAGCGTCTGACACTCACTCACCCGCTCAATGTGAAGCTCCACGTCCTGCTGGGTGCAGCTCTCGATCTTCTGCTCCACCTTACGCACGACTCCTTCCACATCGATGATGCTTTCCTTGGTGATACTAAAGCAGAAAATAATAGAAAACAAAAGATATTCAGTTGGCAAAGTCCTAAAGTAACTCCCAGACCATCAGACTGGAGGCCTCGTACACTGATCCCGGCAGTAAAGTGCACTCAGCAGATGCAACGCCAACTTCAGCGCCAACAAACATGCAATCAGCAGAGAAAAGTAATGCTACCCGTCTATACATCAGTGAAATCTATTTTTTCATTCAGTCCCATTCCACTTGAGTATAACCTTCAGAACCTGGCCTCTTCAGGCCCCCCTTCCCCAGATGAATAACCTCTGGCACCTCGACCCTGGCCCCAATGTATAAACACCGCCACCTCGCCCCTAGCCCCGATGTATAACCTCTGGCACCTCGCACCTGACCCCGATGTGTAACCTCTGGCACTTCACCCTGACCCCAATGAATAACCTCCAGCACCTTGCCCTGGCCCCGATGAATAACCTTTGTCACCTCGCTCCCCTCAAGTGTATAACGTCCAGCGCCACTGCCCCCAGGTGTACAACCTCTGGCACCACTGCCCCCCAGGAAAAACCTCAGGCCAATGATGTATACCCACCAGCACCTGGCCCCAGTGTATAATCTCCGGCACCATCATTGCCCACTGGTGTACAACATCCTCTGGCATCATTGCCTTCTGCTGTATAACCTCTGGGATCTTAATTACCATCAGTGTATAACCTCCCGGGTTTAACACCACACCCCCCTCCTCCCCTGGTGTATAATTTCAGGCACCATTGCCCCCCCGTGTATAACCTCTGGTACCTCCATTGCTCCCACCCCCCTCCATGTATAGCCTCTGGCACCATTGCCCTCAGTGTATAATAACCTCCAGCACCTCCATTGCTCCCCTCCTTCCCATGAATGACCTCAGGCCCCTTCTTCCCTCGGTACATAATCCCCGACACCTCCATTATTTCCCGATGTATAACATCCAGCCCATTACCCTCAGTGTATAACATCCAGCCCCATTACCTCCAGTGTATAACATCCAGCCCCATTACCCCCAGTGTATAACATCCAGCCCCATTACCTCCAGTGTATAACATCCAGCCCCATTACCTCCAGTGTATAACATCCAGCCCCATTACCCCAGTGTATAACATCCGGCCCCATTACCTCCAGTGTATAACATCCGGCCCCATTACCCCAGTGTATAACATCCAGCCCCATTACCTCCAGTGTATAACATCCAGCCCCATTACCTCCAGTGTATAACATCCAGCCCCATTACCTCCAGTGTATAACATCCAGCCCCATTACCTCCAGTGTATAACATCCAGCCCCATTACCCTCAGTGTATAACATCCAGCCCCATTACCTCCAGTGTATAACATCCAGCCCCATTACCTCCAGTGTATAACATCCAGCCCCATTACCCCCAGTGTATAACATCCGGCCCCATTACCTCCAGTGTATAACATCCGGCCCCATTACCCCCAGTGTATAACATCCAGCCCCATTACCTCCAGTGTATAACATCCAGCCCCATTACCTCCAGTGTATAACATCCAGCCCCATTACCTCCAGTGTATAACATCCGGCCCCATTACCTCCAGTGTATAACATCCGGCCCCATTACCTCCAGTGTATAACATCCGGCCCCATTACCCCCAGTGTATAACATCCAGCCCCATTACCTCCAGTGTATAACATCCAGCCCCATTACCTCCAGTGTATAACATCCGGCCCCATTACCCCCAGTGTATAACATCCAGCCCCATTACCCCCAGTGTATAACATCCAGCCCCATTACCCCAGTGTATAACATCCAGCCCCATTACCCCAGTGTATAACATCCAGCCCCATTACCTCCAGTGTATAACATCCGGCCCCATTACCCCAGTGTATAACATCCAGCCCCATTACCCCCAGTGTATAACATCCAGCCCCATTACCTCCAGTGTATAACATCCAGCCCCATTACCTCCAGTGTATAACATCCGGCCCATTACCTCCAGTGTATAACATCCGGCCCCATTACCTCCAGTGTTATAACATCCGGCCCCATTACCCCCAGTGTATAACATCCGGCCCCATTACCCCAGTGTATAACATCCAGCCCCATTACCTCCAGTGTATAACATCCGGCCCCATTACCCCCAGTGTATAACATCCGACCCCATTACCCCAGTGTATAACATCCGGCCCATTACCTCCAGTGTATAACATCCGGCACCATTACCCCAGTGTATAACATCCAGCCCCATTACCTCCAGTGTATAACATCCAGCCCCATTACCTCCAGTGTATAACATCCGGCCCCATTACCCCCAGTGTATAACATCCAGCCCCATTACCTCCAGTGTATAACATCCAGCCCCATTACCTCCAGTGTATAACATCCAGCCCCATTACCCCAGTGTATAACATCCAGCCCCATTACCTCCAGTGTATAACATCCAGCCCCATTACCCCCAGTGTATAACATCCAGCCCCATTACCTCCAGTGTATAACATCCGGCCCATTACCCCAGTGTATAACATCCGGCCCCATTACCTCCAGTGTATATCAGCCCATTACTCCAGTGTAACATCCACCCATTACCCCCAGTGTATAACATCCAGCCCCATTACCTCCAGTGTATAACATCGGCCCCATTACCCCCAGTGTATAACATCCAGCCCCAATTACCTCCAGTGTATAACATCCAGCCCCATTACCCCCAGTGTATAACATTCCAGCCCCATTACCTCCAGTGTATAACATCCAGCCCCATTACCCCAGTGTATAACAGCCATACCTCCAGTGTATAACCGCCCATTACCCCAGTGTATAACATCCAGCCCCATTACCTCCAGTGTATAACATCGGCCCCATTACCCCCTTATGTATAACATCCGGCCCCATTACCTCCAGTGTATAATCAGCCATTACCCCAGTGTATACACGCCCATTACCTCCAGTGTATAACATCCAGCCCCATTACCTCCAGTGTATAACATCCGGGCCCCATTACCTCCAGTGTATAACATCCGGCCCCATTACCCCCAGTGTATAACATCCGGCCCCATTACCTCCAGTGTATAACATCCGGCCCCATTACCTCCAGTGTATAACATCCAGGCCCATTACCTCCAGTGTATAACATCCGGCCCCATTACCTCCAGTGTATAACATCCGGCCCCATTACCTCCAGTGTATAACATCCGGCCCCATTACCTCCAGTGTATAACATCCAGCCCCATTACCTCCAGTGTATAAACATCCAGCCCCATTACCCTCCAGTGTATAACATCCGGCCCCATTACCTCCAGTGTATAACATCCAGGCCCCATTACCTCCCAGTGTATAACATCCGGCCCCATTACCTCCAGTGTATAACATCCGGCCCCATTACCCCAGTGTATAACATCCGGCCCCATTACCTCCAGTGTATAACATCCGGCCCCATTACCTCCAGTGTATAACATCCGGCCCCATTACCCCAGTGTATAACATCCGGCCCCATTACCCCCAGTGTATAACATCCGGCCCCATTACCTCCAGTGTATAACATCCGGCCCCATTACCTCAGTGTATAACCATTACTCGGCCCCATTACCCCCAGTGTATAACATCCGGCCCCATTACCTCCAGTGTATAACATCCGGCCCCATTACCTCCAGTGTATAACATCCCCACCGCCGCCCATTACCTCCAGTGTATAACATCCGGCCCCATTACCTCCAGTGTATAACATCCGGGCCCCATTACCTCCAGTGTATAACATCCGGCCCATTACCCCAGTGTATAACATCCGCCCATTACCTCCAGGTATACATCGCCCATTACCCCATTATACATCCAGCCTTACGTGTATAACATCCAGCCCCATTACCCGCAGTGTATAACATCCAGCCCCATTACCCCCAGTGTATAACATCCAGCCCCATTACCCTCAGTGTATAACATCCAGCCCCATTACCTCCAGTGTATAACATCCGGCCCCATTACCTCCAGTGTATAACATCCAGCCCCATTACCCCCAGTGTATAAAATCCGGCCCCATTACCTCCAGTGTATAACATCTGGCCCCATTACCCCCAGTGTATAACATCCGGCCCCATTACCTCCAGTGTATAACATCCGGCCCCATTACCTCCAGTGTATAACATCCAGCCCCATTACCTCCAGTGTATAACATCCAGCCCCATTACCTCCAGTGTATAACATCCGGCCCCATTACCTCCAGTGTATAACATCCGGCCCCATTACCCCCAGTGTATAACATCCGGCCCCATTACCTCCAGTGTATAACATCCAGCCCCATTTCTTTTTTTACTCATACTAAACATGCGCAGCAAAGGTGCAAAAACGTCCGTCTCAGATTAATATCCCTATAATTAATGATAATCTGAATCACTCGCCGATCACCTGCAGTAACCGCTCATCGCCCGGTGTCGCCTCCTTTATTTTTGGAGGCTGCACGCATAGCCCAGTCTATGTATTAATAGCATGGGGCGTGGGTTGCGGGTCTGAAATTGGGGCTGTCGGCATCAAAGCTTCATATAAAATGTTTAGTCTAAACAAATCCAGGAAAGATGGAACCGAAATAGCTTCATTACCCCGGACAAAGAAACAAGGGAGATAAGAATCTACCGGGAGACGAGAGGTCACATCCTGGATGACCAGGAGGAAAGTAAAAGTTTACTAATTAGTGACTGACTGATATAAACCCACATAATGAGCGCGGACTATTAGAGGGACATAGGATTAACTGCATTAAGTAGACGGGGAGGGTCCAGGCAACTTCTTATGGTTCAGAGCAGAATCCTGCACATCAGCCAGGAGCTGGAAAAAAAAAGAAGCGCGCAGCATCTGCAGTAACTGTATGGCATAAAGGGCCCCGTTTGCTAAATTTGGTCTGACTTCTGTCTTCTATATTTCTCCTATAGTAACAGCATGAAGCACATGAACCGTATGGAGAATTAGGGACCGCGTGACTCGATGGAAGAAGCCACTACATTTACATACTATCCATATTCAGGACACCGCTGTCCTCATCCTTCTAATTGCAGGAAATTAAAATGGCCACGAAAAACTCGTCAAGCTAATTGTCATGTCTGGTGGTGCAGCCCCTGTATCAAGTGATCAAAGCCCCTCAGTGATCTGCTGTCTATAATGGAGGTATTCTGTAGTATTGCTTGGAGCAGAGGTACCTGGGGGCCACACATAGAGGTAGCCCCCCCCTGTGGGCTGACAGGAGCACGTCAGTCAATGCAGGGATGAATGTCTGTCTGCTGGGTGTCCCTCATTCTCCTTGCGCCCTCGGGGGACACTCGGCTTTCACTGGTCTCTTTGTCATTAGTGTCAGGAGAATCATTAGTTGGAGAATTAATGAGCGCCTTGAAGATGGTGACAATATACATGACAATCAGTCATAAGGCTGGATTCATGGGGACTTGTATGGCTGCTGAGACAAGCAGTTTACAGATGTTCAGGGGAAAGAATAGGGGCTGATGCACGCATAGGAGGCTGATGAATGCACAGGGGGTCCATGCACGCATGAAGGGGCCGAGGCAAGAGCGGACGGGCCGGGGCAAGAGCGGACGGGCCGGGGCAAGAGCGGACGGGCCGGGCAAGAGCGGACGGGCCGGGGCAAGAGCGGACGGGCCGGGGCAAGAGCGGACGGGCCGGGGCAAGAGCGGACGGGCCGGGGCAAGAGCGGACGGGCCGATGCAAGAGCGGACGGGCCGAGGCAAGAGCGGACGGGCGAGGCAAGAGCGGACGGGCCGAGGCAAGAGCGGACGGGCCGGGGCAAGAGCGGACGGGCCGGGGCAAGAGCGGACGGGCCGGGGCAAGAGCGGACGGGCCGGGGCAAGAGCGGACGGGCCGGGGCAAGAGCGGACGGGCCGATGCAAGAGCGGACGGGCCGGGGCAAGAGCGGACGGGCCGGGGCAAGAGCGGACGGGCCGATGCAAGAGCGGACGGGCCGATGCAAGAGCGGACGGGCCGATGCAAGAGCGGACGGGCCGATGCAAGAGCGGACGGGCCGATGCAAGAGCGGACGGGCCGATGCAAGAGCGGACGGGCTGATGCAAGAGCAGACAGGCCGAGGCAAGAGCAGACAGGCCGAGGCAAGAGCAGACAGGCCGAGGCAAGAGCGAATAGGCCAATGCAAGTGTAGATGTGCCAATGCACGCACGGGGGGGGGCCGATGCATGCAAGCAAGGGCCGATGCAAGAGCGAATGGGCCAATGCACACACGAGGGGTCGATGCACTAAAGGGGCTGATGCACTCATAAAAGGGCCAACGGACTCACAAAAGGGCCAACGGACTCACAAAAGGGCCAACGGACTCACAAAAGGGCCAACGGACTCACAAAAGGGCCAACAGACTCACAAAAGGTCCAACGGACTCACAAAAGGGCCAACGGACTCACAAAAGGGCCAACGGACTCACAAAAGAGCCAATGCACTCACAAAAGGGCCAATGCACTCACAAAAGGGCCAATGCACTCACAGGGGACAGGTGTAAGTACAGCAGGCCTTTTATATTAACATGGGGGAGTGATCAATGACCGGTCTGTGTAGAGAGACTTTTTACCATGTGTAAATCCTCACAGCTAGTGTTCTATTTTCCTCCAGCGCCTCCGCAGGGTAGGTGAAGTATTACATGACATCCAATAAAATGAATAAGCTGTGCATATAGCCTTGTACTCCTCTGCTTTCATAGTGTAACATATTATTGTGTAAAGGAATGCGGGGACCGCGGTACCAACGGAGAAGCAACTTTGGTGACGAAAAGTCACCTGAGAACAGTAGTGGCCTGCCCTGAAGGAGACGGAGCTGTGAAGCTTATTGATACAGAGCAACTAATCCCTGCCTGCACGTCAATCAACAATAGGGATGCCTGAAGCCGTCACTAGGGGGAGCTCAAGGGAAAATGAACCCCAAACCTCACTGTGACCCTAGAACAGTCAGTCTTTTAGAAATTCATGACAGCTCCCCCTACTGGTGGCTGTGAATCATCATTTTATCATTGTCATTTGGAACTTTGACTCCTATAGTGATGCAGTATTACGGCGTGTAATTTTTGTGTCTTGTGTATAATATTATAGTGAAAGTCTCATTCATAAAATATCAGGGGCTATGCATGCTCTTCATTATGTGCCACCATAATTCTTCATTTACATTAATGAGGAAAAGTGAATAATTCCCCCCTCGCTGTTATATACCCTCCGTGGAAACGCGCTGTCCCCCCCGCTGGGTACGAGGACGGACGGAGCAGATTGTTTTGGTGGATCAGTCACTCTCTCGCTTCCATTAAGGTAACATTCATGGATCCTGAGGAGCGTCAGGAGACTAAACATCTATTACTGGCGCTTCCTCCGTCCCGGACTAAAAATATAAAGAAAATAACCGAGGAAATGGAAGAAAACAAAACAATGCCAGTAACAACAATGTAAAGCGACAGCGGCGCGCTTGTTTACTGGGGATGAATCATTACAAGTTACTCAATCAGGACTAGAAATCATCAGGGATGGAGCAGCACTGATCCAAACGTGCCGGACCCCCTTCAAACGTGAGGCCCCCCCCAAAATCTCAGGTAGATACACAGGCCCCAATACACCTGATCAGCAACTGAACCTGCTGATTGTTCACCTCTCCAATGTGTATGGGGGTCTCCATCTCTTACAGTGGAGGTTTGTAGACAGAAGGATCAAGCATGTTGGATTTCAATACGTCCAATCCTTCTGTTCATACAAGGGATGTTTTCCGGTGGTTTGCTCCTCTCTCCCCATTGGTAAAATAACCAAAGTGCGCGTGCATGAATATGGTGGAGTCGAAAGGACTTGGAAAAAGCATTTGCCTTACAGCTACCTTAGATGTTTTAAAAGATTTTCATGTATTAATTATAATATAGAAGAGGCAATGGTCCTAAAGGAAGCCAGAAAGACAAACGTACCCCTAAAACCTGCCCACTGCCAGAAAGGAAGAGAAGTCGTCACGAGTCATGACCACCAAGTCATCAGACCGCTGAGGCCACAGATTGGCTGGAGAGTCAGGTGCCTGGTGTTCAGGAGGTCATCTCTCTTTGGGCCAGTGGAGACAGTCACGGGTCCGATTCCGCCCTGGATACAAAATATTCAACAATGGAAGCCGTTTAAATCGCTCATTTTCTTTTGTGTTTCCCAGTAATATGTCACGATTCCTCTGTGCTGTGCATCTTGGACACAAAAAGAGTTACTGCAGTGTTTAGTATCTGGTGTGTTGAGCTGTCAGTCGTTGATTGATAGCCCAGGCTTCCATTCTGGGTCTGGAAGGTGCAGGGTTGCTCAGGTGTTCCATCTACCCGGTGATTGCTCTCCTACTTTACTGAGCAGCATCTCCCAGAATCCTAAGTGCTCTGTGGCCTGCCCTCCTGAGTCGGTCTAGTTCTGATCTCGGATATCGGACCCCAGACTGTTGCTTGGTTTCCCTTTTGTCTGCTCCCTGTATTTGTTGTGATCTCCTGCTATTTTAACCTCTGCACCGTGACCGGAATGTTTCTCAGTTGACTCCCTGAATCTTCTTCGTGATCTCCTGGAAACCTGACCCTAGACCAGTGATGGGCAACCTTTTGAGCTTGGTGTGTCAAAATTCGCCAAAAAACCGAGCATAACTCGGCAGGTGTGTCACCTTGAGAAAAAAAACCCTAATTTTACGATATTTATAGTGTAAATAACAAATATGTATAATTCTTTAACTTACCTGCTTAGTGACTTCTTTGTTAATCTGTCAGTTGGTTTCTTTTGTTGGTCTTGCTGTTATTTCACTTGTGTGGGGTGTCATGAACTAAGTCAGATAAGTGAGGGGGAGGGGGAATTCTTCCGGTGATGGCGAACCTGTGGCAGTCCAGCAACAGCTGGACTGCCACAGGTTCGCCATCACTGATTTAGTGACTTTTTTGTTGCTGAATTTCATTGGCTAAATCTTCAATTGAAGGTTGGTATTTTGTACACTTCAAGGCCAAGCAAGCGCTACTAAGGTTATCTGTCAATCTGTTTCTTTTGTTGGTTTTGATATTATTTAATGCTGAGAATAAGGTCTCACAAAAGTACGTAGAGGGAAAAATAGTAAGTAAAGCCATTGCTATATTTTTCAGGGTGCTAAAAGTGTCTGGTAACCGATTCCAGGCACTCCAAATTTCCTGTTCATAGTGGCACTCCTCTTGATTCTCCAAGCGGCACCTTTCTAGATTCTCAAGCTTTGACCTCAAATCAACAAACACCTGACCCCAGATGCTGTCCTGAAATTCTGCAAGTTGCATCTCCAAATCATCAATTTGTATCCATTGGAAACCATTTAATTCCAAACTACTGTAGACTACTACATCAGGATACTTAATTATTTTCATGGTCTGTTCTAGGCTTCTAAATTGATTAAATCTATCACTGAACTGGTCAAGTAAGGAGTCTAAAACATGCTGGTACTTTAGATGCAAGGGCTCCATTTCATTTTGTACAGCTGCACTGGCCTTCTCAAAATACTTTGTTACTCGAGGAAAATACTTATAAGTTTTAGTTTCTACATCTCGCTTGAAAATTTTAAGTTTACTTTCAAAAGCTTTTATGTATCCAAACATAACGTCAATACTTTTGCCAAAACCTTGTAGCTTTAAGTTCAGTTCATTAATATGAACAGAGAGATCTGTAAAAAACATCAGGGTGTTGACCCACTGATAATCATAGAGCTGAGGAAAGTTTCCCAGATCCTTATCCTCAAGAAATACCTTAATTTCTTCAAAGCACTCCACAAAGCGCTCAAGAACTTTGCCTCGGCTCAGCCATCTTACATTATTGTACATCAGCAGTCCACTGTAGGTGGAATCAACCTCCAGTAAAAGTGCAGAAAATTCTCTCTTGTGAAGGGGGCGAGCAGCTATTAAATTAACTATTTTTGTAACAACTGACATTAAGTCGTTTAAGTCAGTGAATCCTGCCTTGGCACATAAAGCCTCCTGATGGATAATACAATGAAAAGGCACAATCGGGTGTCCAATAGCTTCTGTAAACAATGTAACAAATCCAACTTTTTTCCCCACCATGTTTGGTGCCCCGTCTGTCGTCACTGACACAACTTTAGAGATATCAATGCTTAGGTCACAGAATGTTTGTTTAACAACCTTACATATTTCGCTTCCTGATGTACTTGTTGGCACTGATACTAACTTTATCAACTCTTCTCTCATTGTGAGACCATCAGAATATCGACCAATAATGGCCAACTGTGCATGTGATGTGACATCAGTAGTTTCATCAAGAGAGATCGAAAAATATTTACAATGACTTATGTCTTCCTTTAATTGATGTTGTACGTTTGTGTTCAGTCTCATTATTCGGTCTTTTATGATATTTCTACTGAGTGGTAACTCAGATATTCTCTTACTAATTGCATCTTTATTCTGCATATCGTGAAATAGAACTGGTGCACATCTTAAGAGAGTTTCTTTAATAAATTCTCCCTCACTGAGGGCTTTTCCATGCTGAGCTATGGAGTGAGCAATGCTCAGACTTGCAGATGTTACATTTGTAGAGCTTTTTACAAATTTAAGGATGGAATTAGATTGGCTCTTATGAAGTTGTAGCTGCCTGGAAATGTATTCCTTCCTTTCATCCTCACTTTTTTTCAAGAGCTGGGAATGATTAGTTTCAAAATGTCTATTTATATTCCACGTTCTGCTTACTACCGTTTCACTACATAGAACGCAAAATGATCTGCCATTTTTTTCTATAATGCCATACATCTCAGTCCATGTCTCTTGAAAGGGTCGGCTACTGCTACTACCACTTCCTTTACTTAACCTTGGTTTTTTTGGCTTCTCCATCAGAGGGGCAGTGACAGAAGATTTATAGATAGCCCTGCAGGCAATTAGGGGTTAACTGTCTTTTAGGAAAGGGCAGAGTTAATAAGCTGAAATAGAGATTAATAGGATGAAATGGAGTCTGTATGCTGCAAGATGGCGTTCCTTATGTAAATTAATGGCGGGAAACGGCACCCATAGCACAGGCCTCTTCCAGCCTCCCCCTCACTTATCTCAGTAATGGCCAATCACACATTCATGACACCCAGCCCAGATTCTGCCCAGAACCTTTCACTGGACTCGAGGATGGTTGCTGTAGTAATCACTGGACCTCCAGACAGCGATCACAGGGCCTCAGATATGCGTCCCCCACAGCGCTCCGCTGCTCCCTGCTGCGCCAGCCAGAAGTTCCGCTTACCGGAAGTCCCAGGACTAGACGCTCTGTGCCGGAGCTCTGCTGTCCTGGCCTACAGTCCTCCAGCACATTTTTTTTTCCTCATCTGTAGTTAGTGATGGGCGAGTCCTAACTCGGAATCGCTTGACTCTAGTCTACTCGTTGCGAGTCTAGCGAGTCCAATGTTAATGAATGGGGAATCGAGTAATTAGACTCGATTCCCCATTCATTAACATTGGACTCGCTAGACTCGCAACGAGTAGACTAGACGAGTCAAGCGTAATAGCTCGCATTGCCGTTTTGGAAACCCGACTCGCAACAGTTTTTTGCTGCTGTGTCCGTGTCTGTGGTTTTTATCCAAATAGCGAGTCTAGTTTCTCCGGCCGGCCGCGTGTCACTGAAAATGGCTACGCGTGTCAGTGCTGACACGCGTGTCATAGGTTCGCCATCACTGCCCTAGACCATTGCATGACTACATCTCTGTCTACTCCCTGAATACTACAAGGTCTTCTGGAAACCTGACCCTGGACCTTTGCACGACTACATCTCTGTCTACTCCCTGAATACTACAAACTCTCCTGGAACCTGACCCCAGATTACCTAACTTTCCTGCTGTCTATACTCCTGTAAGCAGTGACTGGCCACTCCCTAGCCATTGGAAGTGACTAGCATCACACTAACTTTGGGAAAGTTGGATGACCACAAAAATGTCTGCTGATTCAGCTTTTCCAGACCTCTAAATGGTGAATTGAATGCCAAGATAGTAAATGATTAAATCGCTGGTCGTCTGATCCACAACCCAATGAATACGGATTACCGCTAATCGCTGGGCCGCAGCGGTACACGCGCAGCTTGACAACTGGCAATAAAAACATTCAAGGAGCTTTCTCGGAGACTGTCCTGATCGTTGAGTTCTCTAGTGGAACCCGATTCAGGACTCACTTCATCTTCGGAGTAATGTTGCACACGGAATCTTCCGACAAATATTGGGAGCAGAAACTCCAAATCTTTGGAAGTTTTTCCCATTCCATTGTGTTTTGCAGCTTTCTGATTGGACAGTGCTGAGTTTGTAGCATTTTCCATTAGGTATCGCGTGATTTTACAATAGAAATTGATAGGTAGAGTCTTTCAAGTTTTTCAGGTAGACTGACTGTACGTAGCGTAACACGTTTTGTCAAATTTGGCTATAACTAGGGACACTTACCATTTAGAATAATAATAAAAAAATATAATAATAATAATTTTTCCTATTATTTCCTCTATTTTTTTTTTTTTAATTGTAGACAGAAACCACCTTTTACCTAATATAACTATAGAAATATGGAAGGGAGAAACTCCAGCATCATCCTGTCAATCATTCGTCACTAATTGCAGATTACTAATTAGAAACATATGAGACCCCACGGACGGCTAATTAAGTGAGGAGCCCGAGGCCGGACTGCGCCCCCTCTGGACGGTGTCATTATAACGAAGTGGTCGGTCCACTGACGATTGCTGGGCCAGCGCCCCGGGCAGAAGTATGGCCTCTAGAGCTGTCAATCAAATCCACTTCTATAAAACAAATGCAGTGTATCTGTTCATCCCAGTAAATCAGGCGACTTTGCTTTGATCTTGTAGTAAAGAAGTGCGACGTCGGGGACTTTCATGGGGACAGAGAGGAGAACGGAAAACTCAATGAGAAAAATAAGTGAAGGAAAACAGAAGTCGACAATTTGCAGTCACTGGCTATTAGGTAAGGACATACTATACCCCTTCCCATACCCAAGTAACATTTGCTACAATCCAGAACATTTTGTAATCCAGGTGTCAGCAGGAATTTGTCACGCTGGACGAGGGGACGTCCGGAAACATTGCTGACACGGACGCACGGATCAACAGTGTCCGGCGCACTACACCAAAAAAACGGGAGTCACCGGAGGGGACAAATACAGTGGAGGGCCCTGTCATAGGAACAGGGGGAGAGGTGACCTTCTGCACTCCTCTGCTGCTGTGCCCTGATCTCCCTACCATCCCTATACGAGTTCTTTCAACCTGTCACCGAACAGGATACCTAGGCCCTCGCTGGCCCTGATGTTAGCCCTCAATAGGGAGATAGCTGGCAGGAGCACTAGTCCCAACCCTGAAATACAAGAGAGGGGAAACAGGAACATCAGACAACTTCACGCCTGCTGCCACTCTCCTAGGCAGCAGATGGCTTTGCAACGGTCAGGTTCTCGAGAGAACCTCCTTCACCCCAGGAGGTTTGGTCCATAAAGGATGCTGGAACCATGTGATCATATAAAGGGGATGGGAGTGATCACAAAGTAGCCACACCTGAACAAGAACTAGCTAGCTGCTAGCAACAGAAACCAACTAACCCTGCGCTGCCAAAGGAAAGAAACACGTTTAATATGAAGTCTCAATACAGGAATGAGACACAGGTCCCAAAATTGGCACAAGTCTCCAAATAAGAGAGACCATTGTGACAGAATTGTACTGTATTTTCCTCCTCGCTGTAAGAACAGCTTTCTATCCCCCGCGAAATTTGTCTTATAAAAAATCCCCACTCACATTGTTTTATTTCTGTGGTTTCCACAATAAATATCAAGATTCCCTTTAATTGTATCATAGTTGCTTCCATTACAATAATGATATTTTTCAGGGTAATTTATCTATGAGACTTGTGACTGTATAGAACGTAAGCAGCGGGGAATTCCCAACCACAGCTCCAGCCCCAGGGACTCTACACAACACAGTAAAGATTTAATGAATTTATTTAGGAAAACAAAATCCACCGTGACTGGTAGGTTATTATCACAATCATCAATATCAACTACAGAGAGAATAAAAGAAAACTGTAAATTCCACCGCCTGCAGCCACCACCAGGGGGAGCTCTCTGTATCCTGCTGGAAGTCACTGATAAAACGGGTCTGCAGAGAGCTCCCCCTGGTGGTGAATCATTCTGCAACATGATGTTTCCATCAACTGCCTTGATTCTGCAGGACTTTACATAAAAGTCAATAAAAAAAAGAAGCTTTACCAGACAATTACGGTTTGGAAAAACCCAGTTCATGCAATGCGGCTGCATGTCTCACGGTCAGCTGTGATACACAGAGTTTTCCATCTAAACAGCAATATTTTCCAAGAACTGTTTTGTCATATCAGATTAGTCTCTTCTCCTTGCATTTAAGATACATGAATAAAAAATATTTGGGGTATCCTTTACCAAAGGACGCGACATACAATCCCTCTGTTACTCCTCTTGGAAATCTATCTGCGGAAAAGCAGAAGCTCCGCTATCTCTAGTAATCTCATAGAGAATACATGGAGCGATGTCACGCCACCGCTGCACTTCACTTGGGACTGTGGGGGGTCCCGGGTAGCACTCAGACCACCACCGATCCTTAGTATAAATAACTTAGAATGTTGGGAATAACCCTTTTAAGTTTTACCTTCTTTCCCGAAACCAATGTCAAAAAGTTTCAGGAAAGTTTCAAAAAGTTATCAAATCTGCATATGCAGTTCCCCCTATACCCCCTACCCCCCTATACCCCCACCTCCACTCCTCCCCCCCCCCCCCTAAAACCCTGAAGACGCGGCCCGGTCTTTTGTGCTGGGTGTAATGTGGATGCACCCCCGCTTCATCGGCTTCCAATGAATTTCGGGTCTGGCTCCATTGTGAGTGTAATGTATTCAGCCGGACGGTGGGGTGACCATCTTAAATGAGTGCACCCCCAACTTCTTCTACTTCTTCTTAAACAAAGCAGCATTGAAGTAAATGTGTGAAAATGGTCCCGGCCCTCTCGGACGAGGGGGGGGAGGTTTCTCACCATTGTCTGCTCTGACAACAGGATAGAATTGCTTACTTACTTGGCAGCAAACTTTACCATCTGCTTGCTCGCACGGTCTCCCACCGCCACCAGGGCCTGGACATTAAACTGCTGCTGACGTAGGACCAGAAAACATTGCTTTCCTGAGGAGAGGAAACAATACAGGTGCACTGTGAGCGCAAAGTGGAAAAGAGCGGACCGAAACATAAACAGCGGGATCAAGAAATGCCTAAAATAACAAGAAAAATCAATGTAAACAGAAGAACCCTGAGGCAGGAGGCGGCAGCATCTGTGGCTACCATTGCTTTTCTTTCTGTTGTGCCCCATTTGAAGATAAAGAGGTGGCCCATCTTTGGTCCCGGCACAATCAACTTAGATGTGTTCTGTGGTCAAAAGTCGGCTAGAGCAGCTCAGAAACAGACAGGTAAAAGAGTTACAAAGCTTCCAGCCAGATTGTAAGAATAAGCTCACTGATGGATCCTCAGTTAACTCCTTCTTAGCATTTACAGGCTCCTTTGGTTTCCCGACACACCCAACTTTGATGTGTTTTGTGGTCACAAATCTGATGATAGCAGCTCAGAAACAGACAGATAAAAGAGTTATAAAGTTTCCAGCCAGATTGTAAGAATAAGCTCACTGATTGATCTCAGTTGACTCATTCTGTAGCCCAAATGGGCCATTTAGCTTTTACAGGCACTTTGTTTCCCGATACAACAACTTCGATGTGGTCTGTGGTCAAAAATCTACCAAGAGGATTTCAGAAAAAAAACCAAAACAGATAAGATTTATAAAGTTTTCAGCCTTACAGACTGTAAGAATGAGCTCACTGACGGATTCTCAGTCAACTCATTCTGTAGCCTGCAACAAACAGTATGGCTATAGAAAGCAGATGCAGAAAAAGTTTTAATGAGTCCCAATTGCAAAAATGATTCCCAACCTCATATCCATGCATTTGTGTAAAATGTCCCCTTAATGGAAAACTCA
This sequence comes from Allobates femoralis, assembly GCA_033576535.1. Lineage (NCBI taxonomy): Eukaryota > Metazoa > Chordata > Amphibia > Anura > Aromobatidae > Allobates > Allobates femoralis. The sequence goes on from JARQOC010000011.1 coordinate 14,967,674, forward strand.
AAGAGAGGGAGATGCCATCTTAGGGAGACATGTAGGTATGTATACAAATACTAATATAATATTTATAATATATTAATATAAAATTGGTGCTTTCACACAGTGGTTCAATACCCCTTTGTGCACTCTCTGCCCCCCAGCACGCTGTCTCTGCCCTCCCCTTGCTGCGTGGTCTATCTCTCCCCCCCAATCCTCCTGTGCGCTCTCTCTCTGCTCCCTTCTCCCCCTGTCAGGACTGGGTAAGGCTACTTTCACATCAGCAGTTCTGCAATTTCGCGGTAGATCCGGCAGATGTCGCAGCACCTGCCGGATCTACGCATAGCGGCCAACTTGCTGCACTGATCCGGCAAATCCCATTAATTCTCTATGGGGCTTGCGGTTGGGTGCGGCAAGAGCGGTATTGCCAAATCCAGCACTTGCGGCTGGATCTGCCGTATTCAGCAATACCGCACTTGCCGCACCCGACCGCAAGCGCCATAGAGAATGAATGGGACTTGCTGGATCGGTGCAGCAAGTTGGCCGTTACGCGGCAGATCCGGCAAGTGCTGCGACATCTGCCGGATCTACCGCGAAATTGCAATACTGCTGATGTGAAAGGAGCCTTACCCAGTCCTGACAGGGGATAGGGGGGATGGGGGAGAAGAGATAGACCACACAGCAAGGCAGCAAGGGGAGGGCAGGGAAAGCGTACTGGAAAGGGGGCAGAGAGAGAGCAGAGAGGGGGCGCAGAGAGGGGAGCAGAGAGTGCACAAAGGGGTAAAGAGAGGCACACAATGGGGACAGACAGGGTGCACAGGAGGGGAAGAGAGCACATGAAAGGAAAAGACAGCGTACGGGGGGAGAAAGGTCAAAAGAGAGCACAGGGGGAAGAGTGACAGCACACGGGGGGGGGGGGGGGGAGAGAGACAACATACTTAAGACAGCACATGGGTGGGGGGGGGGGGGAAACAGCACACAGGTGGGGGAGAGAGACAGCCACCGCACCCAGCACCACAGAGCCTGTCCCACTTGTGATGTCACCACCCTGCCGAGGCGATACCATCGGGCCTACATGTAGTGTGTATACATTATTTATCAGACAATTACTTCTGATCCTAAAGCTAAAGGGAATTTTCCCTTCATTTGGAATTAGACATATAATTTCTAGAAAAATTTTGACTAATTTCAATGTATTTTTTTTTATTTACACCCAGAGGTGCTTTCAAAATTCGCTGCTCTTCCTTGGAAATAAGACGTCCGAGTGAGTGCCCGCTTCAGACACGTCTCCAAACCGGGCGACGGACGCCTGACCTCGAGAAATCAGCGAATTGTAAATTTAGCTTCAAAAGAAGAAAATATCAAGCGACTCAGGATGGAGCAAAGAAAAGAGAAAGAAAAAACAGTTGAATTACAAGTTAAGAAAAAGTTAATGAAAAGAGCAAAAATTAAAAAAAAAACAACAAAAAACAAAGCAGAAGAAAAGCCCTACCCCAGCTGTGGGTGCAGGTCGTGCAGATTGGGGATCCCCCTTTTTAGTGATTGGTTTAGGGGAATTTCCCTTTAAGACTGGCAGGTAAGGGCAGTCAAAAAAAAAAAGCCCCGGCCCCGCAGACGGAGCGTGGCCCTTCCTCAGCCGTCACTCAGCTCGCCCGACACTCACTCATGGCAGATAGCCTTTTCTATCACAATGGGGTTCGGGGCAGGGACAGTGTAAGAATGTTTTTTTTAAGTACTAAAATAACATCTTGACATTTGGGAAATGAGCGCCCCGCCTGCGGGGCACAGAGAATGGGCGGTCAAGTAACGGGTGGGGGGAGGGGGTATGGTATTTTACTGCCGGGCTGATAATTTCAGAATTATTTCCTAAGTTTTACTTCCGATTCAAAGTTACTTAAATGTAAACAGAACTGTCACCTCTTGTTGTAATAGTAAAATATTAAAATTTTAGAATTAAATTCACAGCTTTTAAAGAATAAGAACTTATTATTTGTGTAAGTTGTATGAGGACATTACTCCTTTTTTTTTTTGGTGTGATGGAACAGGTAAGGATCGCCCGATGTGGACAGGTAAAGGGAGGATCCGCCCGATGCGGACAGGTAAAGGTAGGATCCGCCCGATGTGGACAGGTAAAGGGGAGGATCCGCCCAATGCTGACAGGTAAAGGCGAGGATCCGCCCGACTGCAGGTAAAGGTAAGGACCTGCGATGGACCGTAAAGATCCGCCTGACGCGGACAGGTAAAGGTAAGGATCCGCCCGACGCGGACAGGTAAAGGTAAGGATCCGCCCGACGCGGACAGGTAAAGGTAAGGATCCGCCCGACGCGGACAGGTAAAGGTGAAGGATCCGCCCGACGCGGACAGGTAAAGGTAAGGATCCGCCCGACGCGGACGGTAAGGTAAGGATCCGCCCGATGGGACCAGGTAAAGGTAAGATCCGCCCGAACTGAGGTAAAGGTAAGGATCCGCCCACGCGGAACAGGTAAGGTAAGGATTCGCCCATGGGACAGGTAAGGTAGCCGCGCGAATGAGGACCGGTAAGTATCCGCCCGAGAGGACCGGTAAGGATCCGCCCAATGAGGACCGGTAAGGATCCGCCCAATGAGGACCGGTAAGGATCCGCCCAATGAGGACCGGTAAGGATCCGCCCAATGAGGACCGGTAAGGATCCGCCCAATGAGGACCGGTAAGGATCCGCCCAATGAGGACCGGTAAGGATCCGCCCAATGAGGACCGGTAAGGATCCGCCCAATGAGGACCGGTAAGGATCCGCCCAATGAGGACCGGTAAGGATCCGCCCAATGAGGACCGGTAAGGATCCGCCCAATGAGGACCGGTAAGGATCCGCCCAATGAGGACCGGTAAGGATCCGCCCAATGAGGACCGGTAAGGATCCGCCCAATGAGGACCGGTAAGGATCCGCCCAATGAGGACCGGTAAGGATCCGCCCAATGAGGACCGGTAAGGATCCGCCCAATGAGGACCGGTAAGGATCCGCCCAATGAGGACCGGTAAGGATCCGCCCAATGAGGACCGGTAAGGATCCGCCCAATGAGGACCGGTAAGGATCCGCCAATGAGGACCGGTAAGGATCCGCCCAATGAGGACCGGTAAGGATCCGCCCAATGAGGACCGGTAAGGATCCGCCCAATGAGGACGGTAAGGATCCGCCCAATGAGGACGGTAAGGATCCGCCCAATGAGGACGGTAAGGATCCGCCCAATGAGGACCGGTAAGGATCCGCCCATGAGGACCGGTAAGGATCCGCCCAATGAGGACCGGTAAGGATCCGCCCAATGAGGACCGGTAAGGATCCGCCCAATGAGGACCGGTAAGGATCCGCCCAATGAGGACCGGTAAGGATCCGCCCAATGAGGACCGGTAAGGATCCGCCCGATGAGGACCGGTAAGGATCCGCCCGATGAGGACCGGTAAGGTATCCGCCCGATGAGGACCGGTAAGGATCCGCCCGATGAGGACCGGTAAGGATCCGCCCGATGAGGACCGGTAAGGATCCGCCCGATGAGGAACGGTAAGGATCCGCCCGATGAGGAACGGTAAGGATCCGCCCGATGAGGAACGGTAAGGATCCGCCCGATGAGGACCGGTAAGGATCCGCCCGATGAGGACCGGTAAGGATCCGCCCGATGAGGACCGGTAAGGATCCGCCCGATGAGGACCGGTAAGGATCGCCCGATGAGGACCGGTAAGGACCCGCCCGATGAGGACCGGTAAGGATCCGCCCGATGAGGACCGGTAAGGATCCGCCGATGAGGACCGGTAAGGACCAGCCTGGGGGTCCATGTTGAGGATTGATACAATTGCAGCAAATATTCTGCTGTGAGAAATAACACATTGTTACAGCTTTTCAGCCTCGCAGTTTGCCTTCATTGGTCTGATCCTCACAGAGGATTTTTCTGCTGTCAGCAGTCTCCCTAATGTATCTGTAAATGTTCAGCTGTCACATCCTGCATCATTTTCTACAGCCAGGTTATCCTGACGTCGCTATATAATCAAAATCGGGGTCTTATAAAACTAGAAGTCAACATAATGGTCCTTGCGTTATACCAGATGGAGAGATCAGTCTGGTGCCCTTCACTTCACACTTACCCTTCGCTCTGCTGGTGTGGACCCTGGCACGGACCCAGACGGTTTCATCTGCTTTCTGCAGCGTCAGGTCTTTGACTCTCACGAGGATCCTCTCTGGATGATAAAAAAGAGAGATCACGGCTGTCACAGGGTTATATTTACAGGTGCTGACTCTGCTTCATCCGTCTGCAAACCACTGAGGAAAACTGTACAAAAAAGCTGCCAACGATTACCGTACATGGAATATTGTTTTTTTTTTTTTGGGCAAATAAATTACTCTCTTTTTGCACAGAACTGACCCGTACACATTCACAGAACAATAAAAATGTACAAATGTCAACGACTTACACTTTGGCTGCACCTGGGATCCATCTACAAGCCTCTGAATAAATGCACACATTCAATGCAAGTCCATAAGAAAAGACTGTGCCTTCAGATGCAACTTTGCAACATTTTAATCCCCCTGTGGATGAATACAGTACCGAATGGAAGAACTATATGGCGGCACACGGAGTGTCTTGTACCAGCCTATACAGACGGCACTAAGCTGCATGCTACAATCAGCGGGAAAAGTAAGAGAAAGAGAGTAAAAATTAAACCCGGCGCATGCGCGAAGAATAACCGCATGTTGGGGGTATAACCTGACTCATCTACCGCCCAACATTGTCGAGCGATGGACCCCAATATACCAGGGTGTTATGGCATGCGGGGGGGTTACAGCTTTCCCACTTTCCTTACTATAAAGGGGTCCTCCAAGTGCAAAAAAGTGAACTCCAAATGCTTTTATATACAGGAGCATCTCAATGAATTAGAATATCATCAAAAAGATATTTCATTCCAGTAATTTAATCCATAAAGTGACACACATCTATTATATAGAGTCATTACACACAGAGGGATCTATTTCATGTGTTTATTTCTGTTAATGTTGATGATTACTGAAAACCCAAAGGTCGTTATCTCAGAAAATTAAAGTAGGGAGGATGAAGAGTCTGAGAGATAAAATATGACCTAAATAGGTATCAGAGGCTTCACCTTGTGTGGTTGTGAGAGTCACAACCACTATAAAAGCAGATCACGGCTGCTGCAGTCCCCAGCGTGGGGCATATAGAGTAGGGAGGATGAAGGGTTAAACACTGCGCTGCTGTATTCCACCAGACATCAAAGGGGGACTACAACATTGATTTATTAGTCAACACGTTTCAGGGCTTCCTGGCCCCTTCCTCAGGACAAATCAATATCATATTGCCTTGTTTCAGGGCGTTTCAGGGAATCCTGAAACACGATGACTAATAACTCAATATTATATTCACCCTTTGACGTCTTGTGGAATACGGCAGCGCGGTTTTTAACCCTTCATCCTCCCTTTAACTCTCTGAGATAATTGCCTTTCGCTTTCATTGGCTGTAAGCCATAATCATCAACATTAACATAAATAAACACATGAAATAGATCTCTCTGTGTGTAATGACTCTATATAATAAATAATATATATGCGTTTCATTTTTTGTGTTGAATTACTGAAATAAATGAACTTTTTGATGATATTCTAATTCATTGAGATGTACCTGTATATGAAGAATACCGCATGTTGGGGGCTATAACCTGACTCATCTACCGCCGAACATTGCTGAGCGATGGACCCCAATATACCGGGGTGTCATGGCATACTAGGGGTTGCAGCTTTCAGTTTCCTTACTTCAAAGGGGTCCTCCAATTTCAGAAAAGTGGACTGCAAATGCTTTTACATATGTCAAAAAACCAGAGCGGATACTCAACAACTCCAGATTCGGCACAGACTCAGCGGTAACATCACCATTGCAGCCAATCAGTGGCCCTTCCTGTACACATCTTTTAAGGGGTTGCCCAGGATTCTGATTTCTTACAAAAACAGCGCCACCCCTGTCTACAGGTTATGTGTGATATTGCAGCTCAGCTCCATTTAAGTGAATGGGTCTATGTTGTAATACCACATGTAACCTGTAGACAGGGGTGGCGCTGTTTTCATAAGAACGTAGTAAAGGTTTTAAAATCCTGGATATCCCCTTTAAGGCTACTGAGCTCAGTGATTGGCTGCAGTGGTGATGTGCACTGTCGTCATAACATCATGTGCTGCAGCCAAAATACAGCGCCAGAGCACTGGAATATCCCTTTAAATGAAAACTCCGGACAGTTCTGTTTGCAGAATTAGCCCCTTTGGGTGTAGGCACCTTTCTGATTTTCCCACCCGTTCACAGGTGAGACCCTTCCTGCCGGGACACGCACGGGCGGCGGAGAATTCCCCCAATAGCTCCTGGCTGCTAATAAAAGGCGATTAAATTATTTGCAGGTTTAATCTCTTTGCATCAACGGTCGACTTCCCGTTATTAACGTTTTCCGTTTACTTTTCTGTTATGAATCGCAAACAACAGATTCCAACAAGCAAAATCTAATTACAGAAGAACATCCAGATCCGGGAATTTATAGGGACGAGACACAGACACTCTGTGCTGGAAGAGAACAACGGCCTCAGTGAGGGGACGGGATTATCTGCTGGAATACGACCCAAAATATATAACCCCTTAAAAGGCTATTCCAAAAATATAAAATTATTCCCCATCTTTAGAACAGAAGAGCTCCTGAGATCGGAGCTCTAGGACCCAGGGAGCGGCCCCATCTTGAAAATAAACCGGGGTGCATCCATGCAGCGTCCGCTCCACTCATTGTCTATAGGACCGCAGAGTGCAGCGCTGCTGCCATAGACAATGAATGGAGCAAACATCAGGATGAGGCCACTGCAGTCTGTGAAACCCTAAAACACCCAGAGATCACCTATCTAGAGGACAGAGGATAACGTTTCATTTTGGGATTAAACCTTTAACATATTGACAAAGTAACCCTTCTGGAAGATTACAAAAACACAGCTGCTTTCTTTCAGAAACAGCACCACTCCTGACCTCAGGTTGTGTGTGGTATTACAGCTCGGCTTCACTTTAATGGAGTCAAGTAGCAATCACACAACCTTTGGTCAGCGGTGGTGCGGTTTCCCGAAAAAAAGCAGCCAACTTTTTCTAATCATGGATGACTCCTTTAAGGTCGCATTGTCTAACTGTATGTACACTGTAAGACTGCATGTTCGAGGGGTTGACTCAAGTCTGTCCTTTAGGTTCCTTTGCCTTCCGGAGTTCTAATTACCAGCAATGATGAGCTTCTAATTGACAGTTCGAACAGGCGGCATAGATGACCCCCTGGCCAAAATAGTGTGTGCTTTCTCCATCATAGGATGCAGGGGTTCTAAAGCTGGCCAGATCCAGCAATATCAACAGCTTCAGAGCAGCGCTCACAATCTGTAATCTCAGCAGCTTCAGAGCAGCAACTCAAAATCTGCAATCTCACCAGCTTCAGAGCAGCGCTCACAATCTGCAATCTCACCAGCTTTAGAGCAGCGCTCACAATCTGCAATCTCACCAGCTTTATGGTGGGTTTACACACACCAATCATTGTATCCAATCTCTGAACCAATCTCTGGTTGCAGTGAAATCATGGACACATAGTTCCATTTTGTGGCTGTGTACAACATGGAGCAATCTGTCCATGATTTCACTGCAACCAGAGATTGGTTCAGAGATTGGATACAATGATTGGTGTGTGTAAACCCACCATTAGAGCAGCGCTCACAATATGCAATCTCACCAGCTTTAGAGCAGCGCTCACAATCTGCAATCTCACCAGCTTTAGAGCAGCGCTCACAATCTGCAATCTCACCAGCTTTAGAGCAGCGCTCACAATCTGCAATCTAACCAGCTTTAGAGCAGCGCTCACAATCTGCAATCCCACCAGCTTCAGAGCAGCGCTCACAATCTGCAATCTCACTAGCTTCAGAGCAGAGCTCACAATATGCAATCTCACCAGCTTCAGAGCAGCGCTCACAATATGCAATCTCACAAGCTTCAGAGCAGCGCTCACAATCTGCAATCTCACCAGCTTCATGGTGGGTTTACACGTTGCGATATCGGCGTCCAACTCCGACCAAAAGTCACGTGGTTCGGGTGTTGGAGCCGATATCGTTCCTGCGTTGTACGGTGTGAACATCCGATACGATGCAGGAACGATGGTAAACCGATATCGGGGGTCGAATGAGCGTGCTATTCAATGGCTCGATGTCGGATGCCGGTTGGAGCCGGATCGTCCCGTGTAAACATCCAACTCCGATGCGCAGTACAACGTCCCCATTCACTACCATGTTAAATGGTCGGTCCTGGGTCGGGGGGCGTAGACATCGTAGGGACGTTGTACCACGATATCGGGACGTGTACACCGCCGATCCGACTTTTGCAAAACCGGGCACAAAATGCGCGCTCCCGCGCCGTTGTATACGATATCGTGCCGATATCGCAAAGTGTAAACCCACCATTAGAGCAGCGCTCACAATCTGCAATCTCACCAGCTTCAGAGCAGCACTCAAAATCTGTAATCTCACCAGCTTCAGAGCAGCGCTCACAATTTGTAATCTCACCAGCTTCAGAGCAGCGCTCACAATCTGCAATCTCACCAGCTTCAGAGCAGCGCTCACAATCTTCAATCTCACCAGCTTCAAAGCAGCACTTACAATATGCAATCTTACAAGCTTCAGAGCAGCGCTCACAATCTGCAATCTCACCAGCTTCAGAGCAGCACACACAATTTGCAATCTCACCAGGTCAGAGCAGCACTTACAATCTGCAATCTCACCAACTTCAGAGCAGCGCTCACAATCTGCAATCTCACCAGTTTCAGAGCAGCGCTCACTGGGAGACCGGACCACTGGCTGGTAATCTCACAATAAGTTTTTGACGATTTTCTACCAAGAGACAACTCCTTTAAATTGCACTACAACATTGGGTCAAGCTGTTGTGAAACTACAAAACTACAACTCCCAGCATGCCAAGCTAAGCTCAGGCTGTAGGACATGCTATTTTATTATTGTGACCATCCCGTTCCTCTCACGTTTGGAGCAGACACCTCATGGGGGGATTGTGGCTCGTAATGTCACCACCTGAGGAGTAAATGTATAGACAGAGCTGATCCTGAAGATCGGGCACACACCTGGTCTGTCTTGAGACTGGATCATTGCAGAAACTCCATATCTGTCCTTTGCAAAGTCCTGAATAACGAGACAAGATATGAGACACATGTAATACTCTGATACAGATTAGATAAAAGAACAAAAACACAAAATAACACATAACGTCAACAGAACACGACCACCATGGGCGACCGCTGTCAACAATCCACGAGGTCTACATTGTTATTATTGTGACCCATCCAACCCTGATCCTGAGGAGGAGGAGGGGAGCCGCTGCCAAAACCGTTTACATGGAGGCTCCTCGTCCCCTGCAAACAGGTTCTTCAACCTCAGCTGCCAAGAGCAAGATCAAACTGCAGAACCTTCCATTATTGACAGCTGGGACCAAACTGACAACACTACAACTAAGCTGAATACTGCACCAGCAGAATAGTGAGTGCAGCTCTAGAGTATAATACAGGAGATAACTCAGGATCAGTAATGTAATGTATGTACACAGTGACTGCACCAGCAGAATAGTGAGTGCAGCTCTGGAGTATAATACAGGAGGTAACTCAGGATCAGTAATGTAATGTATGTACACAGTGACTGCACCAGCAGAATAGTGAGTGCAGCTCTGGAGTATAATACAGGAGATAACTCAGGATCAGTAATGTAATGTATGTACACAGTGACTGCACCAGCAGAATAGTGAGTGCAGCTCTGGAGTACAATACAGGAGGTAACTCAGGATCAGTAATGTAATGTATGTACACAGTGACTGTACCAGCAGAATAGTGAGTGCAGCTCTGGAGTATAATACAGGAGGTAACTCAGGATCAGTAATGTAATGTATGTACACAGTGACTGCACCAGCAGAATAGTGAGTGCAGCTCTGGAGTATGATACAGGAGGTAACTCAGGATAAGTAATGTAATGTATGTACACAGTGACTGCACCAGCAGAATAGTGAGTGCAGCTCTGGAGTATGATACAGGAGGTAACTCAGGATCAGTAATGTAATGTATGTACACAGTGACTGCACCAGCAGAATAGTGAGTGCAGCTCTGGAGGAGTATAATACAGGAGGTAACTCAGGATCAGTAATGTAATGTATGTACACAGTGACTGCACCAGCAGAATAGTGAGTGCAGCTCTGGAGTATAATACAAGAGGTAACTCAGGATCAGTAATGTAATGTATGTACACAGTGACTGCACCAACAGAATAGTGAGTGCAGCTCTGGAGTATTATACAGGAGGTAACTCAGGATCAGTAATGTAATGTATGTACACAGTGACTGCACCAGCAGAATAGTGAGTGCAGCTCTGGAGTATAATACAGGAGGTAACTCAGGATCAGTAATGTAATGTATGTACACAGTGACTGCACCAGCAGAATAGTGAGTGCAGCTCTGGAGTATAATACAGGAGGTAACTCAGGATCAGTAATGTAATGTATGTACTGTGAGGCACCGCCGGCATGATCCTCATGGCCGGGGCGCGTCACATGCAGGATCAAGGTATGATCCTGTGCACACTGGCCGGTTTGACGGATAATGCTGTGTGAACCAACTTTGGACAGGGTTTCATGAGCCTAATGAGCGGCAGTGAGAGTGAGATGAGATCGAGGAGTCCCTAAGGAATAAGGGCTGAGTGCTGACAACCCGGAACACAGGGAGTTAACCTGAGCTGTGTGAAAGGCTGATTACCGGCAGCTAAGGGGGTGTGTCCATGTGGGAGTGGCTGGCACGATAAGAGGCAGCCAGGTGAGTGATTGAGTCATTCAGATTGAGATTGATTCTGGAAGCTGAGATCCTGCTGAGATTCATCCAGAGATTGCCAGCCTGAGAGCATGTGGGCTGAGAGCAGCCTGAGTGCAGAGCAGTCTAAGGCTCTGTGTGTGGACACGGGAGCATGCTAGCTCCATGCCGGTGCCGAGGTCCGTGGTCGTGTCCGCACCTGGAGGGGGAAGCTGTGGTTGACCCGTGGACGCTAGACCGGACGTGGTTTACCTCACGTCCGGGAAGGAGCCTGTGGGGATGCCTGGTGGAACCTGTGACACAGGTAGCGAGACCCGGATCCGTGCCCGGTAAGAAAAGCAGTTCCTGAATGATTGTGTGAACTGTGCACCTTGTGTGTAAATCATGCTAGGCGAGTATAGACCGCCCTTGGGACCGACTCAGTGGAGTCACATAAAGGTCCTGATGAACCGGAATGAATGTAGCCCTTCGGGAGGCGAATGTATGTAGCCTTTGGAGGCAATCGTATGTAGTGTGCCAGGCGGGCATAGACCGCCTTTGGGTCCGAGTCAGAGTACTCAGTTAAAGGACCTGATGAAACAGAACGTGTTTAACTATGTGTATGAGGGCTGAGGTAATGGCCCTGAATGAGAGATGATGGCCTATATGTAAGACCCATGTATAATGATGTGGGGAGAGAGTGACCCAGCCAGTATGGATGATGTTGGAGGCGTTCCGTCCCTGTGGGACGAGAGGGAGGCCTGCCCTGCTGCTTGCAGAGGGTACCCGTCCCTCAACCACGACCTCTAATGGTGTGGGTGTGCCTGTGGTGCCAGACACAGGGGTAATAGGGCTCCTAGTAGGTATCGGATGAGGTTCCCGTGTACTATGGTTTGCCAGTCCCTGTAATGGGCCATGGAGGGGCCACAGTCCATGGATGTGGGCTGTGAGCAGGTGTGTGATCCATGGACGTTTGAATGATGGATCACATACGGTATGTAAGGTCCCGGTCAGGCAGGAATCCTGACTACTGGTGAATGTATATCATCATGCTGGGGGACTAAAGCCAGGCGGCAGGTACCGCCATTGGGACCCACAGGGCCCGTTGAGGCGTATGTAACGAAGGTCAGAAGCAGGGGTTAAAAGGGCTCCTAGAGTGGGGACACCATGGTTGAACCATGTGGACTCTGACCGGGACGTAGGTGGAGATGCGTCCAGGAAAGAGCCCCTTGGGGATACATGACATACCCGGTACTCAGGTTGCTCAATCCCTGTTATGAACCCGGAGGGGTCATCGTCGTACTGTAACGTATGTATAGTGTGAGTAGGCCGGAGGCCGTAGCCACCACGGGAGCTGTTAGTAGAGCTCCAATGGGGACAGAGATGGTTACAGGTCCCGGGTTACTATAAGACGTTTTGTGCAATATAAGTGTTATGTGATGTTATATGTCAAATGTATGGTGTATTTATGTAAAGTGTTTTTAATCAATGTGATATGTGTCAAACATGCTACCCGGGTTATGTTGTTAATATGTGAAAAATAAACGGGTAGACATTGGTTAAACTTATAAACACGTGTTTGTTGTCATTTGCAAGAGGGGTTCCCCGGTTGCTGCCTCACAGTACACAGTGACTGCAGCAGCAGAATAGTGAGTGCAGCTCTGGAATATAATACAGGCCAGGTTTGTACAGAGAATCTCTGTTCAGGCATTTAGATGAGGGACCCCTGCTCTATGATATCTTTATGCTTTGGTAGGGCTTTTTGGACAGAATTTCTACAGGAATCCAGCAGTCTCTTTTGTGATAACATCATAAACTTTTATTCTATTATAATAAAAATGCTGAGATGTGCAGTGACACACGTCACCCTGTGATAACCACAAATAAAGGTGCAAGAAAACCCCTCCCCGAGCGGCTGACACCTCTTACCTCTCCTTCGTCCGCTTGCTGCTCAGAGGCCTGAAGTAAACAGAAAAAAAAACACTTTGAAACTTTTCTAATACATGTAAAATAAGATGTTACATAGGATTCATTCCTTCAGTGTCTTTTCTATTTTGTAAGTGTGAATAGGGGAACAGATAAAGGGGCGTCTCCATCACAAAAGATCACAGTATGGTTCCACTATAGGTCACTTTAGGATCCGTGCAGGCCCCGTAATCTTGTGAATGTTGGAGCCTCTGAGCTTTTACTTCTTTATTGTAAATATTTTTTCCTTTTAATAATCATGAAATATTTTGTGCAAATTTTATTTTTTAGAATTGTAGCACTTTAATATATATTTTTTTATTTTATTATTATTGATATTATTTTTGGGATAATTAGGTGTTTTAATGCGTTCTTGCCTCCAGGAACTACAGGACAGCCATAAGGACTGGGTGGTCCCTTAAAATTAAGTTGAAAACTAGGGGTAGAGAAGGCAACCTTTTGGTGTCACGATTGTTACTGAAAAATATAGAGAAAAAGAAAAGAAACTTTTTCCATATAAAACCAAGCAGAGATCTTAAAGGGGAACTCCGTGGAGATAAAAACATTTTTGTACAGTCCCTGCACTCGTAGACTAGAATATAGAGCTGTATAATGTTTAGAATTAATATATATCAGTTATGCCTCTTACCAGTCACCACTCCCATAGGGGACAATACATCACTTCCGAGTGAGCAGTTCTCACCTCTCCCTCTGCAGAAAGCTTCAGGGCCGTCCGACACTTCCTCATTCCCCCTTCAATCACGTGGGCGTGATGTCACATAAGGTCCTGTACTAAGCTGGAGATTTTTTCTGTGCAGAGAGCAGCGGTGAGTCCAGTGTGTCAATAGGACCCTATGTGACATCACGCCCACGTGCTTGAAGGAGGAAAGGTTTGTTCTTAGACGCACAGATGCTTATTGCAAGGGGGGGTGGAGAGACCCTATGCGACATCACGCCCACGTGATTGAAGAAGGCAAGGTTTGCTCTCAGACACACAGATGTTTATTGCAAGAAAGGGGTGGGGGGGAGAGTGATGTATTGACCCTAACGGGAGTGGTGACTGGTGAGCAGCATTAGTGAATAACTGATTTATATGAATTCTAAACATTATACAAATGTAACAGGCAGCTCAACATTATAGTCTAGGAGTCCAGGGACTGTACACATTTTTTTCTCCCCTGAGTTCCCCTTTAATGCGTTTTCCACCGCTTTCTTTAAGCTCGTCTTTTGAACAAATAAGAAAGTACCAACTCTCCTGCCACCTCTCCTGTCAATCATTCCATTGGTCGAATGCCACCCCCCCCATTGGTCTCCTTTCTTAGCTTGACAGCTGCAGCCAATCACTGTGGTCCACTGTTTGACTGCAGCGGTCACATGCGGCAGAGGAGACTGATAGGGGCACGGCAGGTGTGACGGAGAAGTAGCGGGTGATCGATAGAGGAGCATGCGCTTTTACTTATTTCTAGACCACAGTCGGAATATATGTACCCTTATAGGGGTGTAAAAACCCTTTAAATTTTTAAAGTGCTCTAGAAAGTTGCAAAACTTTGCATTTAACTTTTAAGTTTATTTTTTTTTGTAAATCAGTTTTTATTGAGTAATTCAATTATAAACAGACAAGGGGAACAAACCCCGGAGTGAGTAAAACATTCAATACACATATAGCCCCAACAGATCAGCAGACTTAACAGCATGTTCATCTGCAGAAAAAAACAAAAATCACTGCCAATCTAGATGAGCATATCATACCCCATCATCTAAAGGAGTCAGAGGATACTCCCTCACTTATATTAACCACACTTTGAGGTTAGAGGAGGTTCTTAATAATAACCATGGGGACCCGATGTTACAGAACCTCTCTATACTATTCTCGTCTAACTTGCTGTAACTGACTAGTTCTTCCATCCTGCAAATATTGTTCAACTCTTCTACTAAATCATGTCGAGAAGGACAAGTAGCTTTCCTCCGATACTTGGGGATCACATGACGAGCTGCAGTTAAGAAATGCCGTAATAGGTTCTTCTTAAAATTTGGAAAGGGACATATCTGTATAATTCAGATGCTTTTAGGAGACAAAAGGAGTGTGGGATTAGTGATAATATGCTGCAGGGACATGTTTTGGTAGCTTAGGAGGCGTTTTGGAGGCGACAGGATCCCTTTAAGAACTCCGTCCTCCCCATCTCCATCAAAAAGTGAGGGTTACCATATAGAGGAGTTAAAGGACCTGGAATGGATGTTAAGCCCAAACTCTTGTAATTTCTTAATAGAAAGTGTTTCAGTTGAGCTGAAACAATACGGGTATCTGGATCTCCAACAGGACCCCCCCCACCCAAATCCATGCCAGCGGAGGAATTTTGGAGAACATGGCTTCCACCTCTACCCGTTTCTTCTTATTTTCTCTCTGGAAAAGGTCCAAAATACATCTCCCCATATTTGCTGAGTGGCAAGTCTGATGGTCTGGCAATCCCAATCCTCCCCTTTCCACCGCCCTACTCAGAGTCTGATAAGAAATTCTCGGAGTGTAAGTTTATTATTCTCCCTGGCCAAGAGCATGGGGTCACATCCGCCTGCAGCGTCAGACTACACAGCAAGTTTGTAGTCTGTTACCATGGAGACACATTGGTTTGTATAGGAGCTGCAGACACAAAACAGTAGCAGTTTTCCGTTTTACCCCTATTATTACATGCACTGTAGCGAGGCCTTTGACTTCTGCATTTGCAGCCTGCAAATCTACAAAGGCCAGGCTCGCCAGGGGGGCGGCTGTGACCCCTGAGCTCTGCCGGACACCAGCACTATGGCTGTATCTGCACCATGGCTGCAACGGCACCATGGCTGCAACTGCACCATGGCTGTATCTGCACCATGGCTGTATCTGCACCATGGCTGTATCTGATGAAGGGGGGTGGGGGGTGTCTGCTGATTGTTTATTGTGTCCACCATTGTTTTCTCAGGGGGATAGCACTGACCAGCTTGGCCTGTTTCTCAGCTTTCTTCGCTGCCTTCTCAGCTTCCTTCTGTTGTTTCTTCTGGGCTTTCTTGGACTGCGCCTGGTCCTCGGCCGCACTGCGAAAGATAAAACGAGAATAGAGAGTGAAGCCGGTGAGATATTACTGGGGGCCCGCGCCGCTTCCATCTGCTATTTATTCCCCTTCCTGGAGGAAGTTTTTCAGTCAGTGGGAACCCCGGACCATTCATAGGATCAGGGCTGGGGTGGGGGAAGGGACCTCCACTCTTTTGTTTGGTAGAAGGATTTGTTCGGTTTCTCTCCATTCATTCAAACATTTTTTTTCCCTCTTACAGAAAATAAAAACAGGAAATTTCTAGGGAAGCAAAAGCTTGGAAATAATAATGGGATATTTCTATTAACAAGTATTTCAAACACAACATGAAGTATCCTCTTCCAATTAGGACGGTGACAATGGCGCTGATCATGTGAACCCGCATGACTTTGTGACCCTAATTTGGCACAATCTACGATTTATGGCCAGGAGACAAAATAAATCTGTCACAGAATGCTAAATCTAGTTAACTTCTACTAGGACAAAATAATAATAATAATACTGCAGAGCTGCACTTACTATTCTGCTGGTGCAGTCACTGTGTACATACATTACATTACTGATCCTGAGTTACCTCCTGTATTATACTCCAGAGCTGCACTCACTATTCTGCTGGTGCAGTCACTGTGTACATACATTACATTACTGATCCTGAGTTACCTCCTGTATTATACTCCAGAGCTGCACTCACTATTCTGCTGGTGCAGTCACTGTGTACATACATTACATTACTGATCCTGAGTTACCTCCTGTATTATACTCCAGAGCTGCACTCACTATTCTGCTGGTGCAGTCACTGTGTAAATACATTACATTACTGATCCTGAGTTACCTCCTGTATTATACTCCAGAGCTGCACTCACTATTCTGCTGGTGCAGTCACTGTGTACATACATTACATTACTGATCCTGAGTTACCTCCTGTATTATACTCCAGAGCTGCACTCACTATTCTGCTGGTGCAATCACTGTGTACATACATTACATTACTGATCCTGAGTTACCTCCTGTATTATACTCCAGAGCTGCACTCACTATTCTGCTGGTGCAGTCACTGTGTACATACATTACATTACTGATCCTGAGTTACCTCCTGTATTATACTCTAGACCTGCACTCACTATTCTGCTGGTGCAGTCACTGTGTACATACATTACATTACTGATCCTGAGTTACCTCCTGTATTATACTCCAGAGCTGCACTCACTATTCTGCTGGTGCAGTCACTGTGTACATACATTACATTACTGATCCTGAGTTACCTCCTGTATTATACTCTAGACCTGCACTCACTATTCTGCTGGTGCAGTCACTGTGTACATACATTACATTACTGATCCTGAGTTATCTCCTGTATTATACTCCAGAGCTGCACTCACTATTCTGCTGGTGCAGTCACTGTGTACATACATTACATTACTGATCCTGAGTTACCTCCTGTATTATACTCCAGAGCTGCACTCACTATTCTGCTGGAGCAGTCACTGTGTACATACATTACATTACTGATCCTGAGTTACCTCCTGTATTATACTCCAGAGCTGCACTCACTATTCTGCTGGTGGAGTCACTGTGTACATACATTACATTACTGATCCGGAGTTACCTTTTGTATTATACTCCAGAGCTGCACTCACTATTCTGCTGGTGCAGTCACTGTGTACATACATTACATTACTGATCCTGAGTTACCTCCTGTATTATACTCCAGAGCTGCACTCACTATTCTGCTGGTGCAGTCACTGTGTACATACATTACATTACTTATCCCATACTGATCCTGAGTTAAATCCTCACAATGTGGTCTGTAACTCAGGTTCAGTACAGGATCAGTAATGTAAGGTACATATGTACACAATGACTGCACCAGCTGAATAGTGAGTGCAGCTTTGAAATATAATACAGGATCAGCATAAGATATTACACATAATGCACGCTTCCTTGGCATGTAGAGCATTGTGCATATGTGGTCCCAGTCTCCATTCATTCTCTGTCTAGATGTGCCCACCAGTGGCCTCATTGACTGGTTTAATAGAGAGAACAGGAGACCCCTGACCCTGATTATTCCTGACTAGGCAGCAAATAACGGGTCCATCATCTAGCTGTCATACTAATGTCTACACATCGGAAAGTTCTGATGGGAGATGATCTATGATGGTGAGCGGCGGTGCAGCAGGTGAGCGCAGTGAAGGACAGAGGTTCAGCTTTCCTCACTTGCTCATCACCCTTCATCACCCTGAGATGACGCCATCTGGACTGACAGGAGGGAAATCACACATCGGGAGCAGATTGTGCTACATGACACCATATCTTTGTGGGTGATTCATGGGGGTCTTAGTCTGTATTATTGGTTGATCCCTTGTGACATTAGGGTCTTCAATGATCCAGCAATGACGGCTCCGACAATTCCCCCGTAGAACATAAATGACGTCTGTGACAGGTGATCTGTGCAGCGGGGAAGTAATCCACAAACATCTATCCAGAAAGTCAACCATGTAGAAGATGAAGGGGGGGCAGAGGGACAGACAGGCAGAGGGACGGACAGACAGGCAGAGGGACGGACAGACAGGCAGAGGGACGGACAGACAGGCAGAGGACGGACAGACAGGCAGAGGGACGGACAGACACAGGGACGGACAGACACAGGGACGGACAAGGGACAGACACAGGACGGACAACAGGACAGACACAGGGACGGACAACGGGACAGACACAGGGACGGACAACGGGACAGACACAGGGATAGACGGACAACGGGACAGACACAGGGATAGACGGACAGACACAGGATAGACGGACAGACACAGGGATAGACGGACAGACACAGGATAGACGGACAGACACAGGGATAGACGGACAGACACAGGGATAGACGGACAGACACAGGGATAGACGGACAGACACAGGGATAGACGGACAGACACAGGGATAGACGGACAGACACAGGGATAGACGGACAGACACAGGGATAGACGGACAGACACAGGGATAGACGGACAGACACAGGGATAGACGGACAGACACAGGGATAGAGGACAGACACAGGGATAGAGGGACAGACACAGGGATAGAGGGACAGACACAGGGATAGACGGACAGACACAGGGATAGACGGACAGACACAGGGATAGACGGACAGACACAGGGATAGACGGACAGACACAGGGATAGACGGACAGACACAGGGATAGACGGACAGACACAGGGATAGACGGACAGACACAGGGATAGACGGACAGACACAGGGATAGACGGACAGACAGAGCGATAGACGGACAGACAGAGCGATAGACGGACAGACAGAGCGATAGACGGACAGACAGAGCGATAGACGGACAGACAGAGCGATAGACGGACAGACAGAGCGATAGACGGACAGACAGAGCGATAGACGGACAGACAGAGCGATAGACGGACAGACAGAGCGATAGACGGACAGACAGAGCGATAGACGGACAGACACAGGGACAGACAAGGATAGACGGACAGACACAGGGATAGACGGACAGACACAGGGATAGACGGACAGACACAGGATAGACGACAGACACAGGATAGACGGACAGACACAGGGATAGACGGACAGACACAGGGATAGACGGACAGACACAGGGATAGACGGACAGACACAGGGATAGACGGACAGACACAGGGATAGACGGACAGACACAGGGATAGACGGACAGACACAGGGATAGACGGACAGACACAGGGATAGACGGACAGACACAGGGATAGACGGACAGACACAGGGATAGACGGACAGACACAGGGATAGACGGACAGACACAGGGATAGACGGACAGACACAGGGATAGACGGACAGACACAGGGATAGACGGACAGACACAGGGATAGACGGACAGACACAGGGATAGACGGACAGACACAGGGATAGACGGACAGACACAGGGATAGACGGACAGACACAGGGATAGACGGACAGACACAGGGATAGACGGACAGACAGAGGGATAGACGGACAGACAGAGGGATAGACGGACAGACAGAGGGATAGACGGACAGACAGAGGGATAGACGGACAGACAGAGGGATAGACGGACAGACAGAGGGATAGACGGACAGACAGAGGGATAGACGGACAGACAGAGGGATAGACGGACAGACAGAGGGTTAGACGGACAGACAGAGGGATAGACGGACAGACAGAGGGATAGACGGACAGACAGAGGGATAGACGGACAGACAGAGGGATAGACGGACAGACAGAGGGATAGACGGACAGACAGAGGGATAGACGGATAGACAGAGGGATAGACGGATAGACAGAGGGATAGATGGATAGACAGAGGGATGGATACATAGATAAGTAACTCCAGATACTACTTTGTGGATTTTTCACATCTGTAGCACCCGCTCTGCCTCCTGTGATTCTGGTCAGGTCTTGCTCTGCGCTCCTCACTGACCGGACATTTCCTGATGACTTTATGTGTCACTTATTTTTCCTATTACTCACAATATATTTTTGTGTCTCGCAGAAGTGCAGAACAATAACCCTCACAGGTGCCGCAGGGCAGCAAACACAATAATGGGGTGGACTCGTGCGGCAGCTGCCTGACGCTGGGCACTTTTTGTTCAATCACAGAATTTTGGAGGAATTCACATCTATATTATTTGCACTGGTATATACTGTACACATAATATATGTCGCCACAGCGTGTCCTTATAATAGTTGTATTTAGCACGCTGCCATACATGATATGCTCTTTATGATAAATAGTGTCGCCATAGACTGTCTTTATAATACAGTCGTCTTTAGCATAGTGCCATACATGATATACTCTATATGATAAATAACAGCACCCTAGCCTCTCCATAGCCTGTTCTTTTAAGACGGTTGTATTCAGCACAGTGCCATACATGATATGCACTGTATATAATAAATCTTTATAACACGGTTGTCTTTAGCATAGTGCCACACATCCTCTCTTCCATTGGTATCACTGACCTCGCCCTCTCCTGGATCTCTCCTACCTTTCCAGCCGCACATTTAGTGTCTCCCACTCGCACACGACCTCCTCGCCCCATCCCCTCTCTGTTGGGGTCCCTCAAGGCTCTGTCCTGGACCCTTCTTTTTTCTATCTATACTCTTGGCCTAGGACAACTCATACAGTCCCATGGCTCCCGGTATCACCTGTACACTGATGACACTCAGATCTACCTCTCTGGCCCAGATGTCACCTCTCTGCTGTCCAGAATCCCGGAGTGTCTATCAGCCATATCCTCCTCCTCCTCCTCCTCCTGTCGCTTCCTTAAACTAAATGTAGCTTCACACCACGGTTTGGAGTTGTCAGGTTCGGTTTTGGCCCCATGTGTCCCTATGGTGCGGATTGGCCTTATTTGGCCACCGGTTTTGTGCTTTTCCGGCTGAATCCAGTTGTGTTAGTTTTTGGCACCGGACACAATATCGGAGTCTGCATCATTTTTTGTGTCCGATGCAAAAAAAACGAAAAAAGTGATCCGGCGCCCATAGCATGGGAGTCTCTGGGCGCCGGATCACGCCGGGTCCGGCAAACAAACTGGATCGTTTTACAGATGCCTTTTACTGAAGAGCGTCAGCTCTGAAATGCAGCCGCGCTCATTCAGCACCATGGACAGCAGCAGCATTTCAGAGCCGGCGCTGAAATTTCAGCACCGTGGGCAGCTCTCCTGCACAAGCAAGCTGAAATTTCAGCACTGGACAGCAGCAGAGACGCTCACAAATGAATCCTGTACAAAACAGGATCGGGGGGCATATTTGCCCTCCGTTTGTACTTGTCCGATGCTGTCAGGTACTGTCTGGTGCATCCTGCAAAACACCGGACAGAACCTGACAGCTCCAAACCGTGGTGTGAAGCCGACCTAACATTGACTTACAAAGTCATCTATAATCTGTCCCCCCCATATCTCTCTGTACTAATCCGCCGATATCATCCAACTCGCAATCTTCAATCCTCCTAAGACCTCCTTCTTTCCTCCACACTTATACGTTCCTCATTTAACCGCCTGCAAGACGTCACCCGAGCATCCCCATCCTCTGGAGTTCTGCACCCCAAAACGTCTGACTGTCCCCTACACTCAGAACCTTCAAGCGGAACCTGAAAGCCCATCTCTTCAGAACAGCCTAGAGATACAGCCTGCAACGACCACAGTGCCACCTCACCACCACTGGACCCGGCGCTCCACCACCACCAGTGGACCCGGCGGGGGCTCCACCACCACCAGTGGACCCGGCGGGGGCTCCACCACCACCACTGGACCCGGCGGGGGCTCCACCACCACCACTGGACCCGGCCCTCCACCAACACTGGAACCGCGCACTCCACCAACACTGGACCGGGCGCTCCACCAACACTGGACCGGGCGCTCCACCACCACTGGACCCGGCGGGGGCTCCACCACCACCACTGGACGCGGCGGGGGCTCCACCACCACCACTGGACCCGGCGGGGGCTCCACCACCACCAGTGGACCCGGCGGTGGCTCCACCACCACCACTGGACCCGGCGGGGGCTCCACCACCACCACTGGACCCAGCAGGGACCTCCACCACCACCACTGGACCCGGCCCTCCACCAACACTGGGCCCGCTGCTCCACTACCACTGGACCCGATGCTCCACCACCACTGGACCCGGCGCTCCACCACCACCACTGGACCCGGTGATCCACAACATTGGACCTGGTGCTCCACCACCGCCAGAGCAGACCCAACCTACCGTCTCCCTCCCCATTGGTTTGCTCATTGTATTTTTAACTTGTTTGTATGCATCCCTTTATCATTCACAGCACCATGTAATCAATAGTGCTCTATAAATAAATAATAATAATAAAAATAATACATGATATGCTCTTCATGATAAACAGTATCGCCATAGCCTGTCCGTATGATAGTTGTATTTAGCATAGTATCATACACAATATGCTCTATATATAATAAATAATGCTGCCACAGCCTGTCCTAATTATATGGTGGTATTTAGCACAGACCCATAAACAATAATATATACAGCCGCCATATGTCTATGAAGCGTTGTATTTCGCATAGTGCCGTACAATTACTTTCTTCCACCTACAGTGGGTCATTTATAGACCCCTGCTCGCTTGTATACTCATAGTACCTGTCTAAACAAACTTGGGAGATCATTAAAGTCAGTGGTGGAAGCGCGGGGCCCCGGATCGTACGCACAGGAACACTAAGTATAGACGCCATAGATGTGCAGGAGAGGATGTGATCCTGAGAACGGGCGGCCGGCCACAATCCCAGCAGCCTGGACGGCAGCACAATAACAGGAGCAGGTGTCAGCAAACACAAACATGTCTGACTCGTGCTGCACCTGCCTGGCATTGGGCAGCACAGTGAGTCAGAGGTAGTGAGCGGCCATTGTGGGGCGCTGGACTGGCAAAAACACATCATAATCGGACCTGGACGTCCGTCACATGGGTCACTGCAAAATCCAACACAACAGAGGCGTATCCTACAGAAGCAGAGGAGAAAATACAGGATTGTTTTTCCACGTTCTTGGATAATATACAAAAGTGGCAGCAACTGACTCCGAAATTTACCTTTGACCATGATCGATCGGACAATAGAGGACTCCAATCACTGACCACAAATGTCAATGTTCGATGGCGGCTGATCGCGTCTTTACTGTGTAAAAATGATTGTTGGCGGCACAATCGCTGGTGTACAGTCCATGTGTGCCACCAGCAATAACCGGAGAAGCATTGTACGAGCGATCACATGAATGATCCTTTGTGTGAATCCCTCAAGCCGATCGCAACATGTCAATTATAGGATAAAGACACCTTCGGCAGCAATTTTCATTCATTTTTTATTGTTTTGTATTTGATCTGTTTGGCTCTTCTTACAATAACTTGGTTTCCTTGCACATGAGTTAACAGAGAATCTGTTAGTGAGCCTCTTCTGATAGGGAGCTTTCCAAACTCAGCCATAAAAGAGCTGAGAACTCAGACAAAGACAGATGAAAGAGCCTGGAAAAAGACAAACTTACTTGTAAAACATACTTTTGACCCCCAAATGCATTAACACATTTTTGGCCCCCAAATGCACCTGTCTCCAGTCTTGTATTAAAGAGTGGTGATTTGTTATAAATACCAAGCATCAATGTTGCTTGGTTCCAAGAACTTCAAAGTTCTAATTTGTCCATTTGTTTTTCAAATTTGGCCAGAAATTGCATTTATTTTCATTGGACGCTATTTGAAATTTGCAAAAAGTCCAGTGTGCGTCATTGTTGGGTTAGTGCAAGGAGTGAGAGCTCTGCAGTTGTGGAGGATAGTGCAGTCCTGCTCTGTACAACCCTGAAAGTTGGGGACAACTTTAGATGCAGTGTTGGGCCCCTTTGGGGAACATTAGGAAAGTTCCCAAGAGCTTGGAAGTTTCCCTAATATCCCCTAAGGGCTTAACTTTTGAGATGAAGTTGGGCCCAAGTTTCGGTGTTGTACAGAGTGGGATTGCACTTTCCTCCACAGCCGCAGAGCTCTTGCTCACCGCACATAACCCAGCACTGACGCATACTTTACGTTTTGCAAGTTTCACATAGCAATCAATTAAATTAAACTTTTTTTTTGCCAAATTTGAATAATAAAATAAAAAATTAGCAATTATTGCTCTGACCTTGGGTGGAGTTGCACCTTGCGACGTGCAGCTTAGAAGCCACTTAATGATATGCGTCTCTTCCACATGAGGCTGTTTTATGCCGAATGAATATTTACCTGATTCTTTGACCTTCAGGACATCAAGACGACAATGGGGGCTGCCAGTCACGATGGCGGACAGGCTGGTCCTTAATTATGAGATTAAGGCTACCAGCAGACGACACATATGGAAAGCCGGGGGCTCAGCTGTGGGGAAAGTGATGAGAATTGACTAGGAGGAATGTGCGGAACTCGAAATGAATCTCCCCGTCACTCAGCGGCCCCCCGCTTCACCGGGAGACTTCAAGGCCGTGGTGCTTTATGTGGGATTACCTTGGATTCCGTGAGGTTCTGTATGAGGGGAAATTGCTTAATTGATTGGGCTCCTCCACTCGGCTGTCACCAGCCGCCATCTGCACGCTGAGAAAATCCCCATCTGCACTTGACTTCTGATCGGTGAAATTCCTCGGAGAGCGAGACGGGCGTCTGAAGCCTCGGCCGCCGCTAATGTGTCAACCGCTCTATGATTAGGTTTATACATGGGGGAATTTCAATCTAGAATGGTGAATAATCAGCGACCGATCCGATGTGATGAAGTGGGCAACGCTCCGCCAAGCAAGCCGAGATAGGAGACGAGGCGCGACGCTTTGTTCCAGCTCCGCTTTGTGCACCCATTACTCTTCCTAAATTGGGGTTGTCGCATCCTATATAAATAAAGCTTAATCATTTGCTACTAAAATTGCATTTCATTTTTTCATTCCCTTAAGATCTCTGCTTGCTGTTTGTGAAATGGAACGTTTTGCATTTACAACTGTATGGATCTAAGACTTTGTTCACACTAATCTCGAGGTTTCCATGTACAAGACTACGTTCATTTGTCCAGTGATCGTCCGTTAGATCGGATCCAGCACAATCTGATCTGCAAACACAACTTTATTGTCCGTTTTGAAAAAACTGATTTCTGCAGGTTCCGTTTTTCTTACCATTGGAGTCTATGGAGAACGGATCCCATAACTGATCACTACTTAGCCTCTGTTTTGCTCTCATTCGTAAAGGATCCGTTACAAACGGAAAATAAATAGTGATCAGTTACCGGATCTGTTCTCCATAAACTCCAATGGTAAAAAAACGGATCCTCCAGAAAGCAATATTTTGAAAACAGGAAAAAAAAAAAAAGTTGTGTTTGGGGAACAGATTGTGCTGGATCCGATCTCATGGGTGATTTCAGAACCTGTAGACTCAGCCTTACATGAGTCATGGCGCTGTGACCCTACTACCAATGTTCGGAGGTGACAAAAATGCCCAATCGATGGAGATGCCAACCTCAGGACTCGCCCGGTGCTCGCCCCTATGATGGGGTCATACATGAGCAGTTCTCGGATTGCCCATCCTGAAGTTTTTTCCCCAAGGTCCGAGTGGAACATGGTTGATGTGAATTGCATCACTTACGATCAATGGTATGTGAGCAGAACGTCATGGCCTGGGGCAGCACGTGGACCAAAACAACTGTCCCAGCCTCAGTAAATGTGTCCTACCCCCCTTCCCCCAGGGTCTATGGTCATGACCCAACATCCCAGACTGGAGTTGGTTTCAGAAAATGTATCCTTCAGCAAATTGGGTTCTCTGTGCCCGCTGCTGGGGGTATCACCAATCTCACTGAAGACTGGAAGGCAACAATAGACTGCATCAGACAAGATTAGTTTTTACATTATTATTATTTTAATATCCTTCGGCTCGATCTTGAGCCATGGTGACATGATGGATGGAAGCTCTGTAGGAACATCAATCTTGTACAGTCTAGATAGGTCCACTAGGGTCTTCTCCAAGCCTAGATAGGACCATCAGGGTCTTGTCCAAGCCTAGATATGTTCACCAGGGTCTTTTCCAAGCCTAGATGGGTCCACCAGGGTCTTCTACAAGCCTACATAGGTCTACTAGGGTCTTCTCAAGCCTAGATGGGTCCACAAAGGTCTTCTCCAAGCCTAGATGGGTCCACCAGGGTCTTCTACAAGCCTACATAGGTCTACTAGGGTCTTTTCCAAGCCTACATGGGTCCACAAAGGTCTTCTCCAAGCCTAGATGGATTCACCAGGGTCTCCTCCAAGCCTAGATGGACCACCAGGGACTTCTCCTAGCCTAAATGGTTCCACCAGGGACTTCTCCAAGCCTAAATGGGTCCACAAAGGTCTTGTCCAAGCCTACATAGGTCCACCAGGGTCTTCTGATTCTCAGCCATTATCTTGATTGCATAAAGCCATCAGGTTGCTGGTCTCCTTGGCCTTGTTCCTTCTATTCTTCTGACCACGATGTCCTTCTCCAGTGATTGCTCTCTTCGTATGATGTGTAGACAAGTCGTATCTTGGTGATCCTTCCTTCCAGTGACAGGTATGGCTTGATTGGTTCCATATTGATGTGTTAGTTCTTCTCGTTATCCATGGTATTGATAACGTCCTTCTCCAGCTCCACATTATGAAGGCGTTGATTCTTCTGTCTTGTATGTTTATCATCCACGTTTCATACATAGTATGAGGTTAATGTCCCTTTAAACCCCGGCCACATTGTAACACACGAGCTTGTTGCGTCCTTACAATACTTCTGAATCCTCCGCTGTGACCGGTGTGGATGTGACTGGTTTCCAGTGACAGGAATATTAATCTGCGCTATCGGAAGATAAATGTAATTTGTAAGTGAGGGTCTCGCGGGCGTCGTGAGGCTAAATGTGAGCGTCTGCACAATGGCAGAGCGGGGATGATTGATGTGTGGTGTAACAAAGGCCGGGGCCACGTCCTGGGCCCCTCCGCTCAGCCGCATTTACATGCCATTACCATCACAATCCGCGGGGACTGTTCAGATCCAGACAATCGGCTTTTTTTTATTAATCCATTCGTCCAGAATATAAACACCGTTGTGGTTCACGCCGATTACATACTATAAACCGCTCAATAAATAATTTACCAATTTTCAGCTCTTGTTAAGCGGCTGTTAACTGTCAATCGTACAAAGATATACAGAGGCCCCAATGTCAAAAATACAGGGAACGGCAAATACTTAAAGGAGACCTGTCACACACCATAAAGATGTCATTTTATTACCTGCTCTAAATGCCGCTGTTCTCCTGAATCCAGCGATGCTTTTCTTTTGTTCCTGCGCCTCTCCGTTCCTGAGATATCACCTCCTATTTCCATCTAGTCTTTTACCAAAGGGGCGTGGTCCTCACAGCTTCTCTGTGGGTGTAGTCATAAAGACC
This sequence comes from Allobates femoralis, assembly GCA_033576535.1. Classification (NCBI taxonomy): domain Eukaryota; kingdom Metazoa; phylum Chordata; class Amphibia; order Anura; family Aromobatidae; genus Allobates; species Allobates femoralis. The sequence continues at coordinate 14,995,428 of JARQOC010000011.1, forward strand.
ACACCCACTTGGCAAACAAAGACGAGATTTCTATAAAGGAGAAAAGGGTCCATATCTCAGGACCAGAGAGGTGCAGAAACACAAGAAAAACATCGCTGGATTCAGGAGAACAGCAGTATTTGCACCACGTAATAAAATAACAGGTCGACTTTCAGGGGGGTATTCTGATTGAAGACATTAAAATAAGACCTGTGTTATCTCCACGTCTGGTTTAGTAAATGCTTCTTTGCCTGAAACAATTCTGTTGAGTTCCTCTCTTATTCCTCCTGGAAATATATCAATGTACTGGGTGGGAACCCAAACACACATCAGGGAAGCAGACATAATCCTGGCCATATGCTTTACTTAGCTATTCCTCCGACCCCGCATTGTGCTCAGAGATCATCTGTCCCTAAGAAAAAGGATTGAGCATGTGAAAGCTCAACATGCCCGATCCTCATCTTCACAGATACCTTACGTCCAGAAAAGGTTTGTGTGGCGCCAATACACATTAGATGGTCGTCCAATCCAATCCAAAATAGTGGGATAAGCCAACATTAGTCCAATGTGAATGGGGGTGTATTTCAGTCCAATGTGGACGATTATCAGAGGCTTATGGCACCAAACCATCATATAGCAGAAGGGGAGTGTGTAATATCACAGACCATCGCCTCTCCAGCTGTAACAAAACTACAACCCCCAGTACGCTCTGATCACCCAAGGTTATGCTGGGAGTTGTAGTTTGGTAGACCTCCGCTAAGGACCTGGAGGGTAGAACCCTAGCGGAAGAACAGGAGAAAACCCAAAACCCGGCCTTCCTGGGCTGTCGGCTCCTGAAAGATGGGCAGAGGGGCAGCGTTTGATGATACTTTGGATAGGACTCGCTCTCTTTCTAACCTCTGGCCTTGGTTATATCCGCAGTTCATAATAAGGATAATCTGTGAGTCAATTAGCACTAAAATAAGCACCCGACGTTTCATCTCAGCCGCCCTCAATGACGGGGACTAAATATAAGGTGTTCCCCAGGGGACTCTCCTAATGAGGGGGGTATTAACCAAGCAACACATGCCCTCTAAAGAACAGATATTAATAAACCTCATATCGGAACGGGATATGTCGGGAATGTCTGCCCACCCATTGTGAGAAATGTGGTCCCTCAATCTGCCACTTATAATGGGGGAAAAGCACACAAGACAACGGCTCTGCACAATCAAGACTATGGAGATAAAAGCCCCCAAACCAGAGGCGAGAGTGCCCCCTTCTCTTCCGTACCAGTGCCTGGGTCCCCTGATAATGACCGCTGCAGATAATCACTGTCCTCAGCCCGACGGTATAGAGGAGCGCGGCAGATTTTTTCCAAAAATATTTGAAACTTATTTTTATTGTACTTTTGCTTCTAAAATGAAATATTAAGCAACTTTCTGTATAGTTTTCGTTAAAAGGGAACCGGTCATTATATTCACGGTCAGCAGGAATCAGAGCCTGGACGCACCATGTTTCCACACGTAGCTTGAAAGTCGGTCGGCATCAAATGAGAGACCCGACTGGTCCGCTGCCGCCTCTGGCAAACTCGTCTCCGCCCCGCTCCATTCGATTGACAGGAGTCGCCCCTGGGTGTACATAGATAGAGACCTGTCAATCACCTGGTTTGGGGAGGGAGACATGACCAGCCTGGTTCGGCTTGTCAAACTACGTTTTCTTTGAAAATATCTGCAGCGTTTCAGAGAAAACCATCCTTGCCTGCAATCAGGCGACACAAATCTAATGACAGGATCCCTTTAAATATTATCTAGGATTTTAGTGCGGCAGAGCGTATACAAGTCCTTCATTCAGCTGAATGATCTAAAAATTCAACACAAATCCATCTAAGGGGGAGCACAGATAAAGAAGAAATCAGTGCAGGATAGAAGCTGTATACACCCAGCTGACATCCAGCCTATATTACTGGGAGAGACACTCCCACAAAATAAAAATCTGAAACTCAGACCAGGGTGCAAGGAAACTGGTTATCTGGGACTGGGGAAAGTCTGAAAATGAAGGAATGGTGAAACAGTACAACCTTTATTAATTAACCAATAATAGAAGTAAAAATGTATTTTTCCTATTTGAAAGGTGTCCATCGCCTCTAAAGAGGATTTCTACTATTTAGGCTCCTTTCACATCAGCGGTATTGCAATGTTGCGGTAGATCGGGCAGATGTCACCGCACCTGCCAGATCTACCGCGTAACGGCCGACTTGCGCACCGATCCGGCAAACCCCATTCATTCTCTATGGGGCTTGCGGTCGGGTGCGGCAAGTGCGGTATTGCCAAATCCGGAAAAGCAGCACCGCAAAAAAAACACTGCTAGCAGCATTTTTTTTTGTGTGGCCGCAAGTGCCGGATCTGTTGGATTCGGCAATACCGCACTTGCCGCACCCGACCCGCAAGCCCCATAGAGAATAAATGGGGCTTGCTGGATCGGTGCCGCAAATCGTCCGTTACGTGGTAGATCCGGCAACCGCGGTGACATCTGCCGGATCTACCGCAAAATTGCAATACCGCTGATGTGAAAGGAGCCTTAGATATAGTTAATAGTGATTGATAATTCGTCAATATCAGATTAGTGGGGGGCGGAAGAGTGCAGCGCCATCACACCGTTAGTGGCCATTCCTGAGTACTGCAGCGTGACTGACCAGGGGACTCACATGCACAGTTCTGTAATCTATTGTGGATAGGCTTGGGGAAGACGCCGGTGGACCTACCTAGGCTTGGAGAAGACACTGGTGGACCTATCTAGGCTAGGAGAAGACACTGGTGGACCTCTCTAGGCTAGGAGAAGACACTGGTGGACCTCTCTAGGCTAGGAGAAGACACTGGTGGACCTCTCTGGGCTAGGAGAAGACACTGGTGGACCTCTCTAGGCTAGGAGAAGACACTGGTGGACCTCTCTAGGCTAGGAGAAGACACTGGTGGACCTCTCTAGGCTAGGAGAAGACACTGGTGGACCTCTCTAGGCTTGGAGAAGACACTGGTGGACCTCTCTAGGCTTGGAGAAGACACTGGTGGACCTCTCTAGGCTTGGAGAAGACACTGGTGGACCTCTCTAGGCTTGGAGAAGACACTGGTGGACCTCTCTAGGCTAGGAGAAGACACTGGTGGACCTCTCTAGGCTAGGAGAAGACACTGGTGGACCTCTCTAGGCTAGGAGAAGACACTGGTGGACCTCTCTAGGCTAGGAGAAGACACTGGTGGACCTCTCTAGGCTTGGAGAAGACACTGGTGGACCTCTCTAGGCTTGGAGAAGACACTGGTGGACCTCTCTAGGCTTGGAGAAGACACTGGTGGACCTCTCTAGGCTTGGAGAAGACACTGGTGGACCTCTCTAGGCTTGGAGAAGACACTGGTGGACCTCTCTAGGCTTGGAGAAGACACTGGTGGACCTCTCTAGGCTTGGAGAAGACACTGGTGGACCTCTCTAGGCTTGGAGAAGACACTGGTGGACCTCTCTAGGATACGAGAAGACACTGGTGGACCTCTCTAGGATACGAGAAGACACTGGTGGACCTCTCTAGGATACGAGAAGACACTGGTGGACCTCTCTAGGATACGAGAAGACACTGGTGGACCTCTCTAGGATACGAGAAGACACTGGTGGACCTCTCTAGGATACGAGAAGACACTGGTGGACCTCTCTAGGATACGAGAAGACACTGGTGGACCTCTCTAGGATACGAGAAGACACTGGTGGACCTCTCTAGGATACGAGAAGACACTGGTGGACCTCTCTAGGCTTGGAGAAGACACTGGTGGACCTCTCTAGGCTTGGAGAAGACCCTGGTGGACCTCTCTAGGCTTGGAGAAGACCCTGGTGGACCTCTCTAGGCTTGGAGAAGACCCTGGTGGACCTCTCTAGGCTTGGAGAAGACCCTGGTGGATGTATCTGGGCTTGTAGAAGACCCTGGTGGACCTATCTAGGCTTGGAAAAGACACTGGTGGACCTATCTAGGCTTGGAAAAGACACTGGTGGACCTATCTAGGCTTGTAGAAGACCCTGGTGGACCTCTCTAGGCTACGTGAAGACACTGGTGGACCTCTCTAGGCTACGAGAAGACACTGGTGGACCTCTCTAGGCTTGGAGAAGACACTGGTGGACCTCTCTAGGCTTGTAGAAGACCCTGGTGGACCTATCTAGGCTTGGAGAAGACACTGGTGGACCTATCTAGGCTTGGAGAAGCAGGTAAAATCTGCCTCTGAATTCCCTTTTACTGGGGATATATTTTAGGGGAATATTCTGTGGCCGAGGCCCCTACAGCGACGTGTCGCTTGTTTGTGCTACTTTTTCTTGATGACAGTCCAGATAGAGTCACTGCTGATTAACTTGATATTTATTACCCCCTCCTTCCAGAAAAGTAAGTGACCCCGAGCTGTGATGACTCCTCATATTGAAAGTCTGAGCGTATTCCTGGCCCACAGACAATGAAATAAGCCCCTGTGAAGAGTAGTTGAGCAGCGACTGCTAAATCCATCTGTCTACATGCTGCGATCTGGGAGGTCCGCACTTGCTGCACTTCATAAACACAATGGACGCTCTCTCCACCGATGCAAATGAGCTCAAATATTTACTCACAACGCCGCCCGAACGCCAGGTTCCCATGGCAGCCTGAAGCGAACGAACCGCGCTCGTCCGCATTGAGGGTGCGGTAAATGAGAAACGAATTTTAAAGCAGGGCGCTAAACCAGGCGCTTTAATTAATGGTACTCCAATTATCTGGAGGCTTAAAGGGACGGTGCAGTCCCATGTAAATAAGGCTTAATCGCTGTGTAGAAAGCCTGAAACTTTCTCCTATGCTTTGTGTTACAACACCTGCTTGCTGTCAGTGACTGGACACATTCTCCTGTACATCCAGAGACTGCAAAAGACAGATAAAAGAGATACAAACTCCTCAGCTCACTGGTGGATCCTCAGTTAACTCACTCTGCAGCAACACAGAGTAAGGTAAACGGAGCAAGACGTTTAATGAAGTCCAATTGCAAAAATAAATTTTTTGTCCAAAAATATATGTATTTTGGTACAAAGTAAAAATTTATTGTTGGATAATCCAGAACATCAGATAATCTGGCATCTATAAATCTGATACATTTTTGACTCACAGATGTGAAAGAAAATACAATAATTGCAGATTTTTTGTTGTTTGTGATATTCTACGGGTGATGAGACAGCTGACGGGCACCGCCGCATGCACACAGCAGAGATCTCGCCACATCCTGGAAAACACGAGATACAGAACGTGATGTGACCCCACAGCAGAGAGAACAACAGATAGAGCGATACAGATGCCAACTTCACATCGTTGCACATGAAAGATGAACGAGGAGCGGGCACACCGGGTACGGAACCAAGAGGAGTGGGCACACCGGGTACCGAACCAAGAGGAGTGGGCACACCGGGTACCAAATCAGGAGAAGGGGCACACCGGGTACCAAATCAGAGAAGCAGGCACACCGGTACTGAACCAGAAGGAGCAGGCTCACAATGAACCAGGGGTAGCACACTGGTACGAACCAGGAGGAGCAGGCAAACAGAGTACCGAACCAGTACACACCAGTCAGATGGCACTGAAAACCACAAGAGGAACCAGGAGAGGAGCAGGCACACCTGGTGCTGAACCAGAACACACCAGCCAGACAGCAATGAAAATTACAAGAGGAACCAGGAGGAGCGTGGCACAACCTGGTAACTGAACCAAGATGAGCGGGCACACCAGGTACTGAATCAGTACCCACCTGCCAGAGGGCACTGGAATCTACAAGAGGAACCAGGAGTAGCGGGCACACCAGGTACTGAACCAAGAGGAGCGAAAACACCGGGTACTGAACCAGTACACACCAGCCAGGGCACTGGAATCTACAAGAGGAACCAGGAGGAGTGGGCACACCAGTAGACCAGTACAGCACCAGCCGACAGACTGGAAACTACAAGAGGAACCAGGAGGAGCGGGCACACTGGGTACTGAACCAGTATACACATCAGCCAGACGGCACTGGAAAACACAAGAGGAACCAGGACGAAAAGGCACACCAGGATAGGCGAGCAACACTGGGTATCGACAGTACACAACGGCACTGGAAACTACAGAAGAAACAGTAAGATGGCAAGGTAGAACCAGTACACACCAGCCAGACGGCACTGGAATCCACAGAACACAAGAGGAACCAATTTTAGATCAATTCCTGCACTCACTGCTCTTGCATCACTACACAGGCAAGAATCCAGAAAAGCTGGGTGATAATCAATATAGAGGTCATGACCCAACTTTCCAGAACTCCTCAATGACATCGGCCCCATCACTCGCATATTACTGCCTGGCCAGCACAATAAGCCATTCAGGACTCTAGAAAAGCTGGGTTGTAACCCATACCTAGTCATTGCAGCTCCCACAGTCATAGTCTCCCAGATTTTCTGGACTCCTAAGTGCTATGTCGGCTTCCTCTACTGCCACATTACTGCGTTTCCACGTAGATTTGTGACTCAGGGCTTCAGAAAAGCTGGTGGAACCAATATGGAGGCAGTTATAGCTCCCGTGAGGTCACACATAAAAACTCTGTCTGTGTCCTTTGCTTCTACATTATTGCAAGACAGGCCAATATGTCATTACAGGGCTTGGGGAAAGTTGGGTGAAGTTCACACTGAGGCTGTCACCCAACTTTCCTACTCACATGAATAACACAACTCTCGCCTCTACTTCTAGGAATATTTGCCATTCAGGTCTCTGGGAAAGCTGAGCGTCAACTCATAGATACTATCCAGACTTTCCTAGGCCCCTGAATTGCCCACCTGCCTGCTCTCCTACAGTAATAAATACGTAAGCATGTGTGAGTCCTGACAATGAATACGTTCACAGTACAGGTAATACAGGGGTTGTCACTCAGCTTTCCTAGACTTTTGATTGACACATCTGCCATCTTCATTTATATATATTTTACTTAAGCAATACTGCTCCATTCAGGGCTCTAGGAAAGATGGGTGGGGACCCCGATTTAGGCCATTACAACTACCATAGGAATTAACTAGCCTCTCATTAGTATAGACATAAAGTATACCACTAGTTGGGGTTTGCTGCACCCCAACAAACAGCTGTTTAAGGGGGCCACAACACTTATGCTTGATTCAAAGAGCCCTGCAATACCCTGCTTAGCCTATAGGTGCCCCTCATAGAAGGGGGAAAGGTGAGGGATCATCTGAATTAAGACCCCTACGTGCGCAATACATTATCTTATGTCTAAGCAGAGAATAATGTAGACAACGGAGTCAATGTGATATCGGCCTCATCATATGTGAAGATGCTCCCCGCAGACATGGCGGCTGCTCAGTGCCCTCTATGGCATGGCACACACTGGCATGGGTCACGCCATGAAAAAGATGTCAGAGCTGGACTCTATTCATAGGGATGAGTGAAGGATAATTAGTGATGTGAAGCCACCATCCTAGAATCCAGGAGAACTGATAGTCCGGCGCTCGTTTCCAGAAGACAATAGTGTAGAATGTGTAGAATTGTTACTGTAGGTTCTGTTTTCTTAGAAGTTTGTTTATGGTTAATAATCCAGAAAATTTCATCCTTCTTATAGGATTTACAATATGTTTGTTTGAAGCCAGTAACGAAAATGCTAGGCCCCCTTCACATCATGATTCTTGGGGAACCGTGGCTATCCGTTGTAAATCAGATAGCCACAGATCCAATTTGCCCCCATGCATGCCTATGAGCACAGATTGGTCCTTAATGGCCATCCGTGTCTGCAGGGATCCGATTGTGTCTGCTGTTTTCACGTTCCCATTGGAGACTGCTCTGACACCACTTGCCTGTGGCTTTGCAGGCTCTGCTCCTCCCGGCTCTTTCTGTCTCCGGATCCGTCAAAATCACGGATCCGGACACAGAAATGGCATCCGGAGTAACAAATCTGGGTCTGTCCTTTACTGTCTGTGTGGCCTGCCAAAAACAGGATCAAAATGTGATGTGAAGGGGGCCTGTGTTTACATTTGTTAGTTACAATGTATCAGAATCTTTGGATTCAAGATGACAGTCCTCCCCTATAATAATGCAATGCAACAAGCCAGCGGCTGTGTAAGGCGACTTTCACACATACGTTTTGCAAATATGGCGAAAGGAAAAAGAGATAGGGAGGGGGGAAGCGATAGGAGAGGGCGGGGCAGCGATGGCGAGGGGCAAGACGAGGGAGCGATGGGAGGGGCAGAGATGGCGAGGGGGCAGAGATGGCGAGGGGGCAGAGATGGCGAGGGGGCAGAGATGGCGAGGGGGCAGAGATGGCGAGGGGGCAGAGATGGGAAGGGGGCAGAGAGAGGGAGGGGAAAGGGGCAGAGAGAGGGAAGGGGCAGAGAGAGGGAAGGGGCAGAGAGAGGGAAGGGGCAGAGAGAGGGAAGGGGCAGAGAGAGGGAAGGGGCAGAGAGAGGGAAGGGGCAGAGAGAGGGAAGGGGCAGAGATAGGGAAGGGGAGCGATAGGGAGGTGGAGAGATACTGAGGGGAGGCACTGAGCACAATCTGCAGACCCCAAATGACAAAACCATGAAATTAGTATATGGCGCGGGACAGAATAAAAGTTATTTTCTGAGGTGCAGGGGGATGTCTGGGGATATTAAAGGGGATACAGGAACCTCGTTCACATCATGTTAAAAGGTGGTGGGCAGAGTTTAGAACCCCAAACACTGGGACAGGTGCACTTTAAAGCATCAGATTTCACTGCAAAATCTGCACAAATACCTTACAAGCCTATGTTCTTTGCAAGATTTAGGGCAGATCTGTTATTCTTGCAGATTTTATCATAAAAATTCCAAAGGCTAAGTCTGTAGAAATTCTGCAAAAATAAATAAATAAGTAAAACTTTGTGCCAAAGTCTCCATATAGCTTATGATAATGCCGATCAGAGTTTGCGTCCTTTTTACGACAAGATCTGAATTGTGCGCTGGCTGATTCATTGTTTTGGGTCTCAGACTGTCTGCATGGCTATGGGGGGCTGTGGGGACCCTGATTATTGCACTGAGGTGGATTGGGGAGGGAGGGGACGCATTTTCTCTGATCCATGTGGTTCTGAATATTATCAACCTTCTCCTGGAAATTAACGCTTCTTCCTGAGACAGGTGCCTTCATTACCAGGGGGAGAGAAGGGGTTAATCGGGAGGATTTTGCCATCATCTGTCTGGTATAGTGGGAGCCATACTGACATAACCCAGAAGCAGATGAGTGAATGCAGAAAACCACAGTGAGTATAAAGGTGGCACACTGCGCTGCAGTCTGGTGATGGAGTAGATTACCCCCCTGCAGAGCACGTCATACCTACCTGAAGCCCCCGCCAACAGATGTGATGAGATGATGATGGCGGGGGCACAACAAAAGATCAGCAGAGGAAGAAGATGAGGGTCTCGTCTGTACAGAAAACCTGCTCTAAACCACAGGCCCCAATCTGTGATCACCCCCCGATTGTGAGCTGCACCTGCGTCACACACAGAGCAGAGCGCCGCCGCAGACCTGTCTGTGCTACAGGATGAAACCTTCTGCAACTTAAACTTTGTGTTTCAGAAACTTTGCTTTCTTACATTGAGAAGAAACCAATAGTGCTTGTGCCTCGGTGGTTTGTTACAGGACGCGTCCTGGGGCTATCTACAGTAGTGGAATCTGCACCAATTCTAGTACACTTAAGGCCACGTTACACGTAGCGATGTTCCAGCGATCCGGGAATGCTGGAACATCGCTGTGTGGTGGTTGGTGAGCTGTCAAACAGGCAGATCTCCTCAGCGGCCCGTTGTAACGACCTCAACATCATGGAAAAGAATATAAACTATTTTTTTTAGGTCCCGCTACTGTATTCTGATAGGCTGAGGTAAGCGGGAGAATGCTGGTAACCAGGGTACACATCGGGTTACTAAGCAAAGAGCGCAGTGCTTAGTAACCCGATGTGTACCCTTGGTTACAAGGGAACACATTGGGTTAGAGGGGCGTCACACATTATAAAATCCAGTTCATTTCTGCTTACATTTTTGGCTTATCTCACCCGTGCAGAAAATCTGCAGCATGTTAAGTCTCTAAGAATTTGTCATTTATTTATTTTTTTCGACCATAGAAAAGAATGACAAAGTGCGGAATTGCTGCAAAAAACCCTCAATTTTGCTACTTTTTTTGATGTGTGAAGTTTTAAACAAAACCACCGTAACGATTAAAGGGAACCAACCACCCCAAATGACCCCCCCCGGACTAATAATATCGGTCCCTACTTGCAGCACATACCTGTGCTGCAATGTTTTTTGCTAAAAAAACTCCTTTTTCAAACTTAAGATAATGCTTTAGAAACTTTATACCCAAGTGACGGTTGGGCGTTACTTACATGGGGCTAAAGCCGGGTTGCAGCTGCCACTCATTCTCCTCTCTGGCTCGCAGCAGTAACGGCCAGCCCTTTTTGCAGCGTCCCAGGCTGGTGCACGGGATGTCATGCCCGTGCACACGTCATCAGCTACAGCCGGGAAGCGAGCGCGCGCTCTGAATTCCACAGCCGAGCGCAGGAAGTCAGAGCGCGCGCTCGCTTCCCGGCTGTAGCTGATGACGTGTGCACGGGCATGCGAGCCCGTGCACCAGGCTGTGACGCTGCAAAAAGGGCTGGCCGTTACTGCTGCGAGCCAGAGAGGAGAATGAGTGGCAGCTGCAACCCGGCTTTAGCCCCATGTAAGTAACGCCCAACCGTCACTTGGGTATAAAGTTTCTAAAGCATTATCTTAAGTTTGAAAAAGGAGTTTTTTTAGCAAAAAACATTGCAGCACAGGTATGTGCTGCAAGTAGGGACCGATATTATTAGTCCGGGGGGGTCATTTGGGGTGGTTGGTTCCCTTTAAATATGCACTGTAAACAATCACACATCAAAAAGGAGACTTTTGTGTACTCACCGTAAAATCTCTTTCTCTTAGCCTCTAATTGGGGGACACAGGACCATTGGTGTTATGCTGCTGTCCACTAGGAGGCGACACTATGCATAATCTGAAAAAGATTAACAGTGGCTCCTCCTCTGCAATATACACCCCTGGACAGCCACAGCCTTAACCAGTTTTGTGCTTAAGCAGTAGGAGGAACGTAACATAGACGACATAACCATGCCTATAAAAAGGCAATTATGTACGAGCTCAAGAACAATATGAGAACTCAGTATAAAAACGACCCGAAATGGGCAACAGGGCTGGAGCTGTGTCCCCCAATTAGAGGCTAAGAGAAAGAGATTTTATGGTGAGTACACAAAAATCTCCTTTTTTCTTTCGCCTCATTGGGGGACACAGGACCATGGGACGTCCCAAAGCAGTCCCTGGGTGGGAAGCAATGGAACGAATATTGTGCAGACAGGTCCCTACAGTTGGGGTACTGCCGCCTGCAGGACACATCTACATCTACGGAGGACTGGGTATGAACCCTGTAGTGTTTGGTAAACGTGTGTATTCTAGACCAGGTGGCCACCTTACATACTTGTTGTGCCGAGGCCTGGTGCCTAATGGCCCAGCAGGGTAGAGTGCGCCGTACCACCGGCCAGAAGAGGTGAATTTGTAAGCCTGTAGGCCTCCTGCATGGTAGATTTGATCCACCTAGCGAGGGTAGCTTTGGAAGCTGGCATACCCTTGCAGCTGCCTTCCAGAAGAAGGAAGAGAATCAGACTTCTGGAATGGCACAGTCCTAGACACATAGATACGTAATGCCCTGACAAGGTCCAGTGTATGCAGAGCCTTCTCCACCCTATGAACCGGAGTTGGACAAAGGGATGGCAAGGAGATTTCCTCATTGAGATGGAAGGTAGATACAACCTTCAGGAGGAAGGATGGGACCATACGGAGAACTACCTTATCCTGGTGAAAAACCAGGAAGGGCTGTCTGCAGGAGAGTGCTGTCAGTTCTGACACTCTGCGTAGCGAGGTGATTGCCACCAGAAAGGCTACCTACTGGGATAGAAGGCGGATTAGGATTTCCCTAAGGGGCTCAAAAGGTTGGTTCCTGCAATGCTATCAGCACCAGGTTGAGATCCCATGTCTCCAGTGGTCGTTTGTAGGGGGGAACTAACCGGGAGACACCCTGAAGAAACGTCTTCACTTGCGGTTTATTAGCAATGCGTCTCTGAAAAAGAACAGAGAGCCGACACCTGGCTCTTAAGAGAGCCCAGGGACAGTCTGCTGCAAAAAAACCCCCCGAAAAATCTGTGAAGAAAAATTTTTAGGTGTGCCTCCTATGCCACACTAAGCAAAAACTGGTTAATGCTGTGGCCGGCCAGGGGTGTATACTGCAGAGGAGGAGGCACTGTTAATCTTTTTCAGATTATACATAGTGTCGCCTCCTAGTGGACAGCAGCATAACACCCATGGTCCTGTGTCCCCCAATGAGGCGAAAGAGAAAAATACAGGAAAAGATGCAGCGTTTTTACTGTCAAGAGAGCAAATTTTAGCTGCAGAAAACAGAAATGCCTCAAAAACAAAATGCACAAACAGAACCAGTGCGTGCAGACAGTCAGGGCGCTGCATAAACAGAACGCAGGCGCCGCACAGACACAGCTGGGCTGACGCGCACACACAGCCAGGGCGCCTCCCAAACACAGCCAGGCCGACGCGCGCACACATACAGCCGGGCCAACGCGCGAACACACACACAGCTGGGCCAACCGCGCGAACACACACACACAGCCGGGCCGACTCGCGCACACACACACACAGCCAGGCCGATGTGCACAAACACAGCCGGGGCGTGAGTAATGTTTCCACTCATTGACAGCAGAAAGATCTTGAAACGGGAGGTTGATTTCTCAAAACTGGCACATATTTTGGCTTTGGGAATTTGGCCGTCCCTTTCTCTATTCTAAAGTGAACTGGACATATTTGCCAAACCGATTCCTCCTAAGGCTGGCTGCACACTTGCGTTTGTGTCTGCATGCAGACGCAAACGCAGTGCAACGCAGCACATACTAATGTGAACGCAGCGGAGAATCTCCGCATGCATTCACATTAGTATGGTGCCGGGCAGCCAATCAACTGTCTCGGGGCGGCCGGGAGGAGGAGATCAGTGGCAGAGATCTCCTCCTCCAGGCACAGCTGATCTCCCGCCGGTGTCAGCGGGAGATAGAGCTGATCTGACAGCTGATTAGATCTCCCGCGCTGACACCGAATAGGGTGATATCAGTGCAGGAGATATGAAACAAATTATCGCTGCGTCAAATCACCCGCACCGACCTCAGCTATTCGGTGTCAGCGTGGGAGAATTAACAGCTGTCAGATCAGCTGTTTCTCCCCGCTGACACCGGCGGGAGAGCAGCGGCAGCTTTGCTGATCTCCTGGTGTCCGCCGCTGATCACCGGCGGACACCGGGAGAGATTTCAATGTGATCCGCAGCGTTCTCCTGCGCTGTCATGCGGAGGACACTGCGGATCCATTGAGATCCATGCATTTTTTGTGTGCTTGCAAATAAAACAAGCGCCCGCGAACGCACAAAAAATGCAACATGCTGCGTTTGGAGTGCGGTCGGAGGGCGCATAAATTATGCGCATCCGAACGCAAATGCGGCCAAACGCAGCCATACGCAGGCACATGCGTTCCCATGTTAAACATAGGAACACATGTGCGCAAGTGCATTGCTGCGTTCGGTGCGCTGCGTTCAAAACGCAAATGTGAAGGAACCTTACTGGTCCTGCTGCAGGTTTTACAGAAATTTGCAAAGAAAAGAAACTTGGCAAATATGACTGCTAGGAAAGCAGGCAGCGAGCCGGGTATGAGCCGGAGTGGCGGCCATGTTGGTTGTCACTCTGCTTTCTACAAACAAAAAACTAAGAATCATCGGCAAAATCTTGACTGGTGACTGTGACTTTATTTATGGCGGTCGTACGTATTTATTTCACAGTATGGCGGCACATATAATTATAACCAGCTCTTTCTTGGCACCTGGCTGTCAGGACTCACTTCTCGGGGCCTCGTCCATAAAGCCGTAACTGCTGTCTCCATCTTTAAATAAAGACCAAACCCAGCGGGGGAAGGGATAATATCGAGACCCCTGGAATGTCACCATGGATGTCTGTCAGTCATATAATGACTACTGAGTCGGAGAAGTGTCGCAGCCCACCAGGGCCTAGTGCCAAGGTTGAAGGGGGCTGCACATGTGACTGTCAATCAAGCCTGAGGATCAGCCACATGCATAGATCCCAGTAATGGCGCCCGCTCTGCTCGTGACCAGAGATTGTGCAATAAGATTGCGCCATCTGCACGGCTACACTGAGACGACTGTGCTGCAGTGTTTATAAAGGAGCGATCACAGACCAAAAAAAAATCCTTTAATCTGGTATAAAATATTCTGGGTTATCAAATATTCCAGGTTTAGGATCGTAATAAAAAAATAAGCAAATCTGCACTGTATCAGGTTTGGATCATTCATGGAGGCATACATTTGCCCCAACACTGGGACTGAAGTGGACCCTCAGAGGCGCAGCTGTCTGGAGAATATGCACAAGGGCACCGGGCAGAGTCCTGACCATGAGCAGTGTGCGCACAGACGAGCCGGGGACTGGACAGGACATGGAGGAAGCATGGTCGGCTTTAGAGTCAATATAAGGGCCTGGTCTTGCGTCTGATGAGTTGAGGGACTGATCAGGCATGTGATGGCTGGTTTAGGGTCCAAATTAATTACATGGGCCGGGGCGGGGTCTGAATCAGTTTTGGGGTTGATGTGGAGTCCACATTAGTTTAGGGACCAGTCTAGGGTCCGAATCAGTTTGGAACCAGTCTGAAGTCCAAACTAGTTTAGGGGCCGGTGTGGTGTCTACATTAGTTCTGGGGCCGGTGTGGTGTCTACATTAGTTCTGGGGCCGGTGCGGCGTCTACATTAGTTCTGGGGCCGGTGTGGCGTCTACATTAGTTCTGGGGCCGGTGTGGCGTCTACATTAGTTCTGGGGCCGGTGTGGCTGTCTACATTAGTTCTGGGGCCGTGTGGTGTCTACATTAGTTCTGGGGCCGGTGTGGTGTCTACATTAGTTCTGGGGCCGTGTGGCGTCTACATTCGCTCTGGGGCCGCTGTGGCGTCTACATTCGCTCTGGGGCCGCTGTGGCGTCTACATTCGCTCTGGGGCCGCTGTGGCGTCTACATTCGCTCTGGGGCCGCTGTGGCGTCTACATTCGCTCTGGGGCCGCTGTGGCGTCTACATTCGCTCTGGGGCCGCTGTGGCGTCTACATTCGCTCTGGGGCCGCTGTGGCGTCTACATTCGCTCTGGGGCCGCTGTGGCGTCTACATTCGCTCTGGGGCCGCTGTGGCGTCTACATTCGCTCTGGGGCCGCTGTGGCGTCTACAATCGCTCTGGGGCCGCTGTGGCGTCTACAATCGCTCTGGGGCCGCTGTGGCGTCTACATCGTCTGGGGCCGCTGTGGCGTCTACATTCGTTCTGGGGCCGCTGTGGCGTCTACATTCGTTCTGGGGCCGCTGTGGCGTCTACATTCGTTCTGGGGCCGCTGTGGCGTCTACATTCGTTCTGGGGCCGCTGTGGCGTCTACGTTAGTTCTGGGGCCGGTGTGGCGTCTACTTAGTTCTGGGGCCGGTGTGGGTCTACGTTAGTTCTGGGGCCGGTGTGGCGTCTACGTTAGTTCTGGGGCCGGTGTGGCGTCTACGTTAGTTCTGGGGCCGGTGTGGCGTCTACGTTAGTTCTGGGGCCGGTGTGTGCGTCTACGTTAGTTCTGGGGCCGGTGTGGTGTCTACATTAGTTCTGGGGCCGGTGTGGCGTCTACGTTAGTTCTGGGGCCGGTGTGGTGTCTACATTAGTTCTGGGGCCGGTGTGTGTCTACATTAGTTTGGGGACTGGTCTGAGGCCCGAATTAATTTAGGAGTGGTGTGGGTTCTACAGTAGTTAGGGGCCAATCTGGGGTCCAAATCGTTTAGGGGCCAGTATGGGGTCCAAATCAGTTTGGGAGCGGTCTGGGTCCACATTAGTTTAGGGGCCGGTGCGGTGTCTACATTAGTTTAGGGGACCGGTCTGAGGCCCGAATTAGTTTAGGAGCTGGTGTAGGTTCTACATTAGTATAGGGGCCGATCTGGGGTCTACATTAGTATAGGGGCTGATGTGGGGTCCAAATCAGTTTAGGGGCTAGTATGGGGTCCAAATCAGTTTGGGAGCGGTCTGGGTTCCAAATCAGTTTGGGAGCGGTCTGGGTCCACATTAGTTTAGGGGCTGGTGTGGGGTCTGAATTAGTTTAGGGGCTGGTTGTAGGGTCTGAATCAGTTTGGGGGCCGGTGTGGGGTCAGCACCTCACGTACACTCTGGCACTTGTGTTGGCACACTGGGACGCGGGTGGCACCAGCCATGTTGCTCTGCTATGAGGGGCTGCGGTCACTTGCAGTGATTGCATCATGTGACCCCCCCCCCCCTGCATCACCAGCGAGTTACCACAGCACTACAAGCCACAGCATGCCCGGGGGACGCACTACAAGCCCCAGCATGCCTTGGAGGGGGGGTGCACTACAAGCCCCAGCATGCCCCAGAGGGGGGTGCACTACAAGCCACAGCATGACCCCGGGGGACGCGCTACAAGCCCCAGCATGTCCCGGGTGGGAGTACTACAAGCCCCAGCATGCCGGGGGACGCACTACAAGCCCCAGCATGCCTTGGAGGGGGGGTGCACTACAAGCCCCAGCATGCCCCAGAGGGGGGTGGCACTACAAGCCACAGCATGACCCCGGGGGACGCGCTACAAGCCCCAGCATGTCCCGGGTGGGAGTACTACAAGCCCCAGCATGCCCGGGGGACGCACTACAAGCCCCAGCATGCCTTGGAGGGGGGGTGCACTACAAGCCCCAGCATGCCCCGGAGGGGGGAAGCACTACAAGCCCCAGCATGACCCCGGGGGACGCACTACAAGCCCCAGCATGTCCCGGGTGGTGAGTACTACAAGCCCCAGCATCGGAGGATCCACAGAATCTGACGCAACACACACACACACGTGACATTTAACTCTTCCTCTGCCGCTGACATCGGCAGGCGAGGGGTTAATACCCCGTCTTACCCCTTGTTCTCCTCCTTGGTCATGGCAGTGACAGGCGGCGGATCTCAGCGACACCGGCGTGCACGAGAATCGAAAGGGGGAAGGTATTCGCGGTGACACCCGATAGTTTATGGGTGAGTGCAACGAGAGACGACTCCGGCGGGAACAAGAGACGAACGGGCGGGCTAGAGAAGGTTCCGCCTGAGATACAGGAAAAGATGACTATAGTGATGAAGATGATGAAGGTCTTCTAGGTCTCCTCCATCGTTATACACCTAGTACAGAAATGTTACATTGTACCGTAATATGACATTACTGCAGTGTGCTGTACAAGTGAATGGCGGGTCCAAGTCCATCCACACCTTCACATCTTCTGTCTGTTGCTGCCTTACTGAGAAATGACTGTTTAACCCTCCGTCAGGAACAACTGATCTGACAGGCGCATTGAACCTGTTAGTGAAGGCATTGTGCCTGACAGAGGGTTCATTAACATGCAAATGAAGTGTTAAGTGCTATGGGGATGGCAGAGCACTTCCCAAGGTTGTTTCCCGCCTCTTTCTCTTGATTGACAGCTCACTGTCTCGTTTACTTGCCTCACCACTTAGGCCGTGTTCACATGTTGAGTATTTGGTGAGTTTTTTACCTCAGGATTTGTAAGCATACAGAAGTGGTGCAGGTGTTTCTGTTATACTTTCCCTCTGATTGTTCCCCTCCTGGTTTTGACTATAAATACTGGGGTAATATACTCACCAAATACTGAACATGTGCACATGCCCATACATAGCAGTGTAACTTTAAGCTCATCATGGGCCCGCATGTGAAAGCTCCAATGGGGCCCCCAATTATTGCAAATCATTAATAGCATTAGTCTTTTTCTATAGGTCAAAGGGACTTTTGGGGCCCCCTAGGCTGCAGGGCCCATGTGCTATTGCAACCCCTGCACAAGTTGTAGTTACCCCCCTGGTCATAAAGGCAGTAAGTTACCAGTCAAGCAAAAGAGGCGGGGAAATAACTTGGGAAGTGCTCTGCCACCCCTAGAGCACTTAACACTTTATTTGCATGTGAATTAAATTCTCATTTCTCAGGAATACAGCAACAGATAGAAGATATAAAGGTGTTCTTGAATTTACATCTCAAAGACCTAAATGTCTGTATATGCCGTTTACGGGTGCAGGGGTTGACTTTTCTGGATGATGTAAAAAACGGGGCCTCATAGTTTGTATAGTCAGGAGTTTGTGGAGTGATGAGTTGGATCAGACAATCTTTCCTTTTCCCTTTCAAATTTTCAGATAACAATTTCTTTTAAGAAGAGGAGATAAGTGGCCACCAAAGGAGAAGGAGTGAAAAACACACACACAAACAGCTGGATTCACAGCTACAATGCTGATTCTGCTGTAGAATGTCTTCCATGCTGATGCTTTCTAGTAAGTGTTTATCTTGCCACAATGCTGTAGTCTCAGCTACACTGCTCAGTGCTGGTACATAATATGCTCTATAGTACGGACTTCTACTAAGTGTTAACCTTTCCATGACACTGGATTCAGAACTACGGTGCTCACTAGTTCTGTACACTACCTTCCATGCTGCTGCTTTCTAGTAAGGTATTATATCACCGCTAAAGCTGGATTCACAGCTACAATGCTTGATATTGCTGTGTAATGTCTTCCATGCTGCTGCTTTCTAGTAAGTGTTTATCTTGCATAGTGCTGTAGTCTCAGCTACAATGCTCAATACTGCCGTATAATGTCGTGTATGTTGCTGTTTTATACTAAGTGTTTATCTTGCCACAGCACTGGATTGATAACTACAGTGCTCACTACTTCTGTATAATACCTTCCATGCTGCTGCTTTCGAGTAAGTTATTATTTCTCTACTAAAGCTGGATTAACATATTCACAGCTGAGTAATTTTGTATAAACATCTCCACGCTGCTATTGCTTCTGAATATGGCCCACAAAGAGATAGGAGGGCAGTAGTCCATCATGTTCACTTTGTTGTGTATGGGTGCAGCTAGTGTTCTACCCACTAGCTCAGGGACGACTGCAAATTAGAGAGAGAGCCAGCAGAGGGGAAAACTAGTGAAAATGCAGTGTCCTCATTTATACACACATGACAGCGTATTGATAAAAGTCACCTGAAATGACAGGGACAATATCCCTGTCCATCTCCATAACTCCAACGTTTATTTTTCAGTGCTGGTGTGGTGCTTTAAACCTAATTCCCCTGCCATATACTCTCTTTGTCCTCCATATATTGCAATAGATAAATCCTATTGTGCGCCTTTCTGTTTTGTACAGCAATTGCATCAATGCAACTCTATGAGAGCCAGAACGAGGCAACAACAAGGCTCCTATAGACTTGTTTGGAGTTGTTACCTCCCATGGAACACAGGAGATGCCGGCAGGTCACAAATCAAAGGAAACCGACTGGAGTGATGCTGGAAAAAAATGAAGATGGCGGCAGCAGGTAAGTTTTAAGACAGAGATGGAGGGGGGGGGGGGGGGCTTATAGAAGTAAGGGATTTAAAGCACCACTCCAGAACTGAAATAAAATAATTGATGACTTTGTTTGTTAAGAGTAAATAGTGGGACAATTTGTTTTTTTTCAAGGAAAATGTATTAACACATTTCCTAGAGGAACAGAACAATGTTCTGTTAAAAGTTGCAAAAAAACAAAAACGTGACTCCTGGGGAGCGTGAGTTGGTTAATCAGGCCCAATGCCGACTACGAATATAAACTCTTACAATCCCCGTCTGGAGAGGACATTGAACCAGTCATTTATTCTGATTGCCATATGAAATCATAAAGGATTTTTACCTTAAATTTGGGCAATTGGTTCGCTCTTCCAGGAGTCATTGGAAAAGGAAGCAGGGGTGTCATTACTTTTTCATTACCAAACCAATGAGTGTCAGACAATAACAATTTGTTAGATGAGCGCTCCTAAGTACTCCCAAAGGCTTGCAATCTACCATTTGCTAATAATGGTTATGCCATAAGCAGTAATTACTTGTATAATCGCTGTAATACTAGAGGTATAGACAGGGTGACTGGCTCATCAGATGCCCGACTGATGTATGATGCCACTCTATATACTCCAGGGAGTCATCAGTCTGCAGTTATTGTCCTGGGCACCGGTGCACAATGTCAGAAATATTAACATTTATAAGAAGTGTAATCCTTCAAACTAACAGAGGCAGCGCAGTAATGTAACCCAATGCCACTCATCCAAAAAACCTCTGTGCCCATCTGAAAAAGTCATTAACATTCCTCCAGCAGATGGGAACAGTGGACTGGACGAGGGAGATGGCGGACGGATGAAAGAGACCAATGGATTACTAATAATCGAGAAAGTAGGGAAAAACATGATTCACTGCTCATCTCCTGTATGGTGGAGTGTTACACTCACTGAGAAGATTCAAGCTGGAGTGGATCCACTGGAACACAGTGAAAAGTTGGGCAGCTGTGACCCCCAGAACACGGGACACAGGGACAGAAACAGGTACAGTCTCTGGTGCCGGCAGAGGACACAGGGACGAACACATACAGTCTCTGGTGCCGACAGAGGACACAGGGATGAACACATACAGTCTCTGGTGCCGACAGAGGACACAGGGACGAACACATACAGTCTCTGGTGCCGGCAGAGGACACAGGGACAGACACAGGTATAGTCTCTGGTGCCGGCTGGTGATGTAGGGACAAACACATACAGTCTCTGGTGGCGGCAGAGGACACAGGGACAGACACAGGTACAGTCTCTGTGTCACATCGCCATTGGACTCGGTGGCCGGTGTTCCTGCCTCGGCCGCTGGGAGGAGCCGGATTCCTTCGGCTGGTGGCGCCGGTGATAGGAGGGCCTTGTCCTCATATGGAACTGCTCCCGCGACGTCTGCCTCTGTCACTGAGCGCCGCTGTGTTTCCCCTCTGGGTGGTGTTGGTCGCAGAGGAGCGGGCCCTGCAGAGGTGTCCGTTAGGCGCAGCCTGCGTTCTTCTGTCAGAGGTGGCGTGGGTGGAGCCAGTCGTGCATCTCCATCTGGCCTGGATCTAGGGGCGGTCCGGATGAGATCATCAGGTTGTGAGCTCCAGCCTATGGGAGGTAGCCGTGCCCTTCAAGTACATTGGAGCCTGGCTTGCAGGCCGCCAGATATAGTTTTGGTTCCCCAGTGATAGTGTGTGTTTAGTTTTGTCTCTGACCTTGCCTGGATTTCTGACTCTGCCTCTGCCTATTGATTTTGTACCTCAGCTGCCCTCTTGGTTTTGCCCTTGACCTTTGCCTGGATTTTTGACTCTGCTACTGCCTGACGATTTTGTACCTTCGCTGCCCTCTCGGTTTTGACTCGGACTCCTGACTACGTTCTTCGCTTCCTGATTTTTTCCCTTCCTAGACGACCTCCCTGCTCTGCTGCTCCCATAGGCAGCTACCCCCTGGGCTCCGCTATAATTCCAGATCCCTGTATAGGGGTTAAGGGTCTCGGGGTTTCTCGGGGTGCTGCCTTACCAGCAGCTCAGCTTTACAGCGGACGGTCGTCACACTCTGGTGCCGGCAGGTGATACATGGATGGACACAGATACGGTCTCTGGTGCCAGCGGAGGACACAGAGACGTACACAGATACAGTCTCTGATTCTGGTATGGGACACAGGGATGTACACAGATACAGTCTCTGGTGCCAGCGGAGGACACAGAGACGTACACAGATACAGTCTCTGATTCTGGTATGGGACGCAGGGATGTACACAGATACAGTCTCTGGTGCCAGCGGAGGACACAGGGACGAACACAGATACAGTCTCTGGTGCCGGCACCAGACACAGGGACGGACACAGATACAGTCTCATGAGTACAGGACGGCTGCGCTCTCCAGATCATGAGTACAGGACGGCTGCGCTCTCCAGATCATGAGTACAGGACGGCTGCGCTCTCCCTGCATTCATCAGCAGGTTCCCGAAGGTCCGTAGACACAGTGTCCAATATGCAGTGCCTCCGGATCATGTGCACAAATCCTTAAAGGGAACCTGACCCCTCATAATCACCCCCAAGCCTCTGAATACCTGTCCCTGCACCCTCACAGATCATTCCAACATTCCTCTTGTGTTTGAAATGCTCCCTATAAAAGATGAAATCTAGCCTATACTTACTGAAAGTGTGACTTCTGGTCCCTGAATAAGTCTCACAGGGCGTTCCCTGTGCACTCCTAAGCCTGCCTGAGCCGCTCATTATCACGCCCCAATGGGCGTGATAAGAAATCCAAGTCTACCTTGCCCTGCAAGGAGGACTTGGATGCAACAGTCACTTCGCCAGCGATCTCGCTACGTTTGACACGTAGCAGCGACCGGGCCCCGCTGTGAGATCGCTGATCTTGTCAAAATTGCCTGGACCATTTTTTGAACGTCGGGCTCCCGCGGAGCTGCATGCATCGGTGTGTTTAACGCCTTAACAACGACCTTTTTGGCGACTCAGAACTCAGCCATGTAGGTCTGAGTCGTCAGACTAGCTGCTGTGTGACTGGGTCCCAACGACCGCCGAGGTCGTTATAAGGGTTGCTGTATCGTTGCTGTGTCGTTCAATAGATCTGACTGTTTGACATCTCACCAGTGACCACGTAGCGACTTTCCAGCGATCCTTACCAAGTCGTATTTTTGTTGGGATCGCTGGAACATCGCAAAGTGTAACGGGACCCTTAGGTTGTTAGGAGGTTTATCTCACCTAATTTATTATCTTTTTTCCCCTTTGTGCACACACCTTATGTTTCCTCACCCTGGGTCCTCATCTCTCTCTGCACACTTTTCCTATCTTAGTTAGTTGTGTTCCTCAGGAGGAACAAGAAGGTGCTTAATGGCCTTTTGGGTAGCCAGGTATGAGTTGTGGTTTTTATTTTTCGGTTAGGGGTTTCTAGTTTGTACAAGAACCAGTAGGGTGTGGAAGCTTCTGCAGTGTTGTAGGCTTCATTTATTCCTTTACCGGTGTTTGAGTTAGGTACTTATTTATCGGCCTTCAGCTCAATCTCAAGCCATGGTGACTTGATGGATAAACGCTCCGTTGGAAGATCAATCATGCATGAGCCTAAATAGGTCCACGAGGGTCTTCTCTAAGCCTAGATATGTACCAGGGTCTTCTCCAAGCCTAGATAGGTCCACCAGGTTCTTCTCCAAGCCTAGATAAGGTCTGCCAGGGTTTTCTCCAAGCCTACATAGGTCCACCAGGTTCTCCTCCAAGCCTAGATATGTCCACCAGGGTCTTGCTCCAAGCCTAGAGAAGTCAACCAGGGTCTGCTCAAAGCCTAGATAGGTCCATCAGGGTCTTCTCTGCCATTATCTTGACAGTATCAAGCCATTGGATTGCTGGTCTTCCTCTTAGCCTTGTACCTTCTATTCTTCCTACCTCGTACATGCATACCAATTATGCTCACTCCCTGCATCTCTGTATTCCTTTTGACCAAACATTCCAAGATTACTTGATAAAACACATCATTACATTGTTTTGTGGGATTTTCCCTCCAATTTCTTCTCTTTATTATGAGTTTAGCTCCTCATCCCGAACGTTGACTTAGCCCCAGCTTGTTCCCAGGTTAGGTGATAAGGGGCAGTCCCCATTTACATGTATGTGTTGATTGTTTTAACCGTGTCAAATCGGTGCTTACCCTTGAAAAGGGCATGTTGTCTGCCAGGTCTTTCTTTTTTTCACCCCTCCACATGTCCAAAAACACAAACTCTACTGGGTCTTCAAAACAACAATAACATGGAGGGTGTTGGCTTTGTTAAGTGGCTACAGACAGACAGACGGCCCTCTTTCCTCTTGTCCTGCAGTAGGGCAGATAACGGCAATTCTATTGTCAAATCTATAAATGAGATATCATTCTGGGTTATATCTTTAATTACAAAATAATTTATAGAATAACTAGCTGTAGAGCCCAGCGTTGCCCAGGCACAGTAACTAACTGTTCTTAGTTATAAGCAGAGTGTATGTCTGTGTGTGTGTATTGTATGTCCACTATACGTATCAATCCTGCTTCCCCCCCAAACTGTCCCATCCACCCACGCTCCCCCCCCCCCCAAACTTACCCCTCACCCCCCCGCTCCCACCCTGAAACTTCTCCTACCCCCGAACACGCCCCTCCCCCGTGCCCTCCCCAAACCTGCACCCCTACCTCCCTAAAAAATGCCCCCCCTCACCCTCTTAACTCGCACCCCTTCAAACCCACCCCCCCAAATCCACACCCCCTACAAACCCTGAGTCAAATGGGGGGGTGTTCAAAATGCTGTGATTGTAGATTCAAAGATGCAAATTCATTAATGGACATACATGCATGCATACATTCATTCATTCATTCAGTTCTGTAATTCTTGCCTCCCTTTCTTCCATTTATGTAAGTCTTACACACACACACATACACTCAACTTTATATACCGTATTAGATTGCAAACTTTATTTTTGTGAAAAGGAAACTTTATTCCAGGTTGCCTAGACTTCAGGTGATCTAGGAGAAAGAGTCATAAGATGGTGGCCGACCGCTATATGCCCTAATAAGCATGTGTGTCTAGTTTGGTCAGGCGTGAGTGTCTTTTCATTAAGGGTTGGGAGGAGATAGGCAACAGCCATGCATATGCTATATGCCAAACCAATAACCAGAAAGGAGATGCAAATCGGAGGCAAGAAGAAAAGGAAAAATGAAAAGATTAGGAAACATTAGACAAGTGACATAGGTGAAGAGAGAAATAAAGGAAATTCTGGAAGAGATCTGCAAAACTTTACAAGTAAGGGCAAGTAGCAGGAGAATAGGAGAACAAATGTATAACAAGTACAAGAGATATTGTGTCACACAGGGGACAGACAGTAGGATAGACAGGAGATATGGAGGGTGGACAGGAGGCATGGAGGATGAAGAAGAGACATGGAGGTTGAAGAAGAGACATGGAGGATGAAGAAGAGACATGGAGGATGAAGAAGAGACATGGAGGTTGAAGAAGAGACATGGAGGTTGAAGAAGAGACATGGAGGATGAAGAAGAGACATGGAGGATGAAGAAGAGACATGGAGGTTGAAGAAGAGACATGGAGGTTGAAGAAGAGACATGGAGGATGAAGAAGAGACATGGAGGATGAAGAAGAGACATGGAGGATGGACAAGAGACATGGAGGATGGACAAGAGACATGGAGGATGAAGAAGAGACATGGAGGATGGACAAGAGACATGGAGGATGGACAGGAGACATGGAGGATGAAGAAGAGGCGTGAGATGGACAGGAGACATGGAGATGAAGAAGAGACATGGAGAATGAACAGGAGATATGGAGGATGAACAGGAGACATTGACAATGGGCAGGCGGCATGGAGGAAGGACAGGGGGCATGGAGGAAGGACAGGGGGCATGGGTGATGAGAAGAGACATGGAAGATGGAGAAGAGACATGGAAGATGGAGAAAAGATATGGAGGATGGAGAAGAAACATGGACAGGAGACATGGAGAATGGACAGGAGACATGGAGAATGGACAGGAGACATGGAGAATGGACAGGAGACATGGAGAATGGACAGGAGACATGGAGAATGGACAGGAGACATGGAGGATGGACTGGAGACATGGAGAATAGACAGGAGACATTGAGAATGGACAGGAGACATGGAGAATGGACAGGAGACATGGAGAATGGACAGGAGACATGGAAAATGGACAGGAGACATGGAGAATGGACAGGAGACATGGAGAATGGACAGGAGACATGGAGGATGGACCGAAGACATGGAGAATAGACAGGAGACATGGAGAATAGACAGGAGACATTGAGAATGGACAGGAGACATGGAGAATGGACAGGAGACATGGAGAATGGACAGGAGACATGGAGGATGGACCGGAGACATGGAGAATAGACAGGAGACATGGAGAATGGACCGGAGACATGGAGGATGGACCGGAGACATGGAGGATGGACCGGAGACATGGAGAATAGACAGGAGACATGGAGAATAGACAGGAGACATTGAGAATGGACAGGAGACATGGAGAATGGACAGGAGACATGGAGAATGGACAGGAGACATGGAGAATGGACAGGAGACATGGAGGATGGACCGGAGACATGGAGAATGGACCGGAGACATGGAGAATGGACAGGAGACATGGAGAATGGACAGGAGACATGGAGAATGGACAGGAGACATGGAGAATGGACCGGAGACATGGAGAATGGACCGGAGACATGGAGAATGGACAGGAGACATGGAGAATGGACAGGAGACATGGAGAATGGACCGGAGACATGGAGAATGGACCGGAGACATGGAGGATGGACCGGAGACATGGAGAATAGACAGGAGACATTGAGAATAGACAGGAGACATTGAGAATGGACAGGAGACATGGAGAATGGACAGGAGACATGGAGAATGGACCGGAGACATGGAGGATGGACCGGAGACATGGAGAATAGACAGGAGACATGGAAAATAGACAGGAGACATTGAGAATGGACAGGAGACATGGAGAATGGACAGGAGACATGGAGAATGGACAGGAGACATGGAGAATGGACAGGAGACATGGAGAATGGACCGGAGACATGGAGGATGGACCGGAGACATGGAGAATAGACAGGAGACATTGAGAATGGACAGGAGACATGGAGAATGGACAGGAGACATGGAGAATGGACAGGAGACATGGAGAATGGACCGGAGACATGGAGAATGGACAGGAGCCACAGAGGATGGACAGGAGACATGGAGGATAGAGAAGAGACATTGAGGGTGAAGAAGAGACATTGAGAATAGACAGGAGTTATGGAGGATGTAGAAGAGATGAAGAATGGACAAGAGAAATGGAGAATGTACAAGAGACATAGAGGGTTAAAAAGAGACATGGAGAAGACGAGACATGGAGGATTAAAAAGAAACATGGAAAATCGAGACATGGAGGATGGAGAAGAGTCATGAAGAATAGATAGGAAACATGGAAGGTGGAGAAGACACATGGAGAATGGACGGTAGAAATGGAGGTTGGAGAAGAGACATGTTGAAGGGACAAGAGACCTGGTAGTTTGGAGAAAAGACATGGAGGATAGAGAAGAGACATGGAGGGTGGAAAAGAGACTTTAGGAATGGACAGGAGACATGGAGAATGGAGAAAAAACATGAAGGATGGAGAAGAGTCATGGAGAATAGACAAGAATGGTGGACAAGAGTCACAAAAGGTGGACGAGATATGTAGGCTGAATATTTTCATGGAGCATGGACAAGAAACATGAAGGATGGACTATTGACATGGAGCATATGACAAGAAACATGAAGGATGGACTAGTGACATGGAGCATGGGCAAGAGACATGGAGCACACACAAGTGACATCAGTGAGGAACACATGGTGGGTAGACATGATGCATCAATAAAAAACAAAAGACATGGAGAATGGACAACTGACATGAAAGATGAGCAAGAGACATGCATAACAGATGTGAGATATGAATGTTGGACAAGAGAGATTGAGGACAGACAAGAAACATGGAAAAAAGACAAAATGCTGCTGAAGAAGTACAACAGTCATGGAGAGCGGACATGACACAACAATGGTGGAAAAGAGAGATGGAAGTAATGCAAGAGATATGAAGGTCGAATGAGATGTGGAGGATGGAAAAGGAACATGGATGGTGGCCAACATACATAGAGAATGGACATGAGACCTCATTGGTGGAAAAGATCTCAGACATGGAAGGGAACAAAATACATGGAAGAAATAGAACTAACATGAAGGATGGAGAAGAAATATGAAGGATGGACACAAGAGATGAATGGTGGACAAGAGACATGACGGACGGACACGAGATGAATGGTGGACAAGAGACATGACGGACGGACACGAGACACGAGACTCTTGGAAATGTAAGAATAGTTGGCTACAGGGTATTTCCATTCCCTTTGTCAATAATCTGATACTGTGTAATCAGAGTTGACAGTTGCTGACTATATCGGGTCTTATCATATTGACGAGGGGAATGGCGTCCAGTTATCTGTACATTTTCAATTCGGAAAACTCAACACTAAAGCATCCTTCTCTCTTGGAAATACATGTATTTACTAAAACAAGCAGATCCCGAAAAGACTATGGAGCATGGACTACAGAAAATGTAACCACTAAACAATGAAGAGACCTAAAAACTGAAAATGTAACTCTTTAGCCATTTTATCTGAGCAGTTGGTGGAGGACGTCCTTTGTGAGGGTTATTATAGGAAACCGATAGCGTTATATCATGTTCGGTCTCTTGGCAGTTGCCTTAATGGCTCCATTCTACAGTTCCGTTTGATATGGTGGAGCAATGCCGCTACCTCCCGCCGACCAAGCATTAAGAATGCAGGAGGACTGAGGGGTCAGTATAGGGGGCTCAGAAAGGAAGTCATTGTGTTTCACAGCTGGACGAAGCACAAAGACTGCTCCATAGTGGTATTTAGAAGGGGCAGCCACTGGTCTATGTTGTCTTTTTTGTGTTATGTTAGTATAGTACCTGTGATTTGGTCATTGGTTTTATTATATTGTTCAGAATAATTCATGGTATGATGTGTGCCTATGGGTGAGTGCAGCTCTGGAGTATAATACAGGGGGTAACTCAGGATCAGTAATGTAATGTATGTACACAGTGACTGCACCAGCAGAATAGTGAGTGCAGCTCTGGAGTATAGTACAGGAGGTAACTCAGGATCAGTAATGTAATGTATATGTGACTGCACCAGCAGAATAGTGAGTGCAGCTCTGGAGTATAATACAGGAGGTAACTCAGGATCAGTAATGTAATGTATGTACACAGTGACTGCACCAGCAGAATAGTGAGTGCAGCTCTGGAGTATAATACAGGGGGTAACTCAGGATCAGTAATGTAATGTATGTACACAGTGACTGCACCAGCAGAATAGTGAGTGCAGCTCTGGAGGATAATACAGGAGGTAACTCAGGATCAGTAATGTAATGTATGTACACAGTGACTGCACCAGCAGAATAGTGAGTGCAGCTCTGGAGTATAGTACAGGAGGTAACTCAGGATCAGTAATGTAATGTATGTACACAGTGACTGCACCAGCAGAATAGTGAGTGCAGCTCTGGAGTATAATACAGGAGGTAACTCAGGATCAGTAATGTAATGTATATACACAGTGACTGCACCAGCAGAATAGTGAGTGCAGCTCTGGAGTATAATACAGGAGGTAACTCAGGATCAGTAATGTAATATATGTACACAGTGAGTGCACCAGCAGGATAGTGAGTGCAGCTCTGGAGTATAATACAGGAGGTAAGTCAGGATCAGTAATGTAATGTATGTACACAGTGAGTGCACCAGCAGGATAGTGAGTGCAGCTCTGGAGTATAATACAGGAGGTAAGTCAGGATCAGTAATGTAATGTATGTACACAGTGACTGCACCAGCAGGATAGTGAGTGCAGCTCTGGAGTATAATACAGGAGGTAAGTCAGGATCAGTAATGTAATGTATGTACACAGTGACTGCACCAGCAGAATAGTGAGTGCAGCTCTGGAGTATAATACAGGAGGTAACTCAGGATCAGTAATGTAATGTATGTACACAGTGACTGCACCAGCAGAATAGTGAGTGCAGCTCTGGAGTATAATACAGGAGGTAACTCAGGATCAGTAATGTAATGTATGTACACAGTGACTGCACCAGCAGAATAGTGAGTGCAGCTCTGGAGTATAATACAGAAGGTAACTCAGGATCAGTAATGTAATGTATGTACACAGTGACTTACGTTTTGTGTAGTTCATTCTATATATAGAATTATATAGTGTAAAGGTGAAATCATGTTCCTGCACAGTTGAGGCGGTATTACATACATTGATCATGATCCATATGTGAATTCTGAGTTATTTGTACATGTGACACCATACTGACATGGGCTCTGGGAGCAGTGTGCTGTATACCTGTAGAGATAAAGGCTGTGCAGAGTTTCCTGGGATTTGTAGTGCCACCAATACCAGGATGGCGATGATATGAGGCTCACAGGTTGTCATGTCACTTTCTACCATATGTTGAGAGGTCATTGAGAGCCGAGCTCTGATCACATCTGCAGGGGCAGCTGGTCAGGCTCAGGAAGTCATCTAGGCCTCATGGACATCAATAAAGTCAAGTCTCTGGGGTTCAAAGTGCAGATGATGAAAGTGGCTGTAAAGCTGGAGATTTTATCATGGTGACAATTCATGTTAACAGACTTAGCAGATTCAGTCACCAGAAAGAGCGGGAGGAGAGGAGCCGGCCTGGTTCACACCCGGCCCTGATTTATGAGGGCCCTGGAAGGTGGCACAGGGGCCATTAACATTTCTCTGCCACTTGTAGGTGCTCTGCAGATAGACAGACATCCCCTAATATGACCTACAGACACTGACTGTGGAGGGATAAGTCTGCGTTCACATTCATAGGCCTCATTTAACAAAAAAACTTTTTGTTGCCCGTAGCAACCAATCAGAGCTCAGCTTTCATTTTTTAAACAGCTCCAGTGAAATGAAAGCTGCGCTCTGATTGGTTGCTACGGGCAACAAAGACAGTGTTTTTCTTTTAGACACGCGGCCATTTTTGTTTTTTGCGCTTCCGGTATTTTTCACTCCACCTTTCAACAGTCTTAATTTTTTTATTTTTCCATTGACATAGCCATGTGAGGGCTTATTTTATTTTTTATATTTTATGCACAATTTCATACTATTTATTTATCTATAATTTAATATTTGCTAGGCATATTTTTATTATTTTTTTTAATCTTTAATTAGTCCTCAGAAGGGGACGGGACCCTGCAATTGCTTTATCGTCTAAAGCACCTATGAGACCCAACCATGAGGACTAGTAGCATGCAGGGCCGCACCATCCATTCGACGTGTTGAGCCTTTTGGCGCAGGCGGCAAGGAGGCAGGGGAGCGGTAGTGCTGCAGGGGGCAGAGCCCTACACACAGCGTCCTCTTGTTTCCTCTGCCCCTGTCACTTTCCCACCGCCAGCTCTAGCACACTCTTCTAACCCCCCCCCCCCTTCCCCGCTCTGTGGCTCAGGCGGTGGGGAGGCTTAGTGCACCCTTGGTGACATGGCAGATGTCCCTTCATATTCCCCAGCTACCAAGAGAACCCATCATCACCCCAAGACCAAGTCCCAAGGGGGTAATAACCATTGGAAGCAACTACCTCCATTACCATTCTTAACCTCTTAAATACTGCTCTCAAAATTGACAGCTGCATCTAAGAGTTTAAACCAGTAATAAACTTTGTCTCAAGGGCCACATTGAACCAATTCCAAGGGCCACAATTTTTTTTAACGGGTACTTACATAAATATATAACCAGAACCACCATCAGTACATTAATACATCACCAGACTCACCATCACACCATCAGTACATTAATACATCACCAGAACCACCATCAGTACATTAATACATCATTAATACATCACAAGAACCACCATCAGTACACTAATACATCACCAAACCCACCATCAGTACATTAATACATCCCCAGAACCACCATCAGTACATTAATACATCACCAAACCCACCATCAGTACATTAATACATTATTAATACATCCCAGAACCGCCATCGGTACATTAATACATCACCAAACCCACCATCAGTACATTAATACATCATTAATACATCCCCAGAACCACCATCAGTACATTAATACTGGTTCTACTGATGGCCGATAAAAAGGAGTCTCATTACCAAGGAGTCACACAAGAAACATATTATGATAGGTAAAATCAGTGAGCTGCCTCAAGACCTTCATAAACATATTGTTGTAAAACATACTGTTGGTTACAAAAGAATTTCTAAACTACTGAAGGATCTATTGCGCTCTGTTGGGGCCATAATCTGGAAGTAGAAAGAAGATCATTTTACCATTAACTGACCATAATAAGGTGTTTCGTTCAAGATTTCATTTAGAGAGTGAAAAGAATTATCAGAAGAGTTGTCCAAAAGCCAAGAACCACCACCTTTGGAGAGCGAAAGAAAGACCTGAAATCAGCAGGTACAATTTATTGCAATAAGTAATGCACTCCCCCTCCTTGGCCGGTATGCATGCTCCTTTATGCATGCTCCTTTATGCATGCTCCAGTATGCATGCTCCAGTATGCACGCTCCTGTATGCACGCTCCTGTATGCACGCTCCTATATGCATGCTCCTGTATGCACGCTCCTGTATGCACGCTCCTGTATGTACACTCCTGTATGCACGCTCCTGTATGTACGCTCCTGTAAGCATGCTCCTGTATGCACGCTCCTGTATGCACGCTCCTGTATGTACGCTCCTGTATGCACGCTCCTGTATGTACGCTCCTGTATGCACGCTCCTGTATGCACACTCCTGTATGCACGCTCCTGTAAGCACGCTCCTGTAAGCACGCTCCTGTAAGCACGCTCCTGTATGCACGCTCCTGTATGCACGATCACCACACAAGACTCCATCGCTGAACAAAAGCAAGTTGATTTAAAGTTTCCTCAACAACATTTAGCAGCACGGTGGCTCAAGTGGTTAGCACTGTAGCCTTTGCAGCACTGGGGTCTTGAGGTCCTGGGTTCAATTCCCACCAAGGACACTAAGGACAACATCTGCAAGGAGTTTGTATGTTCTCCCCGTATTTGCGTGGGTTTCCTCCGGGCACTCTGGTTTCCTCCCACATTGATTGTGAGCTCCAAGAGAGACAGCATTACTCAAGTGCTATGGAATAAATAGCGCTATATAAATGAATAAATATTATATTATATTATATTATTATTTAGACAAGACTGTAAAATGCTGGAGAATATAGTCTGGTCAGAGGAGACCAAAATGGAAAAGATTTTACTGTAAATTTCACTTTACATGTCAGTGTTCTCACAGATTATTGGAATTTTTGGATTATCAAATGACGGATTAAAGATATTTTTATGGAATTTCAGCTTTATATCACATTTATTTCCTGAGTCTTTCTAAAAAGTTCCTGAGTTTCCTATTGATTTTCATTATACTCCATGAGTCGCGCCCAGCCAAGCGTTTTACCTGCTTGTTTCGAGGGCCGTGCTCTCGAGCATGGTAGTTCTCATTTATCACTGATAATGATCAAATGCTAGATAAGGCTAGGTTCACATCACGGTTTTTCGGCTGTCAGGTTCTGTCTGATGTTTTGTTGGAAGCACCGAACATAACCTGACAGCCCCGGAGAGAATAGAACCGGAGGGCCTGCTTTGTGCCGGAATCCAATCTGTGCGCGGCTGCTGCTGTCCAAGTGCTGAAATTTCAGCCGGCGGCTCTGTTAGCTGCACTGTCCAGGTGCTGAACGAGCACGGCTTGAATTTCAAAGCCGCCGCTCGATCATCTCCCGGCGTCTGGGAACCGGTCTGATTTTTTGCCAGATCCAGGGCAATCTGGTGCCCATAGACTCCCATGTTCTGGGGCGCCGGATTGCACTGGATCCAATTTTATTCGATTTTTGCATCGGACCCAAAAAATGATGCAAACTCCCGGTTTTGTGTCCAATGCAAAAATCGGACAAAACCGGATCCTCCCGGAAAGCCACCAAACCGGATGCAAAATATGCACAATCCGGCGCCGTAGGGATACATGGGGAGCAAAATCTGTTCTGGGGCTGTGCAGTTCACCCGGAGCTGAAAAACCGTGGTGTGAAACCGGCCTTAAAGACATTTTACTATGAATTTCACCTTCCTTATTTTTACTAGGATAACCAAATGTCTAGATAATCAAACACTAGATTAAAGATATTTGACTCTAAATTTCACATTATGTTGTTGTTTTTACAAAATTATCATCATTTCCTAATGATCAATAGCCACATTAAATAAAAGTTACTGTAAATTTGATGTTTTATTGCTTTTTTATAAGAATTTCTAAATGACCAAAGATATTTTCCTGCAAATTCCATTTTATATTTTCACTTTTTTCCAATTTCTGGACTATGAGATGGTAGATTACGGTACATAGCATTTCTTGATTATCAAATGCCAGATAAAATACATTTTACTGTCATTTTTACATTACATTGCTGTTTCCTTTTTGCAGATTTCCAGAGTTTATTTTACAGTCATGTTCCAGATTATTGGACTTTTTGGATTATCAAAAATCAAATAAAAAATATTTTTTTATTTTATTTATTTATTTATTTATTTATTTATTATTTTTTATAATATTCTAAATGACGTTGCAGCCATGTGTCAGATTATTAGGCTTCACTTTCTGGTTTTCCGTTGACTCATACAGCTGCCCCCGACGACCTTCCATGGCAAATTATTCTTCCCGGGGATCGAGTATCCATCTCGGAGACATTAATATTGTGCGCTCTTACGGCTTCTTTCATGTTGCGCACATATGTCATCACATTTCTATACGTTACATGAGTAATATGTTTTTGATGGAAGACACAAAAAGTTCTGATACTTGTAGAGTTCTGTGATCCTGACACTCTATATGGCGTCTGCGGAGACTTTCCTTGCCGTGTCGAGAACCGTGAAATTTAGTATTTTTTTCCAGGTTTTCGTGACTCACGGACCATCAAACGCCCAGTGACCGGGCTCGCCGCAGACACATGCCGGGGAAACATCTTGTAGGGGTATCGTATTATTATAAGCAAGTAAGTGAGCGCCCCATGGATAGTGCAGGGTCACCGAAGAAAACTCAAATAACCTCCATTTGCAAATACTCGCTAATCCCCTTGACATTTGCCCTGACAGGGGGATCAACAGAGCTAATGTGTGTCACAAAACAGCACTTTTCCCTTTGGACCTTTAACATTTCACTCATTTGTTTACCTGTCAATCAATATTGCTGGGAATCTATGAAAAGCCTGTGTCCTTGTGTTAGGAGACAAGGGGTAGGAAAGTCGGTCATTCCTGAGAAAGTCGTACCCTAGCTCAAAACATTTCACCCTGGTCCTAGACAGGGGCGGACCTACCGTGGTGCAGCTGGTGCAGCTGCACAGGCCCCGACCGGCTAGGGGGCCCCCAAGCCTGCAGGGGGGCCCCAGCCGACCCCGTAACCCGATGTCAGAGGAGAGGAGGGTAACTGAGAGAATGCTCCTCGACCACGTCCACTAGCACACCCCCCTTCCGCTCCTCACCATTGCTGCACCAGGGCCACTGGTCCTAGACATCATTTTTACCCCACTCCGGTGCCATTAAGAGTACTGCTGTTCTCCCATATGGTAGCAGTACTACTGAGCTCTATCTAACACCTTTGGAGATTGCACCTCCTATAGTATGGCATATTGGCAATTCCACTTGGGGACACAGACCAAAAATGGCCCGCTGTAGAACCATATATGGACCAGTGCAAAATCTCATCATATTGCACAATTACACCTGCAATAGAGGTAAAAATGGGCCCCCTTACACCTTGGGCCCCTGTACGGCTGCACCAATGATATGTTCACCCCTGGGCAATTCACCCGGAACATCCATGAGACTTCCGGAATAACAAGACAACTTCCGGACTCCAGAAAAGTTAGCAGAAACTCCAGGAAACCAGACATTTTTGGAAGCCCTTCATTCAGAAGCAATCAGGCATAGATGTCATGCTAGTTGGTGTTGACCCGCTGCGCCATGGACATTTTTATCCTGGAGCGTCGTGACTAAGTGCCCACAGGTTTTCACCAGACCCACTGATGGTGAAGATGAACTGGGCTGCTGGTAGACACCAGGAACCACTCCAGGGAAAGTCCAGTACTGCAGCAGCTGACCCAAGGGCCAGGACGCAGGTACATGGAGTATGTACAGGAGACAGGCTCGTCAGGTATGAGTACACTGACAGACAGGATGGGTTCAGAAACTGGAAACAAGCAGGTCGGTTAACAGGTACTGAAGACGGGCTGGACTGGCAGGATGGGCCCGGAGCAATTAGACAGGAGATGGCACTGGAGACTGGCAGCATACATAGGGTTAATACAGCAGACAAAAGAGCCTCCCAGCACACATAGGACTACTTGTGCAGACTTACAGTCTGGCTGCCATGACTCTTGTGCATATGGCTCCTCCTCCATGACTTTCTGCATGTGGCTCCTTCTCCATGACTCTTCTGCATGTGGCTCCTTCTCCATGACTCTTCTGCATGTGGCTCCTTCTCCATGACTCTTCTGCATGTGGCTCATCCTCCATGACTCTTCTGCATGTGGCTCCTCCTCCATGACTCTTCTGCATGTGGCTCTTTCTCTATGACTCTTCTGCATGTGGCTCCTCCTCCATGACTCTTCTGCATATGGCTCCTCCTCCATGACTCTTCTGCATGTAGCTCATCCATAGTAACATTCCTAGCTCACGTAATTATTTAAATTGTTGTTTTTTCCATAACTCAGCTACTAATATAAGATAAAAAGATGCCTAAAAAAAGCTAAAGTGTAATAATCAATAGGGACATAAAGACTATTGATGGGTTCTTCTTCAGAAATATTTGTAGCCTTTTATTTATTCTTGCCATGTGTTTTCAATGAAAAATAATATACTGTTGCCCCTTCCTCAGGACAAATCAATATCATATTGCCATGCTTCAGGGAGGCCTGAAACACGTTGACTAATATATCAATATTATATTCACTCTTTGTCAGGTGGAATACATCAGCGCGGTGTTTAACCCTTCATCCTCCTATTCTATATGCACCACGCTGGGGACTGCAGCAGCCGTGATCTGCTTTTATAGTGGTTGTGACTCTCACAACCACAAAACTCCATTTCTCCTCTTGAAGCGATACGTGTGAAACAGGTTGCAAAAAAACTTTGGACGTCTCTTTTCCAGATTTTGCCAATACGTAAAATGTTTTCCAAATTGACGGATGAGCAAACGTGGGCGTCGGGGGGAAAAAGTGACAAATTACTATCGTATTTTTAATATTTCGACCGATTTTTTTAAATACTTTGCAAGATGGAGTATTATTCTTGTGAGATGAAGGCTGAGAGTCACCGCAGGATCAGCTCCAGGCGGGAACATCTGCCTAATACATTCATGCAAATTCTCAGAGGTGAAAGAAGATTAATTAGACCATTATCACAACGTGAAGATAATAACCTGATCCTATCTGCAAGGGAAGATGTAACGCTGCCAAGGGACAGGAGCCGAGCTGCACCGCCGCCAAATGGAGCAAAATAACAACATTGAGTCGTCGAGCTGGAAAGTCACATTTGAGTCTTGAGTTTCAGGATTCTGAACAAGAATGAATGAAATTAGTAATATTAGGATTAGAAAAACGTGAAACAGCGCCACCACAGCCCATGGTTTTGTCTGGAACTGCAGCATTTCACTAAGGGTGGAAACACGCTATGCCGATTATCTCACATGCATCTCAGATGACTCACCCGGCCTGGCCCCTGCATTTCAGAATGGGAGCGTGGAGCCCCATAGTAACTCAATCCGCTCCATGCTCCTGTCCGGAGAGGTTGGTGCCGGGCCGGGTGACTCATGCAAGACACTCACATGCAGCTCTCCCGTTCAGAGAGCTAGTGGCTGGCCAGGTGAGTCATGCCAGATACTCGTATGCAGCTTTTCCTTTCAGAGAGCCAGCGGCTGGACCAGGTGAGTCATGTGAGATGCATGCGAGATACCCCATAGAGATGCCAGGTGAGTCACGCAAGATACTCGTATGCAGCTGTCCCTTTCAGAGAGTCAGCAGCTGGGCCAGGTGAGTCATGCCAGATACTCGTATGCAGCTTTTCCGTTCAGAGAGCCAGCGGCTGGACCAGGTGAGTCATGTGAGATGCATGCGAGATACCCCATAGAGATGCCAGGTGAGTCACGCAAGATACTCGTATGCAGCTGTCCCTTTCAGAGAGTCAGCAGCTGGGCCAGGTGAGTCATGCAAGATGCATGCGAGATACCCCATAGAGATGCCCCATAGTAACACAATCAGCTCCACGCTTCTGTCTGGAGAGGTAGGGCACGGCCCGGGTGACTCATGCAAGACACTCACATGCAGCTCTCCTGGTCAGAGAGCCAGTGGCTGGGCCAGGTGAGTCATGCCAGATACTCGCATGCAGCTTTTCCTTTCAGAGAGCCAGTGGCTGGACCAGGTGAGTCATGTGATATGCATGCGAGATACCCCATAGAGATGCCAGGTGAGTCAGGCGAGATACTCGTATGCAGCTTTCCCTTTCAGAGAGACAGCAGCTGGGCCAGGTAAGTCATGCAAGATGCTGTTGGACCTGCGGTGACGTCATAATCCCGGCAGCGGTTTCTGGTCACATGACGAGTTATCGCGAGAACTCGTCATTTCACCGGGAAACGCTGCCGGGATCACATCTCCGTCAGGTAGGCAGTTCTGGAAGCGTCGCTGGATGGATTAGAGAGGTGAGTATCGATTTTATTTTCTATTTTTAACCCTTGATTTTACTTCATTTCAGTTCCACAATGTATGTATGTATATACCTTGCGGAACTGAAATCGAACTGAAATTGAACATGACCTCGAACCGTCGAATTTGGAGCAAATTGTTCTAATTCGACGAACGACTCGAACATCGCTCATCTCTAGTTGTTACTGCAACTTCTAACTTCCTTCTAGAGGTTTGTGCGTTACCATTTCAGCTATGATTGGTTATACTGGCCTGTTGCCCTGTTGTCTCAGTTGGTATTCATGTTGTTTTTTGTTGTGCCTTTAGTAATAAAGTACATTTATATGACGTCATGTTCAGAGTGATCATCCATACGTGATTATGTGGCTTTCTTCTTGTTTGTGTACACTATATTACACATAATTGGGATAGATCCCATTATGTTATTTCAGCGGTGCCCTCATTAACTTTCTTTTACATATACTCTCTCCGTATGATGTGTAGACAAGTCATATCTTGGTGATCCTTCCTTCCAGTGACAGGTCTGGCTTGATTTGTTCCAGTATTGATGTGTTTGTTCTTCTTGCCATCCATGGTATTGATAACCTCCTTCTCCAGCTCCACAACATGAAGGTGTTGATTCTTCTGTCTTGTTCCTTTATCGTCCAGGTGTCACATCCGTACGTTACTATAGACCAGACTATGTACGAGCCGTGTCTTCATCACCAGTGAAATGTTACTACAGAATAGAGCAGACTATGTACGAGCCGTGTCTTCATCACCAGTGAAATGTTACTACAGAATAGAGCAGACTATGTACGAGCCGTGTCTTTTTCACCAGTGAAATGTTACTACAGGATAGACCAGACTATGTACGAGCCGTGTCTTCATCACCAGTGAAATGTTACTACAGAATTGACCAGACTATGTACAAGCCGTGTCTTCAACACCAGTGAAATGTTACTACAGAATAGACCAGACTATGTACGAGCCGTGTCTTCCTCACCAGTGAAATGTTACTACAGAATAGACCAGACTGTACGAGCCGTGTCTTCATCACCAGTGAAATGTTACTACAGGATAGACCAGACTATGTACGAGCCGTGTCTTCATCACCAGTGAAATGTTACTACAGAATTGACCAGACTATGTACAAGCCGTGTCTTCAACACCAGTGAAATGTTACTACAGAATAGACCAGACTATGTACGAGCCGTGTCTTCCTCACCAGTGAAATGTTACTACAGAATAGACCAGACTGTACGAGCCGTGTCTTCATCACCAGTGAAATGTTACTACAGAATAGACCAGACTATGTACGAGCCGTGTCTTCATCACCAGTGAAATGTTACTACAGAATAGAGCAGACTATGTACGAGCCGTGTCTTCATCACCAGTGAAATGTTACTACAGAATAGAGCAGACTATGTACGAGCCGTGTCTTCATCACCAGTGAATTGTTCCTTGATGTGAAGACCTTGTCCAGTGACTTCATTGCTGATTTGTCCATAGCTTTTCTCCTATTGACTTCCGATGTTGTCGCTATATCTTGAGGGATCATTGAGAAGAGTAGGGTGAATCCTTTACTACTTCTAGTTCATCACCGTCCATCTTACATGTGTCCTAGTCATAGCTGGCAAGAAGGTTCATTAAAGGAGACAAACACCATTGTGATTGAGGTATCCTATTCAGCTGCTGGATATAATGGTAGCTGTCCATACTCTCCTGTATACTGATGTTCCACTTTTTGCACAGGTCTTATTTCGGAAGCAGACACATAAAGAGTTAACGGCATCTCGTTATACAGAGCTAAATATAATTAATTTCAGCCAGCAAGCAGTGACATCGATTGTTATCTGGTGTCTGCTGGTAATAATGACACGAGCCTCCTGCTGCTTAAATACAGATGATTACTAATTAAACATTACAAGTGCAATTTTGGATGAAGATGAAAGTGACACCCCGGAGTTTTCTTTTTCTTCAATTTTTTTACATGAATTTGAATCCTTTTATTTCTCTCTATTGAAGTGTCTACAGTTTTGGGGATCATTCACATGTCGCACTAAGTGCATACATTACTGCAGGACACAATCTTCAGAACAAGAAAATAAACCATAGACAGAAAGCAGATATTAGCGGATTGCAAGGGGTGTATAGACTTTTCCACTCTTTGACAATGCATTTCAAATTAGACTTTTCAAATAATCCTATTTAAAAGTATCTACTTATCCCAGGGATATCAATATGTTCTCACAAAGTGTCAGGACTCCGGATCTTCTGATGGCCTTTTGTACATTCTTGCCCTTTTCCAAGATGGCGTCCTCTACTTCGTTCCTCTCCATATGTTTTTTGTCTACCTGCCTTTATAAGCTCCAGTCCATCTTCCAGTCCTTGGCTTGAGTATTCTTTCAGGATTCCAGCTCCTTGTTGCATCTCAAGTTTGCATCTCCTTCTCCTGCAAATCTTGTTTGGTTCTCCAGTGACAGCATATTAGGGTGCATCCTCACGATCAGGAGACGCAGCGTTTTGGACGCAGCGTCTTTGTGCTGCGTCCAAAACGCTGCGTCGTACAGTATCAGCATAGTGGATGGGATTTCAAGAATCCCATCCTCACTATGCATAACCTGCCCGCAGCGTCTTTCAAGCTGCGTGCAGGTTGCCGGGATCCGCTCCTCGCAGCATGTTTATTTAATGCTGCGGAGTCTGAAGCGGTTCCCATCGGGTGACTGCAGGGAGAAGCCGCCCTGCACCGCGCCGCCACACGGTGAGTACAGGGTGACTGTGGGTCTCCCTGTGGCCACCCGCGGCTTCCCTCAGGTCCGGAGGAGCTGCGCCCAACACGCAGCTCCTCCGGACCGTGAGGACATACCCTTAGAGGTTCAGTTCCCCACACCTACAGCCAGCTCTTCTCCAGATTCCAAGCTGCTTAGTGGTGTTTACTTTGCTGCAGTTCCTGCCAGCCAAAAACATGCGCGCTTCCGCCTGTCGCCGCCGACATCTCCGGTGCAGTCGCCAGGTGTGACGGCACCCTTAGGGTACCATCACACGCGGCAATATTGCTAGGCAATTTCACTGACAAATTGCTGGTTGCAGTGAAATCATGGACACATTGTTCTATTTTGTTGCTGTGTACAAATGTAACAATATGTCCATGATTTCACTGCAACCAGCAAATTGCCAGTTAAATTGCTAGCAAATTGCCGCGTGTGAAGGTAGCCTTATAGTATCCCTCTGTTATTCCTCCTGGAAATACATATAGACATTGTCAACTGGGTGATGTTCATATTCTCAATGAGGTGTTTCTGTATATCGTCTAACATTGTAAGTTCTATTTGAAAGAGCTAGACTGTGTAAGGACACTCCCAAATGGCAAGTGGAATGTCAACGCCCAGTTGTCAGATTTTTTATATACATTTCCAGGATGAACAACAGAGGGCCATCACAATGCTATACTCTAAAATTGTAATTTCATGGAGAATGCACGTATTTACTTAATATTAGTGTCAGAAGAGCAGCCCTGTCTTCCTGATTTTGTTTTAAGGTGGAAATACTTTTAAGGTGGAACAAGAGTTTTGTGTCATCTTCCATACAGCGGTGGAGTCATTCTCCAGCAGCCGGGGTGAGCGCGGCCCAGACAGCCGCAGACTTATTTGTCTCTTCCTAACAAGAAGCCACCATTGATTCCAGCAGTAGGGGAAGCAGCTGAGGGGGTGACAACAGAGTGAAGATTGTCATGAGATGGTGCTGATTCTGCCAAATTGCTGTGTAAATTACACACAGATGACATCGCTCCGAGCTGACACATCACTATGTATTTTCATGCCGAGACAAAGCCTCCATAGAGGAGAGAAGTGTTTGATCGATCTATCAGTAATGTTTTATCAGTTCCATGAAAATATCTCTTTGTGGAAAGAAAACAAATGAATCCTATACATTCCCAACATAAAGTGTCCGGAATACACAATGTGCGCATCAAAGGTCGCCGTCATAAAACGCGTCGGGAGCTGAGAGGCGTCATGTTCGGGATCCCTGCACCGATGTCCCTGGGAAAGCTGCACTGATCATCACACCTGCCCCCTCAGATCACTGATATTGTCTATCTCATGTTTAAATATTATCTATGTATCATTCTTTGCTATATATATATATATATACTAGATGGTGGCCCGATTCTAACGCATCGGGTATTCTAGAATATGTATGTAGTTGACATGCTGAGACTGACAGAACTTGTTCAGTCAACGTGAGTGAACTATATATATATAGCAGCACTATGGTATATGGTTGTACATTACAGCACATGTATAGCAGCACTATGGTATATGGTTGTACATTACAGCACATGTATAGCAGCACTATAGTATATGGCGATACATTACAGCACATGTATAGCAGCACTATAGTATATGGTGGTACATTACAGCACATGTATAGCAGCACTATAGTATATGGTGGTACATTACAGCACATGTATAGCAGCACTATAGTATATGGCGGTACATTACAGCACATGTATAGCAGCACTATAGTATATGGCGGTACATTACAGTACACGTATAGCAGCACTATGGTATATGGTGTACATTACAGCACATGTATAGCAGCACTATAGTATATGGTGGTACATTATAGTACATGTATAGCAGCACTATAGTATATGGCGGTACATTAAAGTACATGTATAGCAGCACTATGGTATATGGCGATACTCCGCTCCCCGCGGCCCCCCGCTCCTCCAAAGTAAAAGTAAAAATAAAAAAATCCTCAGTGAGGATACTCAGCGGGGGGGGGGGGGGGGGCAGAATGGTGGCAGGGGAGGAAATGGTGGCGGGGGGAGGATGGAGGCGCTCCTCCTGCCTTCCTGCGGCCCCCCCCTCTGCCCTTCCACTCTCCCACCATGGAGGAGCGGGGGGGGCCGCGGGGAGCGGTGGGCAGAGGGGGGGGGGCAGAGGGAGGGGGGTCGCAGGGGGCAGGAGGAGCGCCTCCATCCTCCATAACCTGTCTTGGTATTGCAGACCCCCCAGTCCTCTAATAACCTGTCTTGGTATTGCAGACCCCCCCATTCTCTAATAACCTTCCTTGGTATTGCAGACCCCCCAGTCCTCTAATAACCTGCCTTGGTTCTGCAGACCCCTCAGTCCTCTAATAACCTGCCTTGGTATTGCAGACCCCCCAGTCCTCTAATAACCTGTCTTGGTATTGCAGACCCTCCACAGTCCTCTAATAACCTGTCTTGGTATTGCAGACCCCCCAGTCCTCTAATAACCTGCCTTGGTATTGCAGACCCTCCTCAGTCCTCTAATAACCTGTCTTGGTATTGCAGACCCCCAATCCTCTAATAACCTGTCTTGGTATTGCAGACCCCCCCAGTTGTCTAATAACCTGCCTTGGTTTTGCAGACCCCCCAGTCCTCTAATAACCTGCCTTGATTCTGCAGACCCCTCAGTCCTCTAATAACCTGCCTTGGTATTGCAGACACCCCACTCCTCTAATAACCTGTCTTGGTATTGTAGACCCCCCAGTCCTCTAATAACCTGTCTTGGTATTGCAGACCCCCCACTCCTCTAATAACCTGCCTTGGTATTGCAGACCCCTCAGTCCTCTAATAACCTGCCTTGGTATTGCAGACCCTTCAGTCCTCTAATAACCTGTCTTGGTATTGCAGACCCCCCAGTCCTCTAATAACCTGCTTTGGTATTGCAGACCCCTCAGTCCTCTAATAACCTGCCTTGGTATTGCAGACCCCTCAGTCCTCTAATAACCTGTCTTGGTATTGCAGACCCTCCAGTCCTCTAATAACCTGCCTTGGTATTGCAGACCCTCCAGTCCTCTAATAACCTGCCTTGGTATTGCAGACCCCCTATCCTCTAATAACCTGTCTTGGTATTGCAGACCCCCCAGTCCTCTAATAACCTGTCTTGGTATTGCAGACCCTCCAGTCCTCTAATAACCTGTCTTGGTATTGCAGACCCCCCACTCCTCTAATAACCTGCCTTGGTATTGCAGACCCCTCAGTCCTCTAATAACCTGCCTTGGTATTGCAGACCCTTCAGTCCTCTAATAACCTGTCTTGGTATTGCAGACCCCCAGTCCTCTAATAACCTGCTTTGGTATTGCAGACCCCTCAGTCCTCTAATAACCTGCCTTGGTATTGCAGACCCCTCAGTCCTCTAATAACCTGCCTTGGTATTGCAGACCCCTCAGTCCTCTAATAACCTGTCTTGGTATTGCAGACCCTCCAGTCCTCTAATAACCTGCCTTGGTATTGCAGACCCTCCAGTCCTCTAATAACCTGCCTTGGTATTGCAGACCCCCTATCCTCTAATAACCTGTCTTGGTATTGTAGACCCCCCAGTCCTCTAATAACCTGTCTTGGTATTGCAGACCCTCCAGTCCTCTAATAACCTGTCTTGGTATTGCAGACCCCCCACTCCTCTAATAACCTGCCTTGGTATTGCAGACCCCTCAGTCCTCTAATAACCTGCCTTGGTATTGCAGACCCTTCAGTCCTCTAATAACCTGTCTTGGTATTGCAGACCCCCCAGTCCTCTAATAACC
Source organism: Allobates femoralis (assembly GCA_033576535.1). Taxonomy (NCBI): domain Eukaryota; kingdom Metazoa; phylum Chordata; class Amphibia; order Anura; family Aromobatidae; genus Allobates; species Allobates femoralis. The sequence continues at coordinate 15,040,270 of JARQOC010000011.1, forward strand.
TGCTTTGGTATTGCAGACCCCTCAGTCCTCTAATAACCTGCCTTGGTATTGCAGACCCTCCAGTCCTCTAATAACCTGTCTTGGTATTGCAGACCCCCCAGTCCTCTAATAACCTGTCTTGGTATTGCAGACCTCTCAGTCCTCTAATAACCTGCCTTGGTATTGCAGACCCCTCAGTCCTCTAATAACCTGCCTTGGTATTGCAGACCCCCCAGTCCTCTAATAACCTGTCTTGGTATTGCAGACCTCTCAGTCCTCTAATAACCTGCCTTGGTATTGCAGACCCCTCAGTCCTCTAATAACCTGCCTTGGTATTGCAGACCCCTCAGTCCTCTAATAACCTGCCTTGGTATTGCAGACCCTTCAGTCCTCTAATAACCTGTCTTGGTATTGCAGACCCCCCAGTCCTCTAATAACCTGTCTTGGTATTGCAGACCCCTCAGTCCTCTAATAACCTGTCTTGGTATTGCAGACCCCTCAGTCCTCTAATAACCTGTCTTGGTATTGCAGACCCCAAGTCCTCAAACAACCTTGGTCGCTCTAGTTCAGCAACGTCCTTCTTATACATCGGAGGCCAGAATTGTACACAGTATTCTAAGTGACTTGCAGAAAGGTAAATCCATTTCCTCATCATCAGCATGTATGTCTCTTTTAATGCATCTTATTATTTTATTAGCCTTGGCAGCAGCTGCCTGACACTGGTCACTAAGGTTGGGTTTGTCGTCCACCCATACACCCAGGTCTTTTTCAGTGACAGTTTTACCCAGTGTTTTACAATTTTGTCATCTACAAGTTTCAATCTTGGAAACCCATAAGAAGATGAGTTATCTACTTCCCATGTTAAAACCTATGTAAGGTAGCTACTTAATTCTTTAAAATCTGTACAAGTAATAAACAACTTCCATCTTGAATCCTGTAAAGAGAAACGTTTGCTACTTCCCTCTGTAAAATCTATAGGCGTGGAGCTTAGACATTTTCCTTTACTAATCCTAACTCTTCCTAACTAACACTTTCCCAATACACTTCTACTATCTACCCTACTCCTGTAAGCTTAACTCTCTGAAGCTTGTAAACACCCTTATTGTTGTTGCAGCTTTGATCCTTACAATCTGCACACCGGATTTGGACCAACTGAGCAGAGCACGTCACTGATGGGGTCAAGGCTACCTCTCTGTGAGTGACAGCAGTCTGGGCATGCATTCACAGATCACACTTCACTCTCCTCTCAGCCCCCACCAGTGACATGCTCTGCTCAGTTGGTCCAATTCCGGTCTGCAGACCGGAAGGATCAAAGCTACAACAACATTAAAGGTATTTATGAGCCTCTTAGAGATAAGCTTGCAGGAGCAGGGTAGGTAGCAGAAAAATATTGGGAAAGTGTTAGTTAGGAATAGTAAAGACAAAAGAAAAGAGAACATATTAGTAGGGGAAAAATCTCTTTAGCTACTTTTCTCTTTAACACCTATTGAAAGAACAGTAATCTACTTTATTCTATGAAATGTGTGTGGTGAGAAGTAGATTACTTCTTTCTTAAAAAATGTTAGGACTTAGCCACTTCTCTCCTTAAAGAAGATAGCTGGTTTCATATACTTGTAAACTTTAGGCAAGAAGACAGTTACTTCCTTCTGTTAGAACCTATAATGCTAGCTCTATACTGATGCAGTACCCGCTTACGTCTGCCACTCACCATGAACAGAGCTGTGATTGACTCCTGGTAGTTGGGTTTTCTGTCACGTCGGGGCATACGCACCTAGCGTGTGGTGCAACAAAGGGTGATGATGGGGATGCTACAGAATGAAGGTCCTGGTGATGGGGAGAGGGATCACCTCCTAACTCTCACCTGAGGCTAAATCCTGAGCTCCCTATTGTCCCTATATGGGTCCTACCTTCCATTGCCGTCACGTGTTTAGTACCTCACTCTTCCTGAACTAATCCGTCGGAAAAGACACTAGCTTTACCTCTACAGCAATACAAAGCGGGAAAATAGAGAGAAAAGGATGTACAGTAATACAAAAACTCCACAATTTAACAATGCTATACACTGCAATAGTCACCACTCTAACTCTATAGTTCTTTCCACAGTCAACAGCATAGAATGAGATTCCATCACTGGTGTCAGCTGACCAGACATGTGACTCCTTATAAGGAAGGGGAGTGGTAACAAAATGCTACACCTGGGATTAGATTGCAAAAAGCAGCCAGACAGGAAAGGGTCCTTAACCCCTGCTGCACCAAAAGAAATTAAAAACAAGTATGGACCTGATCTATCAGGTTTAGCAACCTTCAGGTCCCAGACTCATAATAGGTCTCACTAGGGGAAGAGACACACGTGACACTTTTACATGGTGGCTTGGCACTTTTAGAAGAGTATTAGCTTGCAGATTAACATCATATCTGCAGGTTAATAGCATTTTTTGACATGTCAGGTTCACTTTAACTCTCTGAAACCCATAAGAGGAGGAGTTAGCTACATCCCTTCTTGATTCCTTGTCACGCAGGGTGGTTTAATGGTAAAGGGGATTAGGAAGCAGGCGATCAGGGAAACTAGTCTGAACCTTAGACTGGGGGTCCCTAACTCACCCTGTTCCCAGAATGTACCTCTGATGGTGAGGATGTCCAGGCCGCCACCCTTGCCCTTTGCTCCTGATCAGCCTTAGGCTAAGACCCCCTCACCTCCACCCACACACCGGGAATCACAGCAACTCCCAACAGAAGGATAACACCAAAACATCAACACAAACCACACATATCTTCTCAGCGCCAGGTCTTGCAGTGACTAAACTCTATCAGCGAAACCTGCTGGTGGAAGATGGAACTATTTAAAGGCCAGAGGCGTGGTCCCCTGACAAACCCACAGCTCCCCACCTGTAGAGCCGCCTACACATAGACAGCAACACAGCAGCATCTACACATTAACTCTGAATGTGCCAAAGGGAATTTACTCTTACTCTAGGTGGCACTATGTATGAGGCTTTTTGAGGCTGACAAAGGTTAACAAGGTGATAATGTGCATTTAAAGTGGCAGCTTGAGTTCAATGTCATATGACAGCTTTCAATACTGCATGGTCCCAATCTTATATATGTATAATTAGTGTATTGCAGGAGGTGAAATCCACTGATACTCAAGTGGTTACGTAATTTCTCCATTTTGGTGCATGAGCTCATCCTCTGCTATAGATTCTTTCATTAGGAGATAACTAAATCTATTTAATACACTCGCAGTGATTAAAGGGCCGGTCACATCTGCTGAGCTGCTGCGCAAAGTGTATTTCACCGGTCCCCTGGGTATACAATGCTCACATCCAGAAGTAATGACCTAATCCGCTCTCCTGTGTTTATGTCATTCAATTAAAATTCAGAAAGTTGGTGATGTCACCCCGAACTATCAATTTAACCAAAATCATGGAAGCTGAGATATATGGAGCTGTTTGGTGAAGTTCTCAAAATGTTGAGCCGCCAGGGACAAAGAGACACAAAATAGAACTGAAAGGCCAACGAGTCAAAATGAGATTTTCCTTGACCCTGCAAAACCAATAATACACCAAGGATAGATCTATTATTGTACATAGGAGCAGTATTATAGTAGTTATATTCTTGTACATAGGAGCAGTATTATAGTAGTTATATTCTTGTATATAGGGGGCAGTATTATAGTAGTTATATTCTTGTACATAGGAGGCAGTATTATAGTAGTTATATTCTTGTACATAGAGGCAGTATTATAGTAGTTATATTCTTGTATATAGAGGCAGTATTATAGTAGTTATATTCTTGTACATAGGAGCAGTATTATAGTAGTTATATTCTTGTACATAGGGCAGTATTATAGTAGTTATATTCTTGTACATAGGAGGCAGTATTATAGTAGTTATATTCTTGTACATAGGAGCAGTATTATAGTAGTTATATTCTTGTACATAGGAGGCAGTATTATAGTAGTTATATTCTTGTAATAGGAGCAGTATTATAGTAGTTATATTCTTGTATATAGGGTAGTATTATAGTAGTTATATTCTTGTAATAGGGGCAGTATTAATATGTAGTTTATATTACTTGTATATAGGGCAGTATTATAGTAGTTATATTCTTGTATATAGGAGCAGTATTATAGTAGTTATATTCTTGTATAATAGGAGCAGTATTATAGTAGTTATATTCTTGTACATAGGGCAGTATTATAGTAGTTATATTCTTGTACATAGAAGCAGTATTATAGTAGTTATATTCTTGTCATAGGAGCAGTATTATAGTAGTTATATTCTTGATCATAGGAGCATATTATAGTAGTTATATTCTTGTATATAGGGGCAGTATTATAGTAGTTATATTCTTGTACATAGGGCAGTATTATAGTAGTTATATTCTTGTATATAGGGCAGTATTATAGTAGTTATATTCTTGTATCATAGGGGCAGTATTTAGTAGTTTATATTCTTGTTATCGAGGCAGTATTATAGTAGTTATATTCTTGTACATAGGAGCAGTATTATAGTAGTTATATTCTTGTACATAGGGCAGTATTATAGTAGTTATATTCTTGTATATAGGAGCAGTATTATAGTAGTTATATTCTTGTACATAGGAGCAGTATTATAGTAGTTATATTCTTGTATATAGGAGCAGTATTATAGTAGTTATATTCTTGTATAATAGGAGCAGTATTATAGTAGTTATATTCTTGTCATAGGAGCAGTATTATAGTAGTTATATTCTTGTATATAGGGGCAGTATTATAGTAGTTATATTTTTACATAGCAGTATTATAGTTATATTCTTGTACATAGGGGCAGTATTATAGTAGTTATATTCTTGTACATAGGGGGAGTATTATAGTAGTTATATTCTTGTACATAGGAGCAGTATTATAGTAGTTATATTCTTGTACATATAGGCAGTATTATAGTAGTTATATTCTTGTACATAGGAGCAGTATTATAGTAGTTATATTCTTGTACATAGAGGCAGTATTATAGTAGTTATATTCTTGTAATAGGGCAGTATTATAGTAGTTATATCTTGTGAATAGGAGCAGTATTATAGTAGTTATATTCTTGTACATAGGGCAGTATTATAGTAGTTATATTCTTGTAATAGGGAGTATTATAGTAGTTATATTCTTGTATATAGGGGCAGTATTATAGTAGTTATATTCTTGTACATAGGAGTAGTATTATAGTAGATATATTCTTGTATATGGGCAGTATTATAGTAGATATATTCTTGTATATAGGAGCAGTATTATAGTAGTTATATTCTTGTACATAGAGGCAGTATTATATAGTTATATTCTTGTATATAGGAGCAGTATTATAGTAGTTATATTCTTGTACATAGGACAGTATTATAGTAGTTATATTCTTGTATATAGGAGCAGTATTATAGTAGTTATATTCTTGTACATAGGGGGCAGTATTATAGTAGTTATTTCTTGTATATAGGGGCAGTATTATAGTAGTTATATCTTGTATATAGGGGCAGTATTATAGTAGTTATATCTTGTACATAGGGGCAGTATTATAGTAGTTATATTCTTGTATATAGGGGCAGTATTATAGTAGTTATATTCTTGTATATAGGGACAGTATTATAGTAGTTATATTCTTGTACATAGGAGTAGTATTATAGTAGATATATTCTTGTATATAGGGGCAGTATTATAGTAGATATATTCTTGTTTATAGGGGCAGTATTATAGTAGATATATTCTTGTACATAGGAGCAGTATTATAGTAGTTATATTCTTGTATATAGGAGCAGTATTATAATAGTTATATTCTTGTACATAGAGGCAGTATTATAGTAGTTATATTCTTGTACATGGGGCAGTATTATAGTAGTTATATTCTTGTACATAGGAGCAGTATTATAGTAGTTATATTCTTGTACATAGGAGCAGTATTATAGTAGTAATATTCTTATACATAAGGGGTAGTATTATAATAGTTATATTCTTGTATGTAGGGCAGTATTATAGTAGTTATATTCTTGTATATAGGGGCAGTATTATAGTAGTTATATTCTTGTATATAGGGGCAGTATTATAGTAGTTATATTCTTGTACATAGGAGAGGTATTATAGTAGTTATATTCTTGTATATAGGGGCAGTATTATAGTAGTTATATTCTTGTACATAGAAGCAGTATTATAGTAGTTATATTCTTGTGCATAGGAGCAGTATTATAGTAGTAATATTCTTATGCATAGGTGGTAGCATTATAGTAGTTATATTCTTGTATATAGGGGCAGTATTATAGTAGTTATATTCTTGTACATAGGGGCAGTATTATAGTAGTTATATTCTTGTATATAGGGGCAGTATTATAGTAGTTATATTCTTGTACATAGGGGCAGTATTTATAGTAGTTATATTCTTGTGTATCGGAGCAGTATTATAGTAGTTATATTCTTGTACATAGGAGCAGTATTATAGTAGTTATATTCTTGTATATAGCGGCAGTATTATAGTAGTTATATTCTTGTATATAGGAGCAGTATTATAGTAGTTATATTCTTGTACATAGGAGCAGTATTATAGTAGTTATATTCTTGTATATAGGGACAGTATTATAGTAGTTATATTCTTGTATATAGGAGCAGTATTATAGTAGTTATATTCTTGTGCATAGGAGCAGTATTATAGTAGTTTATATTCTTGTATATAGGGGGCAGTATTATAGTAGATATATTGTTGTACATAGGGGGCAGTATTATTTTAGTTATATTCTTATACATAGGGGGTAGTATTATACTAGTTATATTCTTGTATATAGGAGCAGTATTATAGTAGTTATATTCTTGTACATAGAGGCAGTATTATAGTAGTTATATTCTTGTACATAGGAGCAGTATTATAGTAGTTATATTCTTGTATATAAGGGCAGTATTATAGTAGTTATATTCTTGTATATAGGGGCAGTATTATAGTAGTTATATTCTTGTGTATAGGAGCAGTATTATAGTAGTTATATTCTTGTACGTAGGGGCAGTATTATAGTAGTTATATTCTTGTACATAGGGGCAGTATTATAGTAGTTATACTCTGGTATATAGCAGCAATATTATAGTAGTTATATCCTTCTACATAGGAGCAGTATAATAGTAGTTATATTCTTGTATATAGGGGCCGTATTATAGTAGTTATATTCTTGTATATAGGGGTAGTATTATAGTAGTTATAGTCTTGTACATAGAGGCAGTATTATAGTAGTTGTATCCTTCTACATAGGAGCAGTATAATAGTAGTTATATTCTTGTACGTAGGGGTAGTATTATAGTAACAAAAGGCAACAAAAAAGCCAGAACTACCAGAAAATATCTTGCAATAAAAAACTTGTGAATGCACATTTTTTCTCCCAAACTGTATCATTTTATGAAATTGAGATTTTTGGCAAGATATCGATCAAACTTTGGAGCCACCCTGCCAAGTCAAGGCAATCTCATCAGGGTCACTGTACAGAGCCACTGCATAATACTAACCACTGTGCCACCCAAGTATAACGTGTTTTTACCCAACTTCCTTAAATTGTTTTCTTTTTTTTCAGAAAAGCAACCAAAAGTGATACTAGTACAAGTCCCACAGGGGAGTTTTCTTGCAGATAACCCACCTAAGCCCTGGCGGCCATGTTGGTTTGCTACAGTTGGAAATCTAATCATTCAGATCACCCAAGGTCTCGCACTTTGCAGGGAATGTTCCCTTTTTACATGTGATTCTTGCCTCATGTGCGGGAAGAACAGGACCTTTGCGTGTGACCACTCCACCTTCCCATAATGACATGACTACATGAGTTTAATGGTGCTGTACGCTTATTACCTGCACATTTATGGGACAACCGTGTATATTTTAGGGCTGTATGTGAGGTCGCAGGTCAGGGTGAGGCATCTGAAGATCTAAGGAGCTGTGGCCCACTCTGTCAGTGGGGAGGGGGGCAGATGTCAATAAATCCATATAGAGGGGGACGTTGGCTGCTTTCTGCACAGTGGCCTAATGGTGTAGGTAGGGTCACATTGTTAAAATTGCACGTGCAATGAAGCCAACATCTGAGGGTCCATCTGGGTCTGCTCCTTAGAGACCTCCACGCTTAACACGATCAGGACACATATATCCGAGCTGCTTCCACCACTCATTAACTGGATCCGGTTACATGGGATCCTAATGTTCACCTGTTGCTCAGATTTCTCAGCTCTTTTCCCAACTCTTGAAGAAGTAAAGACGCCAAACAGGACATTGTCTTAATCTAATTTGTACAATTGAGATTTCATATGTTAAAAAAATGAAAAACAATTATATTAAATAAGTAACTCAGGATCAGTAATGTAATGTATGTACACAGTGACTGCACCAGCAGAATAGTGAGTGCAGCTCTGGAGTATAATACAGGAGGTAACTCAGGATCAGTAATGTAATGTATGTACACAGTGACTGCACCAGCAGAATAGTGAGTGCAGCTCTGGAGTATAATACAGGAGGTAACTCAGGATCAGTAATGTAATGTATGTACACAGTGACTGCACCAGCAGAATAGTGAGTGCAGCTCTGGAGTATAATACAGGAGGTAACTCAGGATCAGTAATGTAATGTATGTACACAGTGACTGCACCAGCAGAATAGTGAGTGCAGCTCTGGAGTATAATACAGGAGGTAACTCAGGATCAGTAATGTAATGTATGTACACAGTGACTGCACCAGCAGAATAGTGAGTGCAGCTCTGGAGTATAATACAGGAGGTAACTCAGGATCAGTAATGTAATGTATGTACACAGTGACTGCATCAGCAGAATAGTGAGTGCAGCTCTGGAGTATAATACAGGAGGTAACTCAGGATCAGTAATGTAATGTATGTACACAGTGACTGCATCAGCAGAATAGTGAGTGCAGCTCTGGAGTATAATACAGGAGGTAACTCAGGATCAGTAATGTAATGTATGTACACAGTGACTGCACCAGCAGAGCAGTGAGTGCAGCTCTGGAGTATAATACAGGAGGTAACTCAGGATCAGTAATGTAATGTATGTACACAGTGACTGCACCAGCAGAATAATGAGTGCAGCTCTGGAGTATAATACAGGAGGTAACTCAGGATCAGTAATGTAATGTATGTACACAGTGACTGCACCAGCAGAATAGTGAGTGCAGCTCTGGAGTATAATACAGGAGGTAACTCAGGATCAGTAATGTAATGTATGTACACAGTGACTGCACCAGCAGAATAGTGAGTGCAGCTCTGGAGTATAATACAGGAGGTAACTCAGGATCAGTAATGTAATGTATGTACACAGTGACTGCACCAGCAGAATAGTGAGTGCAGTTCTGGAGTATAATACAGGAGGTAACTCAGGATCAGTAATGTAATGTATGTACACAGTGACTGCCACAGCAGAATAGTGAGTGCAGCTCTGGAGTATAATACAGGAGGTAACTCAGGATCAGTAATGTATGTACACAGTGACTGCACCAGCAGAATAGTGAGTGCAGCTCTGAAGTATAATACAGGAGGTAACTCGGGATCAGTAATGTAATGTATGTACACAGTGACTGCACCAGCAGAATACTGAGTGCAGCTCTGGAGTATAATACAGGAGGTAACTCAGGATCAGTAATGTAATGTATGTACACAGTGACTGCACCAGCAGAATAGTGAGTGCAGCTCTGGAGTATAATACAGGAGGTAACTCAGGATCAGTAATGTAATGTATGTACACAGTGACTGCACAAGCAGAATAGTGAGTGCAGCTCTGGAGTATAATACAGGAAGTAACTCAGGATCCATACAGGATTTGATTCATGTCAGCAACATGTGATCCAATGCAGAGGAGACATCAAGTGCATAAATTAACAAAATAAAAAAAAAAGAATGAAATACCTTCAATAGTTTTATCAGTATGCAAAACATTTTCTTCAAGTAACAGCGCCACTTTTGTGAATGGCACCATCTGGTATTGCAGTTTATATCCATTCGCCAAGTGAATGGTGCAGTGCTGCGGTTTCTAGAAAACGTATATCAGTATTGATATTTATTCAGTATTTCTGCTACATTATCAGGATACAGTGATGGTTCCATTGAACATTTTCACAAAAATATTTGACATTTCTGTTACATTTTCAATTCTCGACTATTATGAAGAAGCCGAATCCTCATCTATAATTGTATTGTAAAGCTCTGCGGAATATGTTGGCGCTATATAAATAAAGATTATTATTATAATTGTCCTCATGATGTAATAAATCTGCAGGAGATCCTCCATCCTATAATGTCATCTGAGACCCTCTGGGGTGTGGACCCTGCGATTTGTCCGCTGTCAGTATATATTACAGCTTTATGTGATGACTGCAAACAAGGGATCAGGGAACATTTGTTTCTTTTATTCTAATTGACTATTTGTCAGGATGCCTGAAAAATTACCAAAACTTGTCCAGATTTATGGCCGCCCCAAGTAATGAGGTCCAGGTCAAGTGGCTTCTCTGCCCCTGATCGCATTGTCAAGATCAAAGTGTAAATCTCAAGCAGCGCCACTTTGGGAGATGGTCGCAGAGGGACTTCATTATGGAGCAGAGTCCTTATACTGAAAGCAGGATGCCTTTTGGAAAAGATTTATAAGACAAATCATTTACTATGCAAACTTAATGGTGTGAGAAATGTGAACAAAGTAACTTTAGTGTCCCGATATAGCCTTAGGTCGGGGGTTACGCACTCAGGAACACTAATAAATGAAATGTCAGGGTTTTTTGTTAGTTTTGACATAGGATTAATTGCAGAATTCACTAAGAAAATTGGACACAAATTCAACAAATTCAGTCATTTTGCATAAAATTTCAAATTAAAATAACATTTTGCTTGTTTTACCCATAAAAATATCTCTGTACAAATTATATGGAGCAAAGCTAGGGAATGTGCTGCTGTGCGCGGGACTGAGCATCTGAGGCAGGGCTGCTGGCTCTAGGTGCTCATGGGTCCTGTGGGAAAGAGTCTCAGTGGTTCGATGTAGCTCGTACCATGGTTCATGATTCTAATAGGTTGTATACATATATATTCCCCCATTGTGGGCTTTGTCCTCCTCGTGCACTGTACCACCCCCTGTGTGTTTTCACCTTCCCCCAAGCCCTCTCCCCGCTCTGTGCACTCTCTTTCCCCTGTGAGATCTCTCTTTCCTTGTGCTGTCTGGTCCCCCTGTGGACTCTCTTCCCCCTTCGTGCTCTGTCTCCCCCATGTGCTCCCTCCCACTGGTGTTTTCTCTCGCCTCTGTGTGCTCTCTCTCCCCTGTGCGCTGTCTCCCCCATATGCTCTCTTTCCTTATGCACTGTCTCACCTGTGCACTTTCTTCTCTCCTGTGCTTTTTTTCTCTCCTATTCGCTCTCTTCTTTCCCCATATTCTTTTTTATTCCCCATGCGCTCTCTTCTCCCCATGTGCTCTTTCCCTGAGCACTTTCTCCCCCTGTGCCCTGTTTCCCCTCATGTGCTCTCTCCCCCTGTGCACGCTCTCTCCCCATGCGCTCTCTTCTCCCCATGTGCGCTCTCCCCCTGTGTGCTGTTCACCTCATGCACGTTCACCCCCTGTGCACTTTTACCCCTCTACAAGCCATTGCCTCATGGTGCGTGCAGTTGCACTGACTCCTGCTTGCTGCCACTCCAGAGCCAGCTCTGCATAGGTGTTGAACTGATCACATAGCTGTATTCTTTTTAGAAGACGGTCCTGACTCTTGCTGGACTATCTTGGTTGTCCTGAAGCCTTCTTCACAGCACTGTATGGTGGCTCAGTGGTTAGAACTGTATGGTGGCTCAGTGGTTAGCACTGTATGGTGGCTCAGTGGTTAGCACTGTATGGTGGCTCAGTGGTTAGCACTGTATACGGTGGCTCAGTGGTTAGCACTGTATGGTGGCTCAGTGGTTAGCACTGTATGGTGCCTCAGTGGTTAGCACTGTATACGGTGGCACAGTGGTTAGCACTGTATGGTGGCTCAGTGGTTAGCACTGTATGGTGGCTCAGTGGTTAGCACTGTATGGTGGCTCAGTGGTTAGCACTGTATGGTGGCTCAGTGGTTAGAACTGTATGGTGGCTCAGTGGTTAGCACTGTATGGTGGCTCAGTGGTTAGCACTGTGTGGTGACTCAGTGGTTAGCACTGTTGGTGTGGTCAGTGGATTACACTGTATGATCTCCAGTGGTTAGCAATGTTGGTGGCTCAGTGGTTAGCACTGTGTGGTGGCTCAGTGGTTAGCACTGTATGGTGGTCTCAGTGGATTAGCACTGTATGGTGGCTCAGTGATTAGCACTGTATAGTGACTCAGTGGTTAGCACTGTATGGTGGCTCAGTGGTTAGCACTGTATGGTGGTTCAGTGGTTAGCACTATATGGTTCTCAGTGGTTAGCACTATATGGTTCTCAGTGGTTAGCACTGTATGGTGTCTCAGTGGTTAGCACTGTATGTGCTCAGTGGTTAGCACTGTAGGTGGCTCAGTGGTTAGCACGTATGGTGCTCAGTGGTTGGCACTGTATGGTGGCTCAGTGGTTAGCGCTGTATGGTGGCTCAGTGGTTAGCACTGTATGGTGGCTCAGTGGTTACAATGTATGGTGGCTCAGTGGTTAGCACTGTATATGGTGTGCTCAGTAGTTAGCACTGTATGGTGGCTCAGTGGTTAGCACTTATGGTACTCAGTGGTTAGCACTGATATGGTGGCTCAGTGGTTAGCACTATATGGTGTCTCAGTGGTTAGCACTGTATGGTTGCTCAGTGGTTAGCAATGTATGGTGGCTCAGTGGTTAGCACTGTATGGTGGCTCTGTAGTTAGCACTGTATATGGTGGTTCAGTGGTTAGCACTGTATAGTGGCTCAGTGGTTAGCACTGTATGGTGGCTCAGTGGTTGACACTGTATGGTGGCTCAGTGGTTAGCCTGTATGTGGTGGCCTGCATGTGGCTTGGCCACTGTATGGTGGCTCAGTGGTTAGCACTGTTATGGTGGCTCAGTGGTTAGCACTGTGTGGTGGCTCAGTGGTTAGCACTGTATACGCTGGCTCAGTGGTTAGCACTGTATGGTGGCTCAGTGGTTAGCACTGTATGGTGGCTCAGTGGTTAGCACTGTAATGGTGGCTCAGTGGTTAGCACTGTATGGTGGCTCAGTGATTAGCACTGCACGGTGGCTCAGTGATTAGCACTGTCACGATGGCTCAGTGTTAGCACTGTATGGTGGCTCAGTGGTTAGCACTGTATGGTGGCTTAGTGATTAGCACTGAGGTGGCTCAGTGGTTAGCACTGTATGGGGCTCAGTGGTTAGCACTGTATGGTGGCTCAGTGATTAGCACTGTATGGAGGCTCAGTGGTTAGCACTGTACGGTGGCTCGTGATTAGCACTGTAATGAGGCTCAGTGGTTAGCACTGTATGGGTCTCAGTGGTTAGCACTGTATGGAGGCTCAGTGGTTAGCACTGTAAGGTGGCTCAGTGATTAGCACTGTCAGGTGGCTCAGTGGTTAGCACTGTATGGTGGCTCAGTGGTTAGCACTGTATGGTGGCTCAGTGATTAGCACTGCACGGTGGCTCAGTGGTTAGCACTGTTGGTGGCTCAGTAGTTAGCACTGTACAGTGACTCAGTGGTTGCAGCCTCAAGCACTGGGGTTGTAGTTTCAAATCCCACAAAGGACAACATCTGCAAGGAGTTTGTATATTCTCCCTGTGTTTGCGTGGGTTTCCTCCGCGCACTCCAAAGACTATAGGATGTTTACATTGTGAGCCCCAATGGGGACAGTGTTGCAAAAAGTATGTTAAGTGCTATGGAATTAATAAGGTAAAGAATAAGGAATTAATAGCACTATATATGTGAATAAATATTATTATATTATCAAATGTGGCTTGGCCCCTCCCTTTCCCTTTGACTGACAGGTCTCTCCCCATACACCCAAATATAGAGTGACATCATTCAAGCAGTTTGGAGTGGGGAGAAGCTGCTGGGTATCGGCGATGGATCAGTCTCTGAGATGCACAATGCCCGGACGTCTTGTCATTGTGCGTAAAACGTACACGAATGCAAAAATGCTGTTCATGAATCAATCCGGTTTTCTTCAAGCTTCATACATTGAGGCCAGGATCGCCGGCACCTCCTCCTCTAGTGTTACATCTGTCCCAGCTCCATTTTATTCAGGGATTCTTCATGATTTCAGCATAAAACACTGCGGTAATTGAGGAGGTAGGATAAAAGCATGGCTGCCGCCCTCCCGCCTTACCTGCCCATTATACACAGCGGCACCTGGAGTTATTATTGCCGCCGAGCATTATAGGGTCTCGTGTTACAGCACCAACTGCGCACAAAGGGCTGCCAGTAACGTAAGTGCAAAACACGATCCGGAGCCAGGAGGGAGGAGGCGCCCCCCCAGGACATGAAAGAAGCCGTGTTTTCTAGGGGACGGCCGCCTGCGTCTACAAGTGTTTGACAAACATCATACAATGAATGGCGGTTTTGCAATTTCTTTTGTAGCCCAAAGTCCAAAGTTGCAAATCTGGAGCTGTCGTGTCTCAGAAAAGAGCAGTCTCCATTTTTGGAAGGTGTCACACTTTGGCACCGGAGCGGTCGCAGATTGCCGGCAGATGCTCCGTATACTGCAGCCTGGAGCTGAATCGTATTAGCAGCAGGTGACATTTCTTACAAGAGATCAGGAAGATTAACGTATCCTGATCTGATTTCTCCGTTCTCGATATCTGAGGATTTTTTATTACAAGCTGAACCTGATCTGCTCCAAAATCCACATCAAAGAAGTGTTTTTTGATACTGATTCATAGAGCAGATTTGCTTTAAAATCCTCGGCAAAACCCCCTGTTTAGACATAACCTAAAGCTCCTGCATTTGATGCCAGGCTTGTACCAGGGCTATATCATCAATACGTTATTTCAAAGCGTTATTCCCAAAATATGAAGTTATCTCGTAACAACAATAGATCACGATCGGGCGCTACCGACTATTCCCACTTGCTTAGGGATCCACAGACTCCGCTTCTACCTCCAAAGTCATATTCATGCTACCGGGTGCATACTCAATAGGTCAGTCCATATAATTTATAGATTAGAAGAGGAAAAGAAGAGTAGCACTTACCGGTTTAGTAGACAATCTTCTTTATTGCACATAACGGAGACATAAAACAGGAAGGAGGATGGGGTATGAACAACGGCCGTTTCACAGGTAGAACCCGTTGAAGTGCCAGAGGGTGTGAAACGGCAGTTGTTCGCACCCCATCCTCCCTCCTGTTTTAAATTTCCCGTTATGTGCAATAAAGAGAAACAAAGAAGATCGTCTGCTAAACTACTCTCTTCCTTTTCTAATGTAAAGTGTATAAATTAAGTTATCTCCTATCCACAGAATAGGGGAGAACATACTGATTGCGGCCATTGGCGACAGTCCCATTGTTGACATTTGAGACAAGGAAAAGACTAGCACAATAGGCCTTAAAGGGACTCTATCCGGTCATTTTTCAGTATAAAACCTAATAATACCCTTGAATAGTGCCTGGGCACTAGACCATTCAGAATATGTAAAAATCATTACTGTACCCTTTTTAGTTCTCTTGCTATAAGCACCTTCACACCCTGCAGGCAGCTGCTGCACTAGTCTGGTCTATTACTTTTACTGGTGAGTAGTCCACAGTATGTAAATGTTCATTTATTATTCACTCCTTCCCTTGCTTTCCCTCCCTCCTTTCCTCTGTCTCACTGCAAGTTTTATTTTCATTTTAATGGGGAGGGGGGGGGGGGGGAGAAATGGCTGACATGTATCTGATAGCTCATCTAGGTAAGACAATCTCCTCCATTTTTTGCTCTGAGCACAAGCCGTGCTGTCTGTGAGAGATTCTGTGTGTTCATTTGAACATTTGTTTTGCTGCATATCTGAGTGATTTCCACTGCTTCAGTTGTGTGAGGGCAATGATGTCACTTCATGAATATTCATTCCCTGGGGATTGTGCAACGGAGAACTAAGTGATCACTCACTGTGATTGACAGATGGAATTAATCTATTTATTTGCAGTTTACAGAGTTTAAAATAGGAGTATAAATAAAAGAAATACATGAATAGAAAGAGCTTCACCAGAGGAATTAGAAAATGATAGCAGTTACATATGGATTTTTGATCTGACAGACGGTATTCACAATGTAAGATCAAAAGGATCGTGTTGCTCACCTATATGGGTGGTGTGAGACAGAGCCACTGTAAGAGCTTTAGGAACACAGCTGCTGCAGACATCGTAGATTCATCAGACTACAGTACTGAAGGAGAAAGCTGCGCTGCCATAGAAAAAAATAATAATCCTGGAGTATCGATATGTGATTTTTATTCAACGCGTTTCGGAATTCCAACTCCTTCACCAGAAATGTGAATATCCTAATGAAGGAGTTGGTGCTCGAAACGCGTTGAATAAAAATCACATGTGGATACTGTTGAGGAGAGCCGTAGGATCAAATACTTAATTAACCTTAAGACATAAAGGGTTGAGAGAACGACCCATACAGTGTATTATTTTACATTGCATGAGCTTGGTTGAGAACTAAACATGGCTGCCAATTCCTGTTTCATCACACAATGCCATGGTATGCAAGATGGTGACTGGATCTATGACTACATCCTGTTTCGAATAAGAAGTTCCTGGAGGAAGCTGAATTCCATAGAAGGACTGACCAATCACAGAATGCCACATCACCTGGAGACCCTCGATCAAGCCCACACCCCCTTATGACCTCATACATCCGCCCATGGACTAGCCCATTATCCAACCCACTAACCAATGAATACATCTGAATAGGGCTGGCCGAGCCCCTTACTAAGGTTTTATGAGTTCATGCCTGTTCAAATAAAGGACACATGGAGCCACACTTTGGAGCTGACCAAGGAGAGTGTACATCTGACTCTGTGTGTCTGGTGTCATACTTTCACGCTGGCACTTGGTCCATATTTATTAGGCCAGGGGCAGGCAACTTATTAATATTTCAAAATATTAAATTCTCCATAAAAGATACTCCAGTTCTTTCAGGGCTTTTTCCTTCCATCCTGCTGTTGTTGACATTGGAGCATGTCACCTCTCATCCTTTTAATATTTGGTTCTACAGAGCCTGATTCTTAGGTGGCAAAAGTCACAGACTCGGACTGGCGCACGGGTGCAGCGGGTAATCCTCCGGTGGGCCCCTTTACATCACTTACCCTCCAACATGATCAGTAGTTGGAAAAATACACTTGTTTCCTATATAAAGACAAAGGAATCATCTCATCATTTATTATTATTTGATAGAAGCATAGGTAAATTTGTAAATGTAATAGTTGCATGTTGTAGATCAATGGGCCCCCAAAGTCGATTTCACTAATGGATCCCTGCCGCCCCAGTCTGACACTGAAAGCTCCAATATCCCTGAATGACTGTGTCCTAGCAGCCGGGCCCCAGCAATATGTACGTTATTCCCTATCCTATGGATTCGGGGTAACTTCATATTTTGCAAATAACCCTTTATCATCAGTGGACTATAAAAAAGTGACTTTGTGCACCCGTGTGCCATTTTATAGGGACTGGAGTACACAACATTGTAAAATATGCCTAGAGGTCCATGCACAATAAACCACAGGGTCTACATGACATGGTATTATTTATATATATAGCATTTAAATTGAATCCGAGGCCCATACCCTCAAACCCCTTTATCTGCAGGGAGTGCCTCTTGGTCTCTGTGCCTCTTTGTATGGATGGGATCCAGCTTCAGTCAATAGCTCTAATCTCCTCGTCATCATCCGTCCTTTATATTATTGTGTTTTGCGGTTATTTTTCGCTCGCCCACGCAGGTGTGTGACCACATTAGTAGCCGTCTATTCAGCTCGCTGAGTGTGAAGGGTTCTCCTTTGTCCGGCTGAGATGTTGAGAGGTCCGGATTATGGCTCATAGTCTGCTCACAATGCTCCAGCCTGAGGCACCGCAGTTTTCTGAGAGTGGTACCAGAACTCAGGAGCCCGGGGAAACCCAAGACACAGTTGCGTAGGGTGTGTTGCCAGCGTCCTGGGCCAGATGAGGATTGTGCCGTCATCTGTAATAGTGCCCTCTTTCAGAGGTACTAATGCCCCTGTAGTGCCTATTCCAAAAATATTATAATGATCCCTTATGAACCCTCCCCCCAAAAGTAATAATGGCCCCCCAGAAAACAAACTTTATGCTCACTTTAATCTGAGGGTCCTATGCTCACAGAGCGGGGCAGGTGCAGCAGCTCGATGCAGCAACGTCAATGACCGCCTGCAGCAGGCTGATGACGTCTTGCTCATTATAGCCTATAGCAGCCTGCAGGACAGAGAGTGGTGGAGCCAACAGCTCTCTGCTCCACCTGTTGAGGCACCGGCCATGCAGGGGCTCTGGTAGTCTTGTCCTTGACTGCGATGCCGGCCCCTCTTGTGCAACGCATGCCCCAGCGAGCTCCCCAGTGCAAAAGTCAAGTTCAGAGTCACCCTAAGGGCCAAAGCATACACAGAGTCAATGAAAGCACTTATTGAAGATTTACTCAAAAAAGTCATGTGAAACACGGGCACTTAACTTAAACATTACTCCTTTCGGGTTTTCACATTGGCACAATTTGCTACAGACTGCTTCCCTCTTTCGATACCTCCAGATTCTCGTTCTTCAACATCACGGTGTCACGTGTGAAGCACATGAGAGGAATGGAGCAAGGAGGGATAACGGACAAGGGCGAGTGAGAGGCTAGTCTGGCCCTGCACTTGTGGTCCCTGACTAGCCCTGTTCCTGAAGGTACCTCTGAAGGTAAGGAGGTTCAGGCCACCACCTTATCCCTCAACTCCTCAACCTGCTTCCAGCTAAGAGCCCCTACCTCCACCCACAGACCAGGAAAAGGACACCTCTCCATGTTTAGGGAATAGCAGCTGCTTTGTCAGCATGTCTGCACCGCACAGGTCCTAGATGAGAAATGAACTCAGTCAGCGACATTTGGTGGAGGGAAGCAGAACTATTTAAGGCTCAAGGGGTGGAGAGCAGAAAGCTCAGACACATCCCACACCTCCACATGAGCTATGACTTACTCCCCACCTGCAGTGCCGCCCACCACACATTCAGCAACTGCAGCTTCAATGTCAACCCAGACTGAGTCAAAGGTAAAAAAAATTCTGCAGAACTTCAGGACTGTGGTCAGTAAGTTTGACTCACCGTCGGCCAGTGGACTCCGGTTTAGACAGGCTGAAGCTCCTTCCTCCTTGTCACGGGTGGGCCGCGCCTGCCGGTAGTGGGGCCCGGTGTAGTGCAGATCAAAAGTGAAGACGTCTTGCGGGAACAGATTAAAGGGGTTTTAATTTATTCGTGATGCCACCTATGAGTAGTTCGGTAATCGTTACCGACGCTGCGGAACCCCCGGGGGATGGACAGCAGCAAGATGGAACGCTCCCCACAGGCTGAGCGGTGATCCCTGGAGGCTGGAGCTGCTTAAGATGTTGTGCGGCAGCTGCGGTTACCTTGTAGTGCGGACGGACAGTTCATAAGGAAGCACGGACACAGAAAGTCTCTGTAAAGGGTCTTTACTGTAACCAGCAGGCAGTACATGGTATACAGTTTACGGGTAGTGGACCGGGTGGACTCAGCAGTGATGGTGTCCCTTAGAGATCCGTAGTGTTCCTCCATTCTAGCTAAGTGGTTTTTGCCAGTGTTGCCCAGGAATACCAGGTCGGGTACGGGGAGGCTGCTTCAATGCCCTATCCATGATGTACGTTCTGGATGTTTTGGGGAGCCTTGGATCCCTCAGTGGGTACACCGCTGGTTAGACGACTGGAAGTTGGCTGGTGGTGGGGTGCTCCTGTGAAGCTGCTCCTCCACGCTTCTGGTTCGCGTAGCAGAGGTGAACTGCTGCCAGCTTTGGTACCAGTGAACCGGCTGTGGTCGTTTGGGGCACGGGAGTCTTTTGGAAACCCGTGGTTGATGATGCCCGATCCCGGTTGTTGAGGCCTCAGGTGCTAACACCCGACCGGTGACGACCCGGGGGCTGTACGGGGTGTGGAGCCCCCGCTCTTCTCCAAGCTCAAGTTCTAGAGCTCTCTCTTCAAGTTCTTGTTCTAGACTCTCTATCGACTGTGTCTGTACTAACTTTTCTCTACACACTACCCTTGCACTCCGCCCACCAGGACCTAGGATTGGCCCTCTATTCTAGGTGATGCATGCAGGGTTTGGATCTCTATGTTAACCACATAACTGCTGGGTCGGAGAATATTGCTGCTGCGTTTATGGCTGCAATACCCTCCTGTGACGCACTCGTTGCGGGGCGCCACAAGTTCATATATTCTCTCTTAGCTCCGGCCCTATCCCGCCCATGGGGATCCGTCTAAAGGAACAATCAGGGCCACCGTTGGACATTGGGTGCAAGCTGTGATAGAACATTTCACCTGCATCTATGCCAAGGAAACCGCCAGCAATTTGGACAATTTGTACAGCAGAAATCGCAGCTCTTAAGTCGCTCGCCAACAAGTTGCACAAATGTTTTACTTTTTGGTGTAAGTTGTCTGAGATTTGCTGGCCCTAACCCTTATGTAGGCGTCTGCAGCGAGGCGACACGTCTCACGTATGATCTGGACGCCGTATGGCACCTGCACTTCATTGTTGCAGGACTGTCGGTGCCATCGCCTTATACATTTCACGACATAAAAGCAAAATAAACTTTCAAGCTGTAACAAGCCCGGACACAAATAGTACAAGAGGCTAAAAATACGGCTTCTAAGAAGTCGTCTCACCCCAAACTGCAGGAGAACCTGCCCCGCGTCTGAGATCCATTGTTCGGAGCGGCGCTCCCTCGGGCTGTGATGTCAATGGCTTCTTTTACTCCTTTTAAGAGGTTTTATGCAAAAGTCGGGAATAAAGATCAAACTGAAGAAAATCAAAGATGTTTCTGAATACAGTCTCCTCTTTATGTGAGGACATGTTTGTTTAGTGTGTGCGGACGGCGGCTGTTTGGGGATAATAGTACAGACGCTCAGCTGCTACGACTTAACCTCCAACCTAAAAAACTATTACAGTTTCCATTTGTTTTATTACAAAAAAAAAACTATTTTTGCCTTTTAGCCATTTTTAGATCAATGATCAATTAATGATCAGCAATCCAGCTTTATCTAGACATTTTCCCTGCAGTGGCCACTACTGGTGAAACGTAGTATTACATGCTGTCACGATGGTCTCTCTTACTTTGGAGACTTGTGACAGTTTTGGGACCTCGGTCTCATTCCTTTATTGAGATTTCATTTTAAACGTGTTTCTTTCCTTTGGCAGTTCAGGAATTAATGTCAGTTCTGCTGCCAGCAGACTTCTTAGTTTCCTTACCAGATGTGGCTACTCTGTGCTCACTCCCATCCCCTTTATTAGATCACATGGTTCCAGCATCCTTTGCTGATTGAACTCATTTCTGGCCAAGCTACCTGAGGTGAAGGAGGTTCTCTGGAGAGCTGACTACTGCTAAGCCGGCTGCTGCCAAGGAGCTAGGCAGTAGGCGTGAAGTTGCTTTATTGTTTCCCTATCTGTCTTCCCTTCGCTCTTCTCTTCTTTATTCCAGTGGTTGGGACTAGTGCTCCTGCCGGCCATTTCTCTACTGAGGGCTAACAGGGACTAAGTATCCTGTTCGGCGAATGGTTTAAAAGAACCTGTATAGGGATGGTAGGGGGATCAGGGGACAGCCGCAGGTGAGAGCAGGAGGTCACCTCTCCCGCATTCCCTATGAGCAGAGCCCTCCGCTGTATCTACCCTCTTTGTCTGTAGTCTCGTGTAGTGCACCAGACATCATTGTCCCGTGGACCACTGTCACGCACTGTTTCCGGACACTTCCTGCTCCCAGCGTGACACACGCCAGCCATTAAAATGAATAGCGCAGCTGACTATGTAATATATGGATGATGCGTTATAACATCCATTGGCTTTAAGAAAGCACAGAAAAAAGGGAAAGCTTGTAAAGTCACAAGGTGCACCCCCCACCCCCAAAAAAATGCATAAAAGTAATATTTCCTTATTAAGTACAAAAAAAGACAGTTACATAATGGTAAAAAATAGCTATTTTTTCTTTTTACTTAAAGTGTGGGCTGTGTGAATACTACAAAGGATATAAGATCATATACGTATTGTATAACAGTCCTTGAAGAATCTATTACACTAACAAAGAATAGTAATGTGAAAGTGCAGCAAAAATATATGAAAGTACAAGGAATGTGAAAAGTGAAACATGCCAGGAACAAAATCAGAAACGGAATCATTAAGAGGGGAACGCACAAAAGATGACTAGGTAATGTAAATATAATGACTTCCAAGTAGTAAAGAAGGATCCACATCTGACATGCATTTCGCCACCGGCTTTCTCTGGGTCTCTAATAGACGTATTATAGGGGGTTATGTAATGCTAGTCACTACTAACTAGGGTGAATGAGACGCAAAAGACAACTAATAGCTTGGGTGTGAAACAGTCACTATTTACAGGTGTATAGACAGCAGGGAAGTTAGGTAATCCAGGGTCAGGTGCCAGGAGAGCTCACTTTATTCAGGGAATAGACAGAGATGTAGACATGCAATGGTCCAGGGTCAGGTTCCAGGAAAGCTCACTGTATTTAGAGAGCAGACCGAGATGTAGACATGCAATGGTCCACGGTTAGGTTTCCAGGAAAGCTTGTAGTATTTAGGGAGTTGACAGAGATGTAGATATGCAATGGTCCAGGGTCAGGTTCCAGGAAAGCTCACTGTATTCAGGGAATAGACAGAGATGTAGACATGCAATGCTACAGGGTCAGATTCCTGGAGAGATCACTGTATTCAGGGAGTAGACAGAGATGTAGTCATGCAATTGTCCAGGGTCAGGTTCCAGGAGAGCTCACTGTATTCAGGGAGTAGACAGAGATGTAGACATGCAATGGTCCAGGGTCAGGTTCCAGGAGAGCTCACTGTATTCATGGAGTAGACAGAGATGTAGACATGCAATGGTCCAAGGTCAGGTTCCAGGATAGCTCACTGTATTCAGGGAGTAGACAGAGATGTAGACATGCAATGGTCCAGGGTCAGGTTCCAGGAGAGCTCGTAGTGTTTAGGGAGTAGACAGAGATGTAGTCATGCAATGGTCTAAAGCCAGGTTTCCAGTACAGCACAAAGTATTTAAGAAGTAGAGAGAGACATAATCATTCAACTGTCCAGGGTCAGGTTTCCAGGAGAGCATGACGAGGTTTCAGGGATAGAACAGCGGTGCATTCAGGTCACGGTCCTGGAGTCAATATACCAGGAGAACAAGTAAAGGGACCAGACATAATGGAGAGCCAGCAACAGTCCAGAGTCAAATAACAGAGATCAGAACATACACAGGAATGCAGGCTATATAGCACTTCACATAGAATGTATCACTGGCAGGATTCTGGGAGAGGCTGCACAGTAAAGTAGCAGCGCAATCACAGGGAAGATAAAACACCTGAGCAACCCAGCACCTCCCAGAACCAGAATGGAAGCCTGCACTGTCAGTCAACTACTATCAACTCAACACACCAGATACCAAACACAGCAGTAACTCTTAAGGGCCTGTCACACGCATCAATATCGCCTGCACGATATCGGCTGTACGTGACGTTGCAGCGATATTGATGCGTGTGACATACTGAATCAACCAGCGATAAATCGCTGGTTGATGATCGCCAGGTTTTAGAATCTGTCCTAAAACCTGGCGATTGTCGCCCGGTGGACACGCAGCATCGCTGCGTGTGACACCGGGAGTAGCGATATTCCAGCTCCCAGCGCCTCTCACAAGCGCTGGGAGCTGGTATCCAAGGTAAACTGCGGGTATCTAGGCAGCGCGCGCTGCCTAGATACCCGCAGTTTACCTTGGAGACCAGCCTGCTCCTGCTTCCAGCAGGCTGGCAGCGGGAGCAAGACATCGTGGAAACGATATTTAAATCGTTTCCACGATGTTTCTGGTCAATTGATCGCTGGTGAGTCTGTCTGTGTGACAGCTCACCAGCGATCAGCCGTCAATGTCGTCAGCGATCAGATCACTGACGACATTGACACGTGTGACAGGCCCTTTATTGCATCTGAGATGCACTGCACTGATGAATCATGTCAAATTGTCTATATGAGCAAATCACTGTGCAATTATCGAGACTTCTCTGTATAGACTTCTTGCACCCGTCCTTATGAAATAAAACTTTTTAGCTGCTTTGGTAGAGCTAGGGTCTAGTCCCAGAGTCATCCAGGTCTTGTAGAAATGCATATTCACTGCTCTCTCCTCCCTCCCTGCTCTCCTGGTGGCTTTTTCCATTGACAGTGGTGTTAATGCAACACAAACTAAAGCCCCCGTCACACATAACGAGATCATTAGCGAGATCGTTGTAATGTCACAGGTTTTGTGAGGTAACAGCAATCTCGCTAACGATCTCGTTATGTGTGACACTTAACAGCGATCAGGCCCCTGCTGTGAGATCACTGATCATTACAAAGTGTTCTGGGTCATTTTTAGGTCGTTGGTCTCCCGCTGGGAAAGGGACAACGACCAACGATCTCAATACTACGCCCGAGAGTGACAATACCCAACAACCTCCTATCATTCCGGATCGTTGCTGAGTCGCTGGTGAGATCTGACTGTTTGACATCGCACCAGCGATCCCAAAGTGACGCACCAGCGACTCCAAAGACAGTTTTAGTTGGAAACCTAGAATATTTTAACACAACACATGGCCCCTCCTGTTGTTTTTTGTCCCAGAATGCCTTTTTAATATGGAAATTAATGATGCTAAAAAAGAGGCGACTTAATGCAAATGATGGCTAGGAAAATCACAGCATGATGAAGAAACAGCTCAGGGCTGTGTGTAGAACCAGGTCACTCTTCACACCATTGGGTTTGGGGGGGTTCATGGGATACTTTCCAGCATTGCAATTGGCAAAATGGTTCCACCCACAATTGGTGATGCCCTCAAATCCTCCTGGGTGTGTCCTCAAACAGAGAAGACCCCCGAGGGTTGGTTCTCCAAGTGCTTTTCTGCCAATGGCATCGCCATATTTGTTTCAACTGTGTCTTACAAATCAGGAAAGTTCCATCAAATTTAGAACTGATGGCAGATATACCATGATAATTTGGTCAACCATGTCCTACATATATACAGGTTGTGGGTTGAGTTCCCTCCCGGCCCCACTCTGATACCAAGAGCCAATATACATATATATTTATATATATACAGGAGCATCTCAATGTATTAGAATATCATCAAAAAGTTACTTTATTTCAGTAATTCAATACATAAAGTGACACCCATCTATTATATAGAGTCATTACACACACAGGGATCTATTTCATGTGTTTATTTATGTTAATGTTGATGATTAATGAAAACCCAAAGGTCATTATCTCAGAAAATTAAAGTAGGGAGGATGAAGGGTCTGAGAGATAAAATATGGCCTAAATAGGTATCAGAGGCTTCACCTTGTGCGGTTGTGAGAGTCACAACCACTATAAAAGCACATTATGGCTGCTGCATTCCCCAGCGTGGTGCCTATAGAGTAGGGAGGATGAAGGGTTAAACACCGCGCTGCCGTATTCCACCAGACAACAAAGTGTGAATATAATATTGATTTATTAGTCAACACGTTTCAGGGCCCCCAGAAACATGGCAATATGATATTGATTTTTGATAATATTCTAATTCATTGAGATGCCCTAGTATATATGTATATACACAATACAACGGCAATAACAAATTTTCCACAAACAAATGTGGGAAAATAAACTTTCCTTGGCTCGATGTGAATTTAGAAATGATTGCGTAAATCTTCTGAGCAGTAAATTCTACATTTTCTCCGGACTCGGCTTTGTATAATTTCTTCTTTCCTCTGGGACTATTATAAATCTATTTCATCTCGTAAAGCAAAGTTTACACAATATATTTCAGGATTTGGAATAACAGCAGGATATTATCGGAGTCATCAAAGGGCCTGTGCGAAACATTAATAAATGTGGAAACATTTGGAAACTTCCATTTTGCAAAACTGATGAATTTTCTATCATACGGTTCCTGTATCAGGTTCCAAAATTAGTCTATGGGTAAATAAAAGGAAAGATTGAGACAGTATGTAAGAAAACAATCGGGAAAAAACTGACACATTGTGTTATCAACAGCACAAGATCCGAGGGGGCGGGACATGACTTCTATGACTTCTGTGTCATGCCCCGCCCACGCGGACCCATTCGTAAGTATAACACTGTGAGTCTCCTATTAAAAATAAGACAAGGCTTTGCAACAAATCCAGAACATTATGTCCCTTAAGAATTTGCCTAATTTTTTTCTTAATGAGATGGCATCCCCTTTTTAACCATCCTTGGGGCTGAAGTGTTTCTTTAAGTTTTCTTATAGAATTTTGAAGAATTATTATGACATGGTTCAAGATTAGAAAAATATGGCTTCTATCTTTCAAAAACTGCACAACAACTGTCCACAAGTCGACGTTTCTCCCCATAAAAATGCAACAAAAAGCAAAATATTGTTTATACCCCAAAATGGTACCATTGAATATCACAGCTCACAAAGCAAAATAAGATTTTTTTTACCCATAAATATATATCAATATTATTTATTATTAAAGCACCACTATATATAGAGAAGTATAATAATCATGAACAATTACAAGGCACAGACAGGTACAGGAGGAGAGAAGACCCTGCCCATGAGGGCTCACAGTCTACAAGGGATGGGTGAGGATACAGTAGGTGAGGAGAGAGGACCCTGCCCATGAGAGCACACAGTCTACAAGGGATGGGTGATGATACAGTAGGAGAGGAGAGAGGACCATGCCCATGAGGGCTCACAGTCTACAAGGGATGGGTGAGGATACAGTAGGTGAGGAGAGAGGACCCTGCCCACAATGGCTCACAGTCTACAAGGGATGGGTGATGATACAGTAGGAGAGGAGAGAGGACCCTGCCCATGAGGGTTCACAGTCTACAAAGGATAAGTGAGGATATAGCAGGTGAGGAGAGAGGACCCTGCACGTGAGGGATCACAGTCTACAAGGGATGGGTGAGTATACAGCAGAGGAGGGGAGAGGACCCTGCCCACGAGGACTCACAGTGCACAAGGGATGGGTGAGGATACAGTAGGTGAGGAGAGAGGACCCTGTTCATGAGAGCTCACAGTCTGCAAGGGATGGGTGAGGATACAGCGGGGGAGGGGAAAGAACCCTGCCCACGAGGGCTCACAGTCTACAAGAGATGGTGAGGATGCAGTAGATGAGGAGAGATTACCCTGCCCGCGAGGGCTCATAGACTACAAGGGGTGGGTGAAGATACAGTAGGTGAGGAGAGAGGACCCTGTCCATGACCCATGTCCATCTGTCTACTACAGATCCTGGAATCTCTTGGCATCACGGACCTTGCCCTCTCTTGGATCTCCTCATACTTAACGGACCGCACCTTCAGCGTCACCCACTCCCACACATCCTCCTCGCCCTACCCCCTATCTGTCGGGGTCCCCCAGGGCTCGGTTCTTGGACCGTTACTGTTCTCAATCTACATTCTCGGTCTAGGGCAACTCATTGAGTCCCATGGCCTCCAATATCACCTCTACGCCGACGACACCCAAATCTACCTGTCTGGTCCTGACAGCGCCTCCCTTCTATCCAAAATTCCACACTGCCTGTCCGCCATCTCATCCTTCTTCTCCGCTCGCTTCCTTAAGCTGAACATGGACAAAACCGAGTTTATAGTCTTCCCCCCAAGATGCTCCCCCTCACTACCTGACCTATCCATCATCGTCAACGACTGCTCTCTCTCTCCAGTCCCCCATGCCAAGTGCCTCGGGGTTATCCTTGACTCTTCCCTCTCCTTCAAGCCCCACATCCAGGCCCTTGCCACCTCCTGCCGACTCCAGCTCAAAAACATCTATAGGACTCGCACTTTCCTTGACCACGACGCTGCTAAAACCCTTATTCACGCTCTCATCATCTCCCGCCTCGATTACTGCAACCTCCTGCTCACTGGCCTCCCTAATACCTCCCTTGCACTCTCCAATCTATCTTGAACTCCGCTGCCTGCCTAATCCATCTGTCTCCCCGCTACTCCCCTGTCTCCCCCCTCTGCCAAGCCCTTCACTGGCTCCCTGCTTCCCAGAGATCCCGGTTTAAAATATTAACCATGACATACAAAGCCATCCACAACCTGTCCCCTCCATACATCTCTGATATGGTCTCCCATTACCTACCCTCACGCAACCTGCGATCCTCCCAAGAACTCCTCCTCTACTCCCCCCTCATATCCTCTTCGCACAACCGCATACAGGATTTCTCCCGTGCTTCACCCAGACTCTGGAACTCACTGCCCCAACACAGCAGACATTCTCCTACCCTGGGAACCTTCAAAAGAAGCCTGAAGACCCACCTGTTCCGCCAAGCCTACAACCTGCAATAAGACCCGGTCCACCACACCGCCTCATGACTGGAAATTCCCCCACCCGCCCCTCGTAGACTGTGAGCCTTTGTGGACAGGATTTCTCCCCTCTTGTTTCTGTACAACTGAATTGTCAACATTTATTGTTACTTGTATTGTTACTATGTTACTTGTCCTAGTCTGCCCTTTTTAACATGTAAAGCGCCATGGAATATAATGGCGCTATATAAATTATTAATAATAATAATAATAATAATGAGAGCTCACAGACTGCAAGGGATGGGTGAGGATAATGCGGGGGAGGGAGAGAGAACCCTGCCCATGAGAGCTCACAGTCTACAAGAGATGGTGAGGATGCAGTAGATGATGAGAGATTACCCTGCCCACAAGGGCTCATAGACTACAAGGGGTGGATGATGATAGAGTAGGTGAGGAGAGAGTACCCTGCCCACGAGGGCTCACAGTCTACAAGGGCTGTGTATAATGTAATGGGGTACTCACTCAGCTTGCTCTTTGAATTAACAACAGGAATAACAGGTATATTCAGCAACATATGAACCGCTCTTCGGGAACATAAGACAAGACCTCTTCTGGCATCAAGGAACTTACACACGGTATCACAGTCTGTTTCACTCGCGGGTACACCTGCACAGGTTCGGATACAACTTCTATCCAGAAGTATCCCAGTGGAGGTGAAGCAGCCTCCACACACACCTCGGACAAGCAAATCCTCTCTCTTTCTCTCTGAGGTTCCTTCTGGAGGTATGACAACCTCCACACAGTGACCATGTGTCAAACAAACAGACACCATTATCTGAAATGAGATACACCCATGGGTGGAGGTATGTGGACAGCTAGACCCGCCCGTCTCTCCGACTAGCCATAAAACCTGGCTATGGAATGTTCTAATAAGTCTCTTGGTACTACAGGTACAAGAGCAGATATCCAGGTTTACATTACAGAGAACAACCCCCTAGGAGATACATACCGGCCACTCACTATGTACCCGTCTGCCATCTTACAATATGTTATAAAATGAGTAAAATTTTGGTGCAGTTGTAATTGTATGACCCTGGAGAATCATGACCAGAAAGGATTAATTTTATTGTTCTAAACTACAAATCTTCCTGCAAAAAACAAGCCCTCGTACAACTACGAGAACAGAGATATTAAAACATTTTGTAGCTTGGAAAAAAAATAAAAAATAAAAATTGGCGGTGGCGGGAAAACGGTTCCATCTTAATGATACTTATAACTGGATGTAATGACATTTCTATGCCCTAAGAAGATATTTGGACAAGGGTTATCATCAAGAGACCCCCTTAATGGATAAGTGTGTGAGTCTTTTGGTACAGCGCCACCATCACACATAGGTCATATTTGGTATTGCGACTACAACTTAATTAAGGAATTGGTTCGTGCAGAAGTGACTATATTTCAGATCTCGTAATCCTTTATCATTAAGACATTTCACATGAGTGTAAATTTGGACATGGCTTTAAAGTTACGAAAGGAGATAATTGCTGACAGCCGCTATCTAGATCTTGACCGTCTGACAGGATGCACATCAGAGAGGGGGATATAGGGCCGGGACGCCGGCTCTGGAATGATAAGGATACTTCTGTAAGTGTGGTCAGCTTCAGAGTAAGTTCACATTTTTGTGGTTTCCATGCAGTTTCAGCACGTTGAATCCAAATAGGAAAATAGCAGATACCGGTTGACATGACCATGTCCATACACGTGATGGCTCTGCTATCAGAGAGCAAGCGCCATTGATGGGTTCAATGTTTCTTTTGCCTCAATCACTCGTGAGGAGCGAGCACTAGCATGCTCGGGTGCTCAGTACTCGAAATGAGCAGGTTAGACGTTCGGACGGGCGCGACTCGTGAACCAAGTGTAATAGAAGTCACCAAAGTACTCTTTTGGAAAAATGCTCAAG
The DNA here is from genome assembly GCA_033576535.1 of Allobates femoralis. Classification (NCBI taxonomy): domain Eukaryota; kingdom Metazoa; phylum Chordata; class Amphibia; order Anura; family Aromobatidae; genus Allobates; species Allobates femoralis. The sequence goes on from JARQOC010000011.1 coordinate 15,070,588, forward strand.
TTTCCCATTGGCTTCCATCATATTCGTAGGTTGGATGCTTGGACGGGCGCAACTTGTGGATCAAATACAATAGAAGTCAATGGGAAACTCAAGCAATAGTTCTTTCTGGAAGAAAGAGTTTCCCATTGACTTTGACTTGGTCCATGAGTTGTGCCCTTCCAGGTGTCTCACCTGCTTGTTTCGAGTACCAAGCACTTGGGCGTTGAATTAATCGTTCATCAGTACTTATCACTTGTCATGTAGTGACCATAAACCTCACAAAGTGACTCCTAGAACATTTTAGGCATTACCTTCCACAGGTTCCATACAGACATTGTAAGGTCCAAACCCAAAGCAGAGCGGTTTCATAAGGTGTAACTCTTAGGCTTTGTTCAGACTGTGCGCTATGGATCCGTTTTTTTTCTGGTGCGTTTTTTCAGCCCATAGACAACAGCTTCAATGGGAAAAACGGATCAGAAAAATGCAGCAGTAATTGACGCTCATTCTTTTTGCGGATCACTTTTCTACCCAAAAATGGATCAAGTCAAAAAAGCACAGACTGACCAGCAAATCTCAAACGGATAAAAAGAATGGATCAAAAGAAAATAGTCTGATTATAGCCTTATACTGGAGGATCAGGTGGACGATCAAGTTATCTTAATGTGACGCAACATTTTGAAACTCTCGTAAACTTCATAGAAGATGCTGTTATTTGGGGATCACGGCAAAATGAAAGGATGATCCCCTTTATTGGAGCTGTAACATTAGGACAGCCCTGTGCTAGTCATATGGGTGTGACAGAGGCGGTGGTATAACTTGAATGCCATGGGCCTCGATACAAAAGCTCCAATGGGGCCCCCAATTATTGCAAATCTATAATAGCATTAGTCTTTTCCTATAGACCAAAGGGACTTATGGGGCCCCCTAGGCTCCATGGCCCGGGTGTGATAGCAACCCTGCACCTATTGTAGTTACGCCCATGGACAAAGATAGGATGTGCAATTCGATTTGTGCAGCCCTGACCTGACATCGAGTCCGGCACGGAGTCAACTCATTAAGGCTATCAACTTTCATTTATTACTTCATTCTGTCCACCTATTATGTGAAAAGGTATAATTAGAAAGTGCCATTACATGAGCTTCAAGTGAAAAGGGTACAAGGACAAGACAATAATACATGACAAGGGCAGGCGGGGAGTACCAGAGGAGGAGAGAGGACCATGCCCAGAGGGCTCACAGTCTACAAGGATGGGTGAGGATACAGTAGGTGAGGAGAGATGGCCCTGCCTACAAGGGCTCACATCTACAAGGGATGGGTGAGGATTCAGGGGGAGGAGAGAGAGAACCTGCACACGAGGACTCACCAGTCTACAAGTGATGGGTGAGGATACAGAAGGTGAGGAGAGAGGACCCTGCCCGAGGGTCACAGTCTACAAGAGATGGATGAGGATACAGTAGGTGAGGAGAGAGGATCCTACCCCAGGGCTCACAGTCTACAAGGATGGGTGAGGATTACAGAGGGGTAGGAGAGAGAACTCTGCCCACGAGGGCTCACAGTCTACAAGGATGGGTGAGGATACAGAGGGGAGGAGAGAGGGCCCTGCCCCGAGGGCTCACCGTCTACAAGAGATGGGTGAGGATACAGTAGGTGAGGAGAGAGGACCCTGCCTCGAGGGCTTCACAGTCTACAAGGATGGGTGAGGATACAGTAGGTGAGGAGAGAGGACCCTGCCCACAAGGGCTCACAGTCTACAAGGATGGGTGAGGATTCAGTAGGGTAGGAGAGAGAGAACCTGCACATGAGGACTCACAGTCTACAAGGATGGGTGAGGTACAGTAGGGAAGGGGAGAGGACCCTGTCCGGGAGAGCTCACAGTCTATGATGGTGCTTACCGGCTCCATGACTTCACAATGTTGTGTGAGACTTGTCATACAACATCATGATGTAAGTTCACACATCCAGTAATTGCACGTTCTACAAACACAACTTTTTTTTGCACTATCCGTTTTTTAACATTGGAGTGTATGGAGGATGGATCCGGTAACTGGATAGATATTTTACAGTTTTCGGTTCTAGGACGCACCATGCAGGTTTATGTGTAGTCCTGGAGTTTACAGTGTTAATATGTTGGTGTTTCTTAGTAATTATCAGCAGCTGTTTCCATTATAAGAGCTGGCTGTGAGCCTGGTGTAAATGGCCTCCAAGGGTCAGAGTCAGCCCTTGTGGCTCCTCCATTGTCCCGTCCATCACACAGCTGTGCTTCAGCGGCCAAAAGGCAGAGAAGTCAAATGGCTTCACATCCATCTCTCCGTCCCAGGAACAGCAGGAATGTCGCTCCTCCTTCATCCCAGGATCCCTGACATTCTCCATTGTCTGTCACCTTCTTTTATCTTCTTGCTTTAAGGTTATTTTCAACAAAACGTTCACATAATCCCTGAAATCCCATAGTAAAGTATCCATTTTATTAAGGTCGAATAAACTAGTAATTAATTAAGACTCTAATCTAGTATGAGGCGCACTCACACGTTCCGAGTGCAATCCGGCAAAACAATGATCGCACTCGGACCAAGTTAGTCTATGGGGTCAACACGGGTCCAAGTCTTCCCTCGGACCGAGTTGGTTCCAAGGAGAAATCTGCAGCAATGTCCAAGTTTGATCCGATATTAGAGTGCGTGAAAAACATCGGATGACATCTAAATACAGTCCAATTTCCAAGCATTGACACAATGGAAAAGATGGAGAAATTTGTTCTCCATCTCCTCCTCACTGTGTGATTGGATTCTCTCATCCCACTAAGCTGAGATCAAACTATCATGAACATAATCCACCCGATTCTCTCAGATGACCCCAATTTAAAGTTTAGGAGTCCTTGTAAAGGTTATTCACCTCAATGCCAGTCTGCTCTTCTAAAGGAACCCTCCAAAACTCAAATGTGCTTTTTTATATAATATTTAATTAGACATATATTTGGACTTTGAATTATAGTTTTACATGGTATTTATTAGCAATAGGAATGTGGACGACCTTCAAACCATGTTAGGTGCACATAGACATCATATTTTAGGAGCCTTTTGTAGGTTAGAAAGGGTCGTGCCCGACCACTCGGGTTGGGTTTACTCATCTGTGGTTCATGCTGATGACTAGGTCGTATGGTCGTATTTGGTGAAGGTGCAATATATCCTTTAAAGGGGAGGCCGATTCATCAGAAGGGGGTACAGTTGTGGGTCCAGTTCTCAGCTCTTTCTCCATGGTTTGAGCCCTGTTGGATTTTTGCCATTGAAGTCCCTCATCCCAACTTTCTCGCCAATACAATGATAAAAAATAGAGGAAAACACACATAGCGAGATCGCTGTTATGTTACAGGTTTTGTGATGCAACAGCGACCTCGCCAGTGATCTCGCTATGTTTGACACGTAGCAGCGAACGGGACCCCGCTGTGACATCGCCGATCGTGTCGGAATGGCATCGATCATTTTTTGATCGTCAGGTTCCCGCTGGCCAGGATGCATCGCTATGTTTGATGCCTAACAACGACCTCGTTGGCGACTCAGAACTCAGCCATGTAGGTCTGAGTCGTCAGACTAGCTGCTGTGTGACTGGGTCCCATCGACCGCCGAGGTCATTATACGGGTCGCCGTATCGTTGGTGCGTCATTGAGTAGATCTGACTGTTTGACATCTCACCAGTGACCACGTAGCGACATTCCAGCGATCCTTACCAGGGCGTATCATTGTCGGGATCGCTGGAACGTCTCCAAGTGTGACGGGTCCCTTAGAGAGTGTATGTTTTCCAAGTGCAAAAAAGTGCAGAGTGATGTAGATTAACACAAGTCCTGTCAAAATATAGCCATATCTTCACAACCTTTCTCCAACCCAACTTCATGGCTCGATTCCAGAGGACTCGGTCACCTACAAGTAGTCAGTAGACCACCCTGTGTACACCTAGTGACCTCAGCTCTATGTGTATTAAAGGGGGTGTCCCCTACATTGACAAGTCCTTCTCATTCTCCATGTTTGCTCCTGTTAAATAACAAAGCTTACACTTGTCTCCCGTGCTGGTGCAGTTCTAGTAGTATCGGTACTCACGTTACCGGAGCTCACATGGGGTTGTTATGTCACATGAGCTCTGCACCCAAACACCACAGGCAAGAAATCAAGAGGAAGGGAGAGGTGTGGCTGCCGCTTGATCCCAGTTGATTACTTATATGTCTGAACTGGGAACAGTGAAGCCGGTGGTGATCACACGAAGGGCTCACGAACGGAACAGTGATCACTGCCAGGTACTACATTTCCACCTATTAATTAGAGTCGGGGGCAGTACCCAGCCATGACCACTATATGAATGATGGAGCTGTGTAGCTGAGTAGTTCCGGCCGGCGACGGCGGCACCAGGGACAATTGATTTGTGGAGGTAACGGGTCTCATATTATGACCTGAGGATAGATAATCAATGTTAAAATCCTGGACAACCCCTTTAATATAACCCTTTGCAGGCAATTTATAATAATCCTAACATGGAAAGTTATACCTTTCTGATTGGTGGAAGGCCTTTCAGTTAGGACCCATATCCCAGGTCCGATGCAGTGGACCACCGCTCTCCTACCAGTGACGTTCTCCTCCTTGCTCTTTCAGGTCTTCTCCTCGGTCTTTCAGATCTTCTCCTCGGTCTTTCAGGTCTTCTCCTCAGTCTTTCAGGTCTTCTCCTCGGTCTTTCAGGTCTTCTCCTCAATCTTTCAGGTCTTCTCCTCAGTCTTTCATGTCTTTTCCTCAGTCTTTCAGGTCTTCTCCTCGGTCTTTCAGGGCTTCTCCTCGGTCTTTCAGATCTTCTCCTCGGTCTTTCAGATCTTCTTCTCGGTCTTTCAAGTCTTCTCCTCGGTCTTTCAGGTCTTCTTCTCGGTCTTTCAGGTCTTCTTGGTCTTTCAGGTCTTCTCTTTGGTCTTTCAGATCTTCCCCTTGGTCTTTCAGATCTTCTCCTCGGTCTTTCAGGTCTTCTCCTCAGTCTTTCAGGTCTTCTCCTCAGTCTTTCAGGTCTTCTCCTTGGTCTTTCAGGTCTTCTCCTTGGTCTTTCAGGTCTTCTCCTCAGTCTTTCAGGTCTTCGCCTCGGTCTTTCAGGTGTTCTCCTTGGTCTTTCAGGTCTTCTCCTCAGTCTTTCAGGTCTTCTCCTTGGTCTTTCAGGTCTTCTCCTCAGTCTTTCAGGTCTTCTCCTCAGTCTTTCAGGTCTTCTCCTCAGTCTTTCAGGTCTTCTCCTCAGTCTTTCAGGTCTTCTCCTTGGTCTTTCAGGTCTTCTCCTTGGTCTTTCAGGTCTTCTCCTCAGTCTTTCAGGTCTTCTCCTCAGTCTTTCAGGTCTTCCCCTTGGTCTTTCAGGTCTTCTCCTTGGTCTTTCAGGTCTTCTCCTCGGTCTTTCAAGTCTTCTCCTCGGTCTTTCGGGTCTTCTCAGTCTTTCAGGTCTTCTCCTCGGTCTTTCGGGTCTTCTCAGTCTTTCAGGTCTTCTCCTTGGTATTTCGGGTCTTCTGCTTGGTCTTTCAGATCTTCTCCTCTGTCTTTGGTTTGGACCTTCTGTCGCTGACAAGTCTTATGAGGTCTCACGAGGTATCATGACGAATGTCATTGACTGGAGGGAAGACCAGCGGGATCCATCGGAGCACCCGGAATGTAACTGCGGCCTCAGCACATTAACCCTTTAAACCCTAGTTTATTATGCTTTGAGACCAGGAGAGATTCTTAGTCAAAATAAAGATATTTTAGGGCAGATTATTTTTGGGGACCATCAAATCTGTCTGAAACTAATTTTGAGAGATTAGTTCATCTCCAATGTCCACAGCTCCACTCCAATGCGGCATTTCAGAGCTTTGTTCCTAGGAGCAGTCAGGGTCCCAGTGGTCAAACCCCAACGATTGGTAGGTTGTCGCCTATAACGGGGGTAGATGATAACTTTCTATGGTGGGAATTAGAAAGCTGTAGACCCCCTGCGTCAGCCCCCTCAACATTTCCCATGGGTCCTCGTTAGCCTTTATTGTGAATTGTCTCATAGAGACTTACAAGAATTTCTCTGATATTTTATAGCGGATCGTCCCTTTTGGCTTCGTTCATTGCTTCTCCTCGCATGACCGTCTCTCCAGAATAATCCGACATGATAATGAAGGCGCCTGCCTCTGATGAGCGCTCATCTTTGTTTTACATTTTCATGGTCCGACCTCCATGGAATTGAATAAAAGCCGAATTTAATGGGGCGCTAACGATTTAAAAAGCATTTTCAGGAATGAGAAACAGCGTACTTAAAGAGCATAAAACTAATGAGCGATATCAGAGGCGGCTCCCATTCACTGGTGAGAAGGAAGGGGTTAAATGTCTATACAGGACCTGGTGGAGAAGGGAGGGGGGTCCAGAGCCGAAAAGTAAACAATAACTTTCTATACCAGTTCACTGGTCCCAGGCCATTGTGTGATATGAAAGGGCGGCGCACAAAGGGCGACCATTGTGGAGTATCCGAAGACTATTATTTTGTGTATATCCCATTCAGGAATATATTTCCTCAGGCAATTTCCTTTCCCAAACCAATAAAAGAAACTCAATGAGACGAGGACCCCGGAAAGTTCTGTGCCGCCTGTTAGACACGGTCACTGGGTGCATCCGATTATTGCTGCAAGTGACAGGCACGCGTATATCAGTCAGTCTGGCAAATGAGGCCCTAAAATGTTTATCCACTATTCTTTCTTTCTTTCCTTCTTTCTTTCTTTCTTTCTTTCTTTCTTTCTTTCTTTCTTTCTTTCTTTCTTTCTTTCTTTCTTTCTTTCTTTCTCTTCCTTGTCCCATTGTTGATACACTCACTGCCACGACTGCCCACGTATTTCCCCGGCTCCTGCTCCATTCTCCGCTGTGGCTCCCAGCAAACAGGGCCTGTGCATGTAGGTCTGTTGGCCACACGGTTTGGGCCTGCAGCCGCGCACTCCCCGCATCTTAAAGGGGCAATGCATGTTCTCCAGAAGTGCCCACAGCGCACTATCAGTGACAGCCATCCTGTCTGAACAAGTGCATGTATCAATTCCTGTCTTACCTGTGTGGCTCCGACTCTGTTTAGTCTGTTATCTGTCCCAACTCCGGCTTGTCACTCCGTCCCTGTCCTGTCTGAGCCCATTGAGGTCCACTGCTGCAGACCTAGGACTAGGCACTGCTGTGGAGTGGTACCTGGTGGCTACCTGCATCACAAGCCTAATCTCACCACCAGAGGCTCTAGAGAAGAACAGGTAGCTGCATAGTTAACCCCCTCCAGGATAAGCTGGTGCTCAGTGGTCCAGTGGATCCACACCCCATCTCGGCCGTAACGGTCACTGCTGCTCCGACTATAATATCTTTTCTCTTTGTTCTTTCTTTCTCTATTTCTTTTTCCTTTCTTTTTCTATATTCATTTCTCTTTCTATTCCTGTTTCTTTCTTTCTTTCCTTTCTTTATTTTCCTTTTTCTCTTCCTTCCTTCCTTTCATTCCTTCCCCTTCCTTTCATGTTCTTCCTTCCTTCCTTCCTTCCTTCCTTCCTTCCTTCCTTCCTTCCTTCCTTCCTTCCTTCCTTCCTTCCTTCCTTCCTTTCTTCCTTCCTTCCTTCCTTCCTTCCTTCCTTCCCTCCTTCCTTTTTCCTTTCCTTTTCCTTTCCTTTCCTTCCTTCCTTCCTTCCTTCCTTCCTCCCTTTCCCTTCCTTCGTTCTTTCCTCCCTCCCTTTCCTTCCTTCCTTCCTCCCTTTCTTCCATCCTTCCTTCCTTCCTTTCTTCCTTCCTTCCTTCTATCCTCCCTTCCTTCCTTTCCTTTCCCATCCTTCCTTCCTTTCTTCCTTCCTTCCTTCCTTCCTCCCTTTCCCTTCCTTTGTTCTTTCCTTCCTTCCTCCCTTTCTTCCATCCTTCCTTCCTTCCTTTCTTCCTTCCTTCCTTCTATCCTCCCTTCCTTCCTTTCCTTTCCCATCCTTCCTTCCTTTCTTCCTTCCTTCCTTCTATCCTCCCTTCCTTCCTATTCTTTCCTTCCTTCCTATTCATGTATCCATAATCCAAAAAACATCAGCACTCCCGAGTACTCCACTGCCCGCTCCTTTTAGGCTATGTGCACACAGTGCATTTTTCATAGATTTTTGACCTGCGTTTTTACTTCCCAGCAAATCCTATGTGATCCAGGGTAACGCTCCACACACATTGGTATAATTACTTTGCAGAAAGTGTAAATACCTCAGGTTTTGCTGCATTTTGAAAAGATTGAGCGACAATTTTTTTTGCGTTTTTACTGCAGTCAATGGCCAAAAGGCAGCAAAGATGCAGGAAAAACAGCAGAAAAAGCGGCAAAAATGCAGGAAAAATGCAGCAAATCTCCTGCCAAGAAATTCAGTGATACTAGAATCCTGTACAGGTTTTGCCGTTTATTTGACCACAGCAAAAGCGCCCTGTGTGCACATAGCCTTAGGCGTACTTCACACACAACGATAGCGATAGCGAGATCGCTGCAATGTCACAGGTTTTGTGACGTAACAGCGTCCTTGCCAGCGACCTCGTTATGTGTGACACGTAGCAGCGATCAGGCCCCTGCTGTGAGATCACTGATCGTTGCAAACCGTTCTGGGTCATTTTTGATCGTTGGTCTCCCGCTGGGAACGCTGCATCGCTGTGTTGACAGGGACTACGACCAACAACCTCAACACTACGCCCGAGAGTGACAGATTCCCTGCTGTATCGTTGCTGCGTCGCTGGTGAGATCTGACTGTCTGGCATCTCACCAGTGACCACATAGCGACGCACCAGCGATCCCGGCCAGGTCAAATCGTGGTCGTGATCGCTGGAAAGTTGCAGCGTGTAAAAGGACCCTTAAGGTACCGTGACAATTGGGGACACACCAGCGATCCCGACAACGATACAACCTGTAGGGATCGCTGGTGCGTCGCTACGTGGTCACTGGTGAGATGTCAAACAGTCAGATCTCACCAGCGACTCAAGAATGATCCAGAATGATCCGGAGGTCGTTGGGAACCTGTTTCTCAGACCTGTAGTATTGGGGTCGTTGGTCATTGTCCCTGTGAAACACACCGATGCATGCTGCCCAGCGGGAGCGCAACGACCAAAAAATGGTCCAGGTGACTCTGACACGACCAGCGACCTCACAGCAGGGGCCTGATGACTGCTAAGTGTCAAACATAGCGAGATCGCTGGCGAGGTTGCTGTTGTGTCACCAAACTTGTGACTTAGCAGCGATCTCGCTAAAGGCCCCGTCACACCTGGCGACGGGGCTGGGGACGTCGGCGGCGACTGGCGGGTGCGCGCACGTTTTTGGAACCACGCCAGCGTCGCTGTCCCTTGTTTACACGGGGCGACACCTCCAGCCCCGCGCCGGCGACCTGTCAGGCGGCATCGCCTCTGGGGTGTCTGAAAACCCCAGCAGCAATGCAGGACAATGGGAGCCTATGGCTCCCATCGCCTGACAGGTCGCCGGCAGCCGGTTACATGGGGCGATGTGTGCACATTGCCCCAGATCGGTCGCCTGGTTTCAGAGCACTGCTCTGAAACCAGGCGACTGCCCGGCACCGCCAACACCGCCCCTTTACATGAGGCGACGTAGGGGAGATGTCACGGCCGATAGGCCTACGTCACCTATGTAATAGGCGGCGATGTCGCCCCATGTAACGGGGGCTTTAGTTTTCTGTATGAGCATTGACTATAGACGATTAATAGGATCCGTCTGCCTGGAGCTGCAGCATTCGGCGCCTTTGCTGCAGTTTATAGGATGAGGTTCTGCTAATGGGTAAATCCCAGCTTTATCTCTGTCTGACTTTATAATGTTTGCTCTTCTTTGACTTTAATGAATGTCCACAAGGACAAAAAGCCCTTTAATCCCGTCCCATGGAACAAATGGAGCCTCACACTGACCATTTGCAGAAAGACATTTTAATTGAATCAATGTAAGCGGCCATAAAATAACAATCCGGCCAGATAAGGAAGATGGATCACACAGACAGGACTAATACCAGGACAAGAACTTCAATGCAAGAAAAATAACATCAAGGTGGATTAGAAGATTGGAAAATCAGGAGAATAAAGGGAATAAAGGGACGGGTGAATATTAGGGCGACTGAAGCATAAAGAACAATACACAAACCCCAGGAATCCTCCAAAATTACCCCAACTCCTCATCCTCCACTTCTCAACCACTACATCCCCTTAGGTTGGGTCCAGCACCAGATAAAAATACATTTTATTATAACTTCATAAAACATTCACCTCCATGTCTTGTCTCTATCCTTCTCCTATATTGATGGAAGCTGAGGCTCAGAGTTATATCTATGAGCAGTTGAGTTGTCACATTGTATTTAGTGATTATACATCCATAAAGCCAGGTCAAATCCAGTATGACATCCATTATACCCCATCGCAGTCACCACTCAGCTTTTGGGTCCTCCGAGCCCCCATATGGCTTCTTCTCCACGTATTTGCTATCCATAATAACTGGGGGTCGCTCACAACCCTAAGGCCGTTTTTGATGTCACCCAACTTTCTCCGAAACAGTTTAATGGAACTTTTGCAACTTTAGAGGTTTTTATTTGTTTAGGAGGAAAATGTCCTTTTAAAGTATCTGTGTCATCAGCACCAGGAATTCTTATAATCAGAATCACAATCAGTTCCATGATGTGCATTGGATTAACCCTGCAGTGATCCACTCGTACAAAGGATCCAAGGGGTCACGGACCGACCTGCAGCGTATAAATCAGAGGATTCCGGTCCTTGACCATGTAACGTGCCCATGAGGATGAAGGATTCTGCCCTTTGTTGCAAGACATGAGTTATGTAATTGATGAGATCAGACATATTTCTCCCTCCCTTCCCCCAGCTTGGCCGTTCAATGTACCGTATATTCTCATGAATTCCTATTACCGAATATTACAAATCTGCGCCCTGTATGGACATTTTCCATAGATTGTTCCTGAGCCGCAGCATGTCACTTTATTCCTGGGGAGACGCTAGGGCTGGGGTACTGAGTGGCTGGGCCAGTGGTCAGGATCATGGTGTCAATGTCCAGTCCTGTGGCCCTGGCTCACATTGAAAGGGAGAGTAAATATGGAGAAATAAAAATAATAAAGAAATAAATAGTTTGTAATGCCAGTTAATCAGCTTAGAGGTGGCTGTCACTGCAGGGGATCCCTAGGAGTTAGGTGAGTGGTAGTGCAGTTGTTAAACCCTTCCCAACCAGGGCTGGCTCCCAGGGGATGATGACGATGTAGGGCAGGGGTGGACATATCATTGGTGCAGCCTGTGTAGCTGCACAGGAGTCCAAGGGGTAAGGGGCTCATTTCTACCTCCAATGCAGGTGTAATTATGCAATATGATGAGCTTTTGGCCTGCAAAGTATATTGTTCTTGCACAGGGGCCCTTTTTGGTCTGTGTCCGCCAATGATGATGGGGTTGATAGTAGTGGTGCAGGGTAGCAGAGAAATTAACAGCAGGAAACAGTCTTTTGCTTGATATTTTACTGTAGTTCTTGCACAGTGTCCAGGGTAATACAACCACCACCAGATAGGTAGCCTGGCCAGTCTGATGAGAACTGTAGTCCGCTCTGCTGGGTGAGAAATATGGCCTTCCTGCTGACTTCTGTAGTTCTTGGGATTCTTGATGCCAAATACTCTGCAGTACTCCCTCTTAGTTGTTGTAGGTTACCTCCTGCTAGGTTGATAGTGTGGGCCCTGTGGTTATCTGTGCTTCTGTAAGAGTTCCTGACCATCTATACTGCTGATGCTCTGGAACGTTCCACTTAAGTGGCTGGTGAGTATAGAACCCACCCAGCCTCCTGCTTCTGCCTGGGAGGCCTAGGGTCTGGAGCCCTGTTTTGCTGTTTGTCCTTTTGGAGCAGCTTCTACTACCTTCCCTCAGGACCTTTCTCCTTCATTACTCTCTGTCTTACTACACTAACCCCTCTCTCCAACCAGAATCTGAGTCACAGCCCAAATAAGGCCTTCAGTGCTCAACTCCCTGACCAGAGATCAGGTTGTGTTGAATGCTTCAGACTTCCAGCAGGGGGAGCTCCAATTCAGACATGGCATTACAATAGTTATTAAAGAAATGCCAATTGTGGCAGCCAAACCGCAGGCACGCCACGCTAGTGTTCTTGGTGGGAGAACACAGCAAATATCCGTTGCACCTAGAATCCTCACCGGGTACATGGATGCTGTGTTCTCCTGCAGAAAACACCATGCGTCTGCAGGAGAGGAGACGCTGCATTCAGGACACATCTCCAGATCGTGAGAACATAGCCTTAGGGCGTGTGCACATCTGCATATATAAAATCGCTCAGATTCTCAGCCATGCAGAGCGCTCTCCCTTCACTTCTATGGGAGTTCAGAAAAATGCTCAGCACCTCTGAGACCTGCATCTTTCACATATAAATGTCTGAGATGGAAAGGATTATTCCCATGTTAGCAAGTTTTCATAAACTCATTTTTCTTGTGTAATTTGTCTGGAGAAGCATATTATGGTGAGAAGCATAGACGAAACAAGGTGAAGTGGTGGACCATCAACCCGATGGCTTGATACAATCAAGATAACAGTGGAGAAGACCCTGCTGGACCTATCTAGGCTTGGAGAAGACCCTGGTGGACCTATCTAGACTTGGAAAAGACCCTGGTGGACGTATCTAGACTTGGAAAAGACCCTGATGGACCTATTTAGCTTGGAGACGACCCTGTTGGATATATCTAGGTTTGGAGAAGACCCTGGTGGATCTATCTAGGCTTGGACAAGACCCTGGTGGACTTATCTAGACTTGGAGAAGACCCTGGTGGATCTATCTAGGCTTGGACAAGACCCTGGTGGACCTTTCTAGGCTTGGAGAAAAAAAGTAGACCTTTCTATACTTGGAGAAGAGTCAGGTGGTCCTATCTAGGCCTGGAGAAGACCCTGGTGGACGTATCTAGACTTGGAGAAGACCCTGGAGGACCTATCTAGACTTAGAGAAGACCCTAATGGAGCTATCTAGGCAGCACAAGATGGATTTTTCTACGGAGCATATATCCCTCAAGTCCCCAAGGCTCAAGATTGAGCTACCATATTGATTTAACCTTTTAAAATATATATCTTTTATCTATGAAGCATCTTTCACTCTGGGCCATGGCGGACATAGCATTGGAGCCCAAGAGGTCAGGAGTCTATTTCTACCTTCAGAGTAGGTGGACTTGTGCATTATGAGGAGATATTGGACTTCATAGGGCCCACATAATGTTCTTGCACAGGACCCCTCATCTGTCTGTGTCCGTTCCTGACTCTTGAGCCCCCGGCACCTCCATACATTACACAGACAACCTACTGATATCACGGCTTCGGCTACACAATGACGGCTCATCATGGCATCTACAGACTCCCTGTGATTTCACATTTCGACCCCCTGAGACATAGAGTTGAAAATGCTTCCAAACGTGTTGGATTTTCGGTTGCCGGTCACAACTCATACAAGACTCACTTACCATAGACTTCAATGTAAGTCACACGTGACTGCGACTGCTCCATGACTTGGCTCCACACCTCTAAGAACGTGTCTGACACAAGTCTAATGTGCACTGTGTAATGCTTCATTTCTCCTGTGGTGGCGCTACAGGGAGCAAATATGCCCTGAAAACCTTCATTTCTGCCTCTTTAACATGTTTGTTTGTGGAGTTTCATTGCATAACACTTCCATGGATAATCAATATAAATGATGGTCTTTGCATAATTCCCTCTTTCACCAGCAGATGTAACTGATAGGGTTTAGTCACTGCAAAGACCATGAGCTGTGAGGACATTAGTGCAGTCTGTGCTGAAGCCTTCCTGAAGGTTGCTGTGCTTCTCGGTCCATGGGTGGAGGTGACAGGGTTTTGCCTAGGGCTGATCGGGAGCGAGGGAAAGGGTGGTGGCCTGGACGTCCTCACCTTCAGAAGTAATTCTGGAAACAGGGAGAGCCAGGGACACCCAGTCTAGTGGTCAGACTAGTTCCTTGATCACCTTGACTATCACTACCATCCTGCTACCTTACTCTCTTACTCCCTTACCCATAGCTCTTCAGGTGAGGGTGTATGTTGGGATATACAGTTGTCCCTGGCTTTTCAATAGTTCCCTCTTCCAGCAGCAGATGTCGCTGATAGAGATTAGTCTCTGCAAAGACCGGGAGCAGGGAGGACATTAGTGCAGTGCGTGCTGAAGCCTTCCTGAAGTTCTTTTTCCATGGAATGTTCCTTTCTTTGTGGGAATTGCAATGCTTCCCGGTCCATGGGTGGAGGTGACAGGGTTTTGGCTAGGGCTGATTAGGAGCGAGGGTAAGCATGGTGGCCCGGACATCCTCACCTTTAGCGGTAATTCTGGGAACAGGGTCAGCTTGGGACCCTCCAGTCTAAGGGTCAGACTAGCTCCCCTGATCGCATTTTGACCATCATTACCATCCTGCTACCTTTCTCTCTTGTCCGTTACCACCCTGTGACACCACGTATCAGAATAGTGGACAATATATGGCTCTAATATAAAAAAAAATGTTTTATTTAAAAAGTTTTTAAAAGTTTTGACAACATAACGTATTTCAGCTATTGATAGCCTTCCTCAGGTGTCAATAGTCGAAATGCTTTGTTTTCCCTATTGTCCCCTATTCTGATACCTTTCTCTGTGGGAGCTCCAATCGCTTCGATTAATCGCTCATGTCGTATCCTTTTTGTTAGTAAATTATTGGCATTAGATGACTATGAACAGACGATGGGAGCAATCATCAACTCACAGGGAGGAAGGGATATTCAATGGGAAGGGTCACAAATCTCTCCCTCCCTCACATCTTGTATTGAGCGCTTCGGAGAGGTTTCAGGATACAGAACTTCAGAATTTGGAGTAGAGGTTACATCATTACCTGAAACGTGAAATGCTCACCTCAGCTGCTGCAGAACACTATTTTCAAGAGAAAGAATGACATTTCTATCCATCCCATTATTTTGAAATGTCCTCCTCCTTTAGCAAGAGATTCTGCAATAGCTGAAGGTGTGTATTGTGAGATTCTACAGGAGCTGAGATGTGTATTGTGATGTTCTGCAGCAGCCAAGACACGT
Source organism: Allobates femoralis (assembly GCA_033576535.1). Classification (NCBI taxonomy): domain Eukaryota; kingdom Metazoa; phylum Chordata; class Amphibia; order Anura; family Aromobatidae; genus Allobates; species Allobates femoralis. The sequence goes on from JARQOC010000011.1 coordinate 15,085,634, forward strand.
ATTATGAGGTTCTGCAGCAGTGATGATGATCTTGTGACGTTTTGCAGCAGCTGAGACATGTAATATGAGGTTCGGCAGCAGCTGAAACACGTATTATGAGGTTCTGCAGCAACAGAGGTGTGTATTGCAACGTTCTGCAGCACCCGAGATGTGTATTGTGATGTTCTGCAACATCAGAGGTGTGTACTGTGATGTCCTGCAGCGGCTGAGATGTGTATTATGAGGTTCTGCAGCAGCCAATGAGTGTTATGAGGTTGTGCAGTATGTGATATGTGTATTATGAGAGTCTGCAGCAATAGAGGTGTGTATTGAGATGTTCTGCAGCAGCTGACGTGTATTATGAGGTTTTGCAGCAGCTGAGATCTATATTATGATGGTCTGCAACAGCAGGTGTGTATTATGATATTCTGCAGCATCTGAATTGTGCATTGTGATGTTCTACAGCAGTAGAGGTGTGTATTGTGATGTTCTGCAACAGCATAGATGTGTATTATGAGGTTCTGCAGTAGCAAAGATGTGCATTATGAGATTTGGCGGAAGCTGAGTTCTGTATTTTGATGTTCTGCAGCAGCTGAAGTGTGTATTATGAGATTCTGCAGTCGCTGAAATGTGCATTATGAGGTTCTGCAGCAGCAGAGGTGCGTATTATGAAGTTAGGGTTATTCCTCCCTAATTTTTCTGTATAAAATATATAAGATTTAAAGTGCATGATATTAGAAAAATCATGTTTGCTTTCTTCCAGAAGCCGTGCCGCTCCTGTCCAGGGCTGTACCTGGGGTTTCCATGCACAGGGCTTTGGTGCCATTCCCCACCCATCCTCCAGTCAGGGGTCTCATCACTTAATATTACGTCTTAATGTAGTGAATCCTCTAATAACCCAACTGCAATAAAGAAACACGGCCATGGTTCCATTTCTCAAGAATTTATTAAGAAACACTGTACAGCTCAGTATATGGCTTGTTAGGACGGCAATACTGATTCGGAAACACGAAAAGACCTAAGAGAACAGTCACATCATATCAATAAGTGCAATTACATACAACATGGCGCAGCCCATCCACCGTCCTCCCCAACCACCAGGTAATGGACAGAGGACAGATCGTATCCACCAGTCATCACCAGCAGGTTATCAACCACCGTAATAGACCCTCAGATTAGTGTAGGTGAGAAAATAGACATCCATTACCTGAGATCTATGAGGTCAACTGGTCCCAATGTATGTAATTATAGAAGGGGTCATCCAACAAAGGGCTCAAAAACATAGAAGGGTCCACGACAGGGGGTCCGAGTACATGTCCTAATGGAGAGGTATCAACCGGAGCTGGGCTGACACCACTAAAGGGGGCAAATAACTAAAGGCTTCTTGAATCTTGGTCAATGGAGTTGGTGAACAGGTGGTGGAAATGATTGAGGATATGATGGGTATATGGATGAGAATTTGGATATCAAGGGGGAATATGGATATGATGAGGTATAAAGATATTATGGAGGATATAGATGTGATGGGGCTTTGGATATGATGGAGTATATTGATTTTATGAAGAATGTAGATATGATAGGGGATATGGAATATGATGGAGCATATGGATATTATGGAGGATGTAGATGAGTGGGATATGGAATATGATGGAGGATGTAGATATGATGGGGGACATGGGTGATGGAGGATGTACATATGAGAATAGATATGAAGGGGATATGGATATGGAGGCTATGGATATTACAGAGGATGTAGGTAGGATGGGGGATATGGATATGATGGAAGATGTAGATATGATAGGAAATATGGAATATGAAGGAGGATATGATTGGAGGATATGGATATTACAGAGGATGTAGGTATGATGAGGATATGATGGAAGATGTAGATATGATAGGAAATATGGAATATGAGGATGGAGGATATGGATATGATTGCAGATGATTGGAGGATATGGATATTACAGAGGATGTAGGTATGATGGGGATATGGATATGATGGAAGATGTAGATATGATAGGAAATATGTAATAAGATGGAGGATATGGATATGATGGCAGATATAAAGGATATGGATATTATGGAGGATGTAGATATGATGGGGGTATGGATATGGTGGATGATGTAAATATAGCCGCCATACAATGGAGAATATGGATTAGTTAGGGAATATGGATATGACAGAGCATAGGGATATGATGGAGGATATGAACAAGATGGGGAATATCCATATCATACGGTATATGGATATGGTGGAGGATATGGATATTTTGGAGGATATAAATATGATGGGGGATATGCTGTGGGGGGGGAATTTGTTTGTGACCCTCATTCCTCTATGTTGGCCCATGTGAAATCACAAGGTTGTTTACTGGAATACACACTGGCCATTTTGCTCTACTCTACTATATGGAATACAGATTGGATCAGATCTGGCACAGATCCTCATTTACAAATACCATGACCCTACATTGACAATTACTGCTATCTAACCCTCATATTACCCCTCCATGCCCTTAACCTTCTACCACGCAGAATAAATAGCACACGACACAGTAATGTTGTATACATATATACAGATACAGATAACCAGAAAGGCAGAGCGTCACATTCATGAAATGCTGGAAGGTCCCTGTACAGAGACATTAAATTTGGCACGGTAACGGACAAATGTAAAAAGTTTATTGTGAACCAATCAATAGTCCTTAGGTCCGGCCTACAGTAAAGATACAAAAAAGAACAAAAATTGTATAAATAAGGTTTGAACCTCTCAGTCAATATATGATATATATGTACAATAGTCTAAAAATGAAGTCCTTGATATCCAGTCCCTGTTAGCTGGAATGGAAACTGGAGGATTCTGACTCTGTAGACACGGAGGAGAGCCCGGCACGCTTTTTGGAAAGTATTTTTAAACTGGATCCTCTGCTGACGGACGTGAAGGCGTTTTGGGCTGAGGTCTTGAATTTGGCCCCAAGGAAGGCGTACAAGATGGGGTTGAGGCAGCAGTGGAAAAAAGCCAAGGCTTCAGTGATGGAAATCCACTTGTGAAGCATGTTATCGATGTAACAATCAAACTTCAAGAGTCCAAGTAAGCCAAACGTGTCGATGGTAAGGCAAATATAATATGGGAGCCAACAGGCGAAGAAAGCCAAGATGAGGATCACAGTCGTCTTCAAGGCTTTGCGTTTTTGATGGCCCTTTGAGTGAGATAACTTGGAGATGATGACACAGTAGCAGGTCAAGATAATAAGTCCGGGCAGAATGAGTCCAACTGTGATATGGAGGAACCGGAACCCGATCGTCCAGTTTTCCCGGTTGACTGCCGGGTAGATGCGGTCACACACATAGGTGCCTTCTATGTCCGACACACTGGCAAACACAAGGTCGGGCACGGTCAACAAAACAGCTGGGAGCCACACTCCAGCGTACACAATCTTCTCCGCCAAGAGTTTCCTAGATCCTTGGCTGTTGGTGGCATGGACAATGGCCAAGTAGCGATCCAAGCTGATAAAGGCCAAGATTAAGACGCTGCTGTAGAGGTTGACTGTGTAAATGACGTGCACGGCTTTACACAAGAACTCCTTAAAGTACCAACCAATGGCGGCATCCACAGACCAGAACGGAAGTGTGAACACGAAGAGCAGGTCAGCAACGGAGAGATGCAACCGGTACTTATCGGTCATCGTTCTGGACTTCTTCTGGTAACCCATGACCAGCACCACTAGTCCATTGCCAATAATTCCAAGTAGGAAGATGAAGGAGTAGACGGTGGGAAGGAATATTCGGTTGAAGTCATTGTTCTCTTGGGTGAAACATGGACCCAGAAGATCCAAAAAGTCTTCAGTGTTATTTGGATCTGTACTGTTGTCATCTAAGAAATCTATCGACCCGGAGAACTGGGGAAAAAAAAAAGATAAAGATAAGTTATCAGGTAGAATATAAAACCGAGAACAACTACAAAATCCAAGACGTGATGGGATACTTTGCATGTTAAAGACCAGATGGTTCGGAATCGTGCATCGTTTACAATGAAACCTCTATACGTGGCTCATGTCATCGTTAAGTGCCCAATATTTGCATTATAGGAACACACAAAAGGCTCCTCCCGAGCTAAAACTGACAAGGTTTGTTTCCAAAAAGTCCAAGTGCAAACACATCAGCATTAAACGTTCAGCTGGCAGATGGTGAGTGACGGACACCAACCCAACCGTGGAGCAAGCGCCAACAACTTCTAGACAAGTCTGAGGAAGCAAATGGGGACGGAGCAATTGGAAAGTCGTTCTGCTGCAACAACAGGTTAATACGACTTGGAGAAATGGCTCCTTTACTAGAAGTGAAAAGACCAAATGGGCAACTGGGTGACAAATAAAAGTTCCAGTAACTGATATAAAGGTTTTTAAAGGGCCGAGAGCAATGTACAGGTATCTGACTATGAATGTGATGGCGCCCTCTAGCTGAGAGTTCTGGAATCTCCAAATGTAACTTGCACTTCTGTCCCTACGAAGACTAAGAGAATCCCAAAATGACATGTTGTATCAAATAGATCTTAAACCATTTGGGACATTTTACTCAATAAGAATTGAATGATCCTCATTTATCATCACATTGTCATTTGCTACAATTCAATGATGACTACAGTTGATCTCATTCTGATGGTAGATTAGGATCATTTTTTGATCTTTTTGTTGCTATACAGGGTAAGGTATGTGTTCCTTGAGCTGATATCAGATCACCTGTGTATTGTATCACCTCCTGTTTGCAATGTGTTTGTAAAATACATAAAAGGGGAAGTTTGATTGCACAAACTAACGATTTTAGGGCAGTGACCTAAAGACCAAGCGGGATTTTTAAAAAGGAGAGGAAGGGCGTATCACCTAAATGAGGTGAACTGTCCACAAATGAGGGGCCAAGAAACCACTAAATTGGACTAAAGTGCAGATATAAGGTCTTTGGATTGATAATAATTAATTTAATTTCAGATCTGACCACCAGCAAATCCATAAAACTGAGGATCAAGTCCTATAGTCTAATCTATGTTCTTTAAGTATCCCAAAAAAGCTGGTCAAACAACATAAGAATAATTGGACTAAATTGGACGGGAGACTACAGATCTAAGTCATTGGATGTGATAAAATTCAGTTGATATCAGATCTGACCCCAGCAAATCATAATACCCTACTGGAGCATCCTGATCAAGCCCTATAGACATCTTTGTTCCTAAAGTATAAAAAAAACATGACCAAACAACATGAGAGTAATTGGACTAAATTGGACGGAAACTGCAATCTAAGTCATTGGATGTGATAAGAATCAGTTGATATCAATCTGACCCCAGCAAATCCATAATACTCTACTGGAGGCATCTCTTAATCCAGCCCTATAGACATCTTTGTTTCGACAGTATTCCTAAAAAACATGAACCCAAACAACATGAGAGTGACTGGACTAAATTGGACTGGAAACTGCAGATCTAAGGTCATTGGATGTGATAAGAATCAGTTGATATCAGATCTGACCTCCAGCAATAATACCCTACTGGGGGCATCCTTAATCAAGCCCTATGGTCTAATCTTTGTTCCTAAAGTATCCCAAAAAAGCTGGTCCCAAACATGAGCGTTACAGATCTAAGGTCAGTGGATGTGATAAGAATTCATGTGATCAGACCCCAGCAAATCCACATGTCTACACTACAGGCATCTCTTCATCAAGTCCTATATTCTCATTTGTGCTCCTAAGTATTTGGTAGTTTCCAGAAATGCAAATTTAGTAGCAGATCATCTAGAAATGTATAAGGGGAATGATGTGCATGTGCTTCACATGAATCTCACATACAAGGGACTTTCTGCACCTCATTCACTGCCCTATTTTCTCATGACAAATACAACTAAACTACAATAGAGAATACAAGTAAATAGCGAAATACTGAGCAAAGCAACAACTATGGGAATACAAAACTGTGCACAACTGGGTTCAATAAATTACCTGAAAGAACAAAATACTATAACAATAGTAATCATTTTGATTTCTATAGCATCAACATATTCTGCAACAGGAATGTGGGTTAAACTAGATGTAAGTCTACTTTCAACATAAAAAACTATAAACTATTATTATTATTAATAATAATAATAATAATAATAAATAATAATAAACTATATACTATACAATGCAGACTGCTGCAGAACGATGTTGCCAAGATGGGCAGACAAAGTGGTACTCATGCCCACAACCACCAGCCCCAATGTCGGGATCACCTGTAATCGCTGTAATCCTATGGATTTCTGTAACCTTTTGTGCCAAATATCATTTTGCGCAGGAGATTTTCAAGTTTGCAAAGTTGTAAAAACTCTCAATAAACTTATAACTCAATACTGTTCTATATAATTCTTATCTCCTTTTTATTATAATAATATTGATCAGAATTGCTGAAACAGCAAGTGAGAAGAGAATTGCATTGTTGGATCAGATGCGCAAAAACGCAGCACAAAGTGTCCTGGTGATGTGCCCTGTATTGGGTGATGTGCCCTGTATTGGGTGATGTGTCCTGCATTGGGTGATGTGCCCAGTTGGGTGATGTGCCCTGTATTGGGTGATGTGCCTTGTATTGGGTGATGTGCCTTGTATTGGGTGATGTGCCTTGTATTGGGTGATGTGTCCTGTATTGGGTGATATACCCTGTATTGGGTGATATACCCTGTATTGGGTGATGTACCCTGTATTGGGTGATGTGATGTGCCCTGTATTGGGTGATGTGATGTGCCCTGTATTGGGTGATGTGCCCAGTTGGGTGATGTGCCCAGTTGGGTGAGGTGTCCAGTATTGGGTGATGTGCCCAGTTGGGTGATGTGCCCAGTTGGGTGAGGTGTCCAGTATTGGGTGATGTGCCCAGTTGGGTGAGGTGTCCAGTATTGGGTGATGTGCCCAGTTGGTGATTGCCCTGTATTGGGTGATGTGATTGCCCTGTATTTGGTGATGTGCCCAGTTGGGTGATGTGCCCAGTTGGGTGATGTGCCCTGTATTGGGTGATGTGCCCTGTATTGGGTGATGTGCCCTGTATTGGGTGATGTGCCCTGTATTGGGTGATGTGCCCAGTTGGTGATGTGCCCAGTTGGGTGATGTGCCCTGTATTGGGTGATGTGCCCAGTTGGGTGAGGTGTCCAGTTGGGTGAGGTGTCCAGTATTGGGTGATGTACCCTGTATTGGGTGATGTGCCCAGTTGGGTGAGGTGTCCAGTTGGGTGAGGTGTCCAGTATTGGGTGATGTACCCTGTATTGGGTGATGTGCCCAGTTGGGTGATCTATCCCATTACTTACTATCTGCTCCATGTCTGTGTTTCCCTCTGTTTCCAGGTTGGAGCTGAGCTGTGCTCGGTGCAGGGACTGTGTCAGTCTCAGTGAGTCCTTGCTGTGATCAGAGTGAAGTGTGAGCTGTGTGCAGGCGCTCTGCTGTATATATCAGCCCCCACCCCTGGGCCGCCCATCTCTGCACTCACAATGGAGGATGATTGTGCAGCTCCGGGACCTCCTGTTGTTTGTCCTGCAGCTGCAGGGGCTTTGTGTGCAGATAAGCATCTGTAAAAAACATCAGCTCCACAGCAAGGCAGAGCTGTCAGTGTCCAGCATGGAGGCTCTAGAGCTGCACAATGTTGGCTGTGCCCAGGTCAGGTTAGATACCGTGTATGCCTTCTACAGTGTGATCTGCCTTCTACAGTGTGATCTGCCTTCTACAGTGTGATCTGCCTTCTACATTGTGATCTGCCCTCTACAGTGTGATCTGCCTCTACAGTGTGATTCCTGTGCCCTTCTACATGTGTTTATCTGTCCCTTCTACAGTGTGATCTTTGGTTGATTCAGATTTAGGCTTTTCTTCCCTGATAACCACAGACATTGATGGTTCTGGATATTTTTGCATTGTTTAATATTATCTGCAGCTTATAGAATTTGCTATATAAAAAAAATTGTAATATAATAATATTTCTAAATTAGTATTCATCATACTGAATATTAAATTTACAATAATAATATAATGTTGATTCATTTATATAGCGCCATTCTATAGCACTTTACAGACATTTGCAACACTGTCCCCATTGGATCTCACAATCTATATTTCTTATCAGTCTATGGAGTCTGGAAGGAAACCAGAGAACCTGGAGGAAACCCACAAGAACATGGGGAGAACGTACAAACTCCTTGCAGATAGGAGGGATTTGAACCAAGGACCCCAGTGCTGCAAGGCTGCAGTGCTAACCACTGAGCCACCATGCAGTGCTAACCACTGAGCCACCATATACAGTGCTAACCACTGAGCCACCATACAGTGCTAACCACTGAGCCACCATACAGTGCTAACCACTGAGCCACCATACAGTGCTAACCACTGAGCCACCATACAGTGCTAACCAGTGAGCCACCATACAGTGCTAACCACTGAGCCACCATACAGTGCTAATCCTGTACCTGTACGTCCTGATCGCCTAGATTTAGTGTACTTGTTCTTGTCTCCCTCATCCTCATGTAAAGCGCCATGGAACCTAATGGCGCTATATAAATAAATAATAATAATAATAATAATAATAACCACTGAGCCACCATACAGTGCTATCCACTGAGCCACCATACAGTGCTAACCTCTGAGCCACCATACAGTGCTAACCACTGAGCCACCATACAGTGCTAACCACGGAGCCACCATATACAGTGCTAACCACTGAGCCACCATACAGTGCTAACCACTGAGCCCCCATACAGTGCTAACCACTGAGCCACCATACAGTGCTAACCACTGAGCCCCCATACAGTGCTAACCACTGAGCCACCATACAGTGCTAACCACTGAGCCACCATACAGTGCTAACCACTGAGCCACCATACAGTGCTAACCACTGAGCCACCATACAGTGCTAACCACTGAGCCTCCATACAGTGCTATCCACTGAGCCACCATACAGTGCTAACCACTGAGCCACCATACAGTGCTAACCACTGAGCCACCATATACAGTGCTAACCACTGAGCCACCTTACAGTGCTGACCACTGAGCCACCATACAGAGCTAACCACTGAGCCACCATACAGTGCTAACCACTGAGCAACCATACAGTGCTAACCACTGAGCCACCATACAGTGCTAACCATTGAGCCACCATACAGTGCTAACCACTGAGCCACCATACAGTATAACCACTGAGCTACCATACAGTGCTAACCACTGAGCCACCGTACAGTGCTAACCACTGAGCCACCATACAGTGCTAACCACTGAGCCACCATACAGTGCTAACCACTGAGCCACCATACAGTGCTAACCACTGAGCCACCATACAGTGCTAACCACTGAACCACCATACAGTGCTAACCACTGAGCCACCATACAGTGCTAACCACTGAGCCACCATACAGTGCTAACCACTGAGCCACCATACAGTGCTAACCACTGAGCCACCATACAGTGCTAACCACTGAGCCACCATACAGTGCTAACCACTGAGCCACCATACAGTGCTGACCACTGAGCCACCATACAGTACTAACCACTGAGCTACCATACAGTGCTAACCACTGAGCCACCGTACAGTGCTAACCACTGAGCCACCATACAGTGCTAACCACTGAGCCACCATACAGTGCTAACCACTGAGCCACCATACAGTGCTAACCACTGAGCCACCATACAGTGCTAACCACTGAGCCTCCATACAGTGCTAACCACTGAGCCACCATACAGTGCTAACCACCGATTCACCATACAGTGCTAACCACTGAGCCACCATATAGTGCTAACCACTAAGCCACCATACAGTGCTAACCACTGAGCCACCATACAGGGCTAACCACTGAGCCACTATACAGTGCTAACCACTGAGCCACCATACAGTGCTAACCACTGAGCCACCATACAGTGCTAACCACCGATCCACCATACAGTGCTAACCACTGAGCCTCCATACAGTGCTCACCACTGAGCCTCCATACAGTGCTAACCACTGAGCCACCATACAATGCTAATCACTGAGCCACCATACAGTGCTAACCACTGAGCCACCATACAGTGCTAACCACTGAGCCACCGTACAGTGCTAACCACTGAGCCACCATACAGTGCTAACCACTGAGCCACCATACAGTGCTAACCACTGAGCCACCATATAGTGCTAACCACTGAGCCTCCATACAATGCTCACCACTGAGCCACCATACAGTGCTAACCACTGAGCCACCATACAGTGCTAACCACTGAGCCTCCATACAGTGCTAACCACTGAGCCACCATACAGTGCTAACCACTGAGCCAACATACAGTGCTAACCACTGAGCCACCATACAGTGCTAATTACTGAGCCACCATGCAGTGCTAACCACTGAGCCACCATACAGTGCTATCCACTGAGCCACCGTACAGTGCTAACCACTGAGCCACCATATACAGTGCTAACCACTGAGCCACCATACAGTGCTAACCACTGAGCCACCATACAGTGCTAACCACTGGCCACCATACAGTGCTAACCACTGAGCCACCATACAGTGCTAACCACTGAGCCACCATACAGTGCTAACCACTGAGCCACCATACAGTGCTAACCACTGAGCCACCATACAGTGCTAACCACTGAGCCACCTACAGTGCTAACCACTGAGCCACCGTACAGCGCTAACCACTGAGCCACCATACAGTGCTAACCACTGTGCCTCCATACAGGGCTAACCACTGAGCCACCATAAAGTGCTAACCACTGAGCCACTGTACAGTGCTAACCACTGAGCCACCATACAATGCTAACCACTGAGCCACCGTATACAGTGCTAACCACTGAGCCACCATATACAGTGCTAACCACTGAGCCACCATATACAGTGCTAACCTCTGAGCCACCATACAGTGCTAACCACTGAGCCACCATACAATGCTAACCACTGAGTCACTGTACAGTGCTAACCACTGAGCCACCATACAATGCTAACCACTGAGCCACCGTATACAGTGCTAACCACTGAGCCACCATACAGTGCTAACCTCTGAGCCTCCATACAGTGCTAACCACTGAGCCACTGTACAGTGCTAACCACTGAGCCACCATACACTGCTAACCACTGAGCCACCGTATACAGTGCTAACCACTGAGCCACCATACAGTGCTAACCACTGAGCCACCATACAGTGCTAACCACTGAGCCACCATACAGTGCTAACCACTGCGCCACCGTGCCACCCTTGACTATTAGGGTTAATTATATATACAGTATTAATGTAGTAATAACAACCATAAGGGCTCAAAGCTGTTTGCACAGATTGTGTATGCAAACTCTAAAGATACCGTCACACGCCGCCATATGTCTTCCATATCGCTGGCAATTTGACGTGAGCGCGCACGTTTCAGGAACTTTTTTCAGATCGCCATCAACCTGTCACACATAGAAATCTCGCCTGAGATATTGAGCGATCCTGCGTTCCGGAAATCGCCTGCAGGAGACTGGAAGTGATCTTCCCTTCACACATCGCCACATCACACGTCACCATCGTAGCAGCGATGTTGTCATACTGTTGTGATAGGGGCGTGCTAGAGTGTGTTTCATCGCTCCCCTAACACTACGATTGGTGGACGGAACTGCGTTCCCATTGGTCAGCCTTGCGTGAATACACGGGTCAACAAATAAGGCGCCTGGACACGGCCAGCCAATCGGAACGCAGTATCACCCACCAGTCGCCGCAGGGGCGACGCGAAAAACACAACATCCAAGCACACCTACTTGATTTTGTTCACGATCGCCCTGCCCTGTCACACGCCAGGATGCGCGGAAATTGCCTGGTGGATGATGGCTGATTTCTCTGCAGTGCAGGACAATCAGGCCACGCTCCACCGACGACTTATTGTCATAGAATCACCCAGTTACACGTCCACTGCACAGGCGATGTGGTGTCCACATAGCCGAATTCAGGAATTGCCACCCAAATCTCCGGCGATATGGCGGCGTGTGACGGTACCTTAAGGGTATTTGCAGACGACTTGGAGACACTGTGTCCCGGACAGAGTGTCTCTGGACCTGAGAGAAGCCGCAGGTGAACGCAGCCGCCCTGTGCCCACTATGTGCGTTCGGGGCAGGCGGCTTTTCCCTGCATTCACCCTCCGAGATCGCATCCAACGCCTCAGCAATAAATGAGCATGCTGCGGAGATGTGGAAGCGCGGCAACCTGCACCACAGCTAAAATAACGCAGCGGAGGGGAGAAGCACAGTGAGCATGGGATTTCTAGAAATCATCCACTGTGCTTGGATTGTTGAACGCAGCGTTTTAGACGCAGTGGTAATACGCTTCTTCCACAACACTGCTAATACTGATCATGTGCCACAGCCTAAAGCGGCGGTCCCCAACCTGTCTGATCTTGAGAGCCACATCCAGCTCCGGCCGCCCTCTCAGTGGTGACACCCAGAGCCACATTACCTTTATAATGATAGCCAATGCGTTTCCCCAGAAATCACACCGAAGCGATATACCAAGATCCAGTTGTTCCTACCTTACCCCCATCTAGATCTGCTCTTCTTTAGCAGCTACTCACAAGTGACCATCTGGAGACCTGATCTTCAGAGCTGTTTGCTAGACCTGGTGCTAATGCTCCAAGCTGGAAGAAAGTCGCCAACCACACATCATGGATCCACGAGCCGCAGGTTAGGGACCCCAGCTCTAAGGTTTCATTCTATGGAGTGGTGGCCTTTCCGACTGTACATGTTGTCTTATGGGACCTTATTATAGAACTAGCCAAAATTTCCTTCTCCCTGATACTACGATAATCCAAAATGTAGAACATTGGTATGAGGCATATAGAGGAGTATTCTTACCCCATAGAACCCTATTGACGCCATGTGATGGAGCCTAGTGGTGTAATTTAAAGTTAATGGACTCCAATGCAATATCTGCAAGAAGGCTCCCAACCAAGGGCGTAACTACAACAGGTGCAGGGATTGCAATCACACCCGGGCCCTGGAGTCTAGAGGGCCCCAAAAGTCCCTTTGGCTTATAGAAAAAGACTAATGCTATTAAAGATTTGTAATAATTGGGGGCCCCTTTGGAGCTTTCACATGAGCTTCAAGTTTTGACACTGCTCCTAACTATTGCAGGTCTTATTTGTCATCTTGTGGGGGACTCTATGGGTCAAAGAAACCTTTTGGATTCTCGAAGGGTCCAGTGACCGGGTAATCCCTACAGCCACTATGTTTACACCACTGATGGAAGCCACATGACTGGAAACTTTAGGCTATGTTCACATGATCAGTAATAGCAGTGTATTTCCACTGTGTCCAATACGCTGTGTTCAACAATGCAAGCACAGCGGATGATCTCTAGAAATCTCATCCTCACTGTGCTTCTGCCCTCTGCAGCGTGTTTTCAGCTGCAGTGTGGGTTGCAGCTCTACCGCATTGCCGCAGCATGTTCATTTAATGCTGCAAGTCGAATGCGGTCTTGGCAGGTGAATGCAGGAAAAAGCCGCCCTGCACCAAACGCAGATCATGGGCACAGAACGGCTGCCATCACCCTCCATTCACCCGCGAGTTCTCTCAGGTCCGGAGATACTGTGTCCAGGATGCATTGCCTTTGGATCATCTGCACATACCCTAGAGCTGAACATGTTGAAATTGATGGGTTCAGCTAACAATCTAATGTGTATGGGAGCGTCAGCCGATGTTTGGGAGACGCCGATCATTTATGTCTGATTTTAGATTGCCGATTGTATTGTTCTCCCTGAGATAAACTGCCGACCGCTGTGTCAGACGGCGACTTTCTCATAGAGTTGACAGGAGAACTCAGACAAAGCAGGCGCACCTGTGTACGGGAGAATGGACTGAGATGGCCGTCAACCGGAGGATCGGCTCATGCATCATTGGGCCGACAGACATCGGATGTGTTTGGCCATGTGCAGGAGCCCTAATTAAGATAATATCATAAATATGAATATTAAGTTTGTAATCATATTCTCTAGATGAGGGATACGTAATCCCAGCTGTTGTGAGACTACAGATCCCAACATCCCTTGAGAGCTACAGGCTGCTGGGAGTTGTACTGACCTTGGCTGGAGGTTGCTTTTCCAATCTCTGTAATAGAAAGACATCACCACTTCCAGTTGTTTCATCCACTCACAACTTGTGACAACTATGGGAATCATGGAGCAATTTCACATATCCAGGGGCATTGAGGTTTCCATTGATGAAGAATGGCCCCGCTCTCTTTGTACCCCATATACCACACCATACCATCAATGTCTGTGTTCCAGCAGTCTTGGAGGGATCTATCCACTGTGGGTTAGTGTCAGACCAATAGCGCTGGTTTTGTTTGGTAACTTCACCATTCACATACAGTTCTCCTCATCCCTCATCTGAAGGCGATTGTCTATGCTGTGAAGATACGAGATGTGCAGCCTCTGACACAGCGGATCCTGGAGGCCTGTGCTGCATTTGTTCTGTTGCTATCAGTGTGTCCAGAGTGGGAGAAGAGGGTTCAATGCAACACAATGGGCAGCACTCTGAACACATTTTATAAGTGGTCATAAATCTGTAAATAACTCATGAAAGAATAAAGTTACATTAAAACCAAGCACACCATTGTTTTTCTTATGAAATTCTCAATATGATTGATGGGTCACATGACCCTCCTCCCATTGAAAGAAATAGAGTTGGATCCAAATTGGCCGCCATGGTCACCCCCCACCTGGAAGTTTTCCCCTCCTATACACTAATGTGCCACAAACAGGACGTTGGTATCACCAACCATTCCCATTTTATCTAGGTGCATCCATATAAATTGGCCCATCCTTATCATTATCCAATATATCCAAATATTCCAAGGAGAGGAGCCGTGTAAGGTGACATGATGATAGTAGAGAAAAAACATCATCCATTCTGCTATCCTGTAAATCTTCTTCCCCCCCCCCATACACACAGTAGTGTCAGGAGCTCATATGTGATCACTGTATATAGATAAATCCCTGCGCTGTAATGGTTAATAGCAGGAGGTGCAGATTGTATCATTGAGGATATTACTGTATCATTGTGATACTATCAGTTATATTGTAGCTCCATGATGGGGGCAGCTCTGCAGGTTCAGTATCTATCCATTGTGGAAATAGCAGCTGAGCAACCTATTGTATGTAAAGAGGGCGAGTGAGGAGAGAGAAGCTTGTGCCAAGGCTCTGGATGGCATTGTGATGTAAATCAGCCATTATATTCTGGCAAGAAGGCTGCACTTTACAGCAATGTACAATGTCACTTGTAGATCTGGATTTTCAACAGCAAGAAGACGTGATATTATGTTTTATTGCAAGAAGCACCAGCATATTCTACAGCGGTGCACAATGGGGCGGCAGCTGCACCCTGGACTTGTTTTAGCACCAGATTGTAGGGTTCCAGCATTATCCATCGTTATCAGATGTTGGGGTAACAATCTACCTGGCTACTTCCAATCCAATTTCCCTTGTTCCTTCCAATCCTTGGGATACTAATCTCATTTGGTATCACAAAACCTTAAGGTAACAGCTGCACCTCTACTTCCAATTTTGGGGGTAAAACTGTCAAATCGTAGGGTAACAGTGTCAGTTGGTTCTTCCAATCCTCGGGGTTATGGTATGACCTGGTCCTTGGGGTAACAGCCTCACCTTTACTTTAAATTTTGGGGGTAAAATTATCATCTTTACTTCCAAATCTTGGGATAAGAGTCTCATTTGGTTCTTCCAATTTTCGTGGTTACAGTATGACCTGGTCCTTGGGGTAACAGCCTCACCTTTACTTCCAACCTTGGGGATAAATGTGTAATCTTTGCTTTCAAATTTTGGGGTAAGAGTCTCACTTGGTTCTTCTAATCCTCAGGGTTACGGTATGACCTGGTTCTTGGGGTAACAGCCTAAACTTCACTTTTAATTCTGGGGGTGAAAGTATCATCTTTACTTCCAAATCTTGTCCCAATTCTCATGGTTGTAGAATGACCTGGTGTTTGGGGTAAGAGCCTCACTAAGTCCTACAAAGCCTAGATGTAACACCTTCACCTGGCACTTCCAATCTTTGGGAGGACAGTCTTGCCAGGTTCTACCATTCCCCGGTTTACCAGGCTTACCCAGTTCTTCCAGTACTCAGGGCATCAGCCTCAGGCAGTTTTTTTAATCTTAGTATTCACTTCTTCCCCTGATACTTACAAATACCTGGGACTTCTGGACTTTGGTACTATTGCCCAGTGCTGTCATTTCCAGTCTTCTACCAGTTCATTCAGTCCTTAGGGGTTACATTACTCTAATCTTTAGGATAGCTGTACTTCTAGTCTTATAGCCATCCCCATATCTGGAGCTTTAGAGTAAAGTCCTTACTAGCAATGAGCGAGCACTACCATGCTCAGGTGCTTGGTACTCTTAACGAGCAGGTTAGGCGCTCAGGTGGGCGCAACTCGAGTACCAAATATAATGGATGTTAATGGGGAGCATGAACAATTTTTCCTAAGATCATCCATAAAAATGCTCGAGTTCCCCATTGACTTCCATTATACTTGGTATTGGAGTCGTGCCCATAGAGCATCCAACTACTCGTTTCGAGCACCGAGCACCTGATCATGGTAGTGGCCGCTCATCACTAGTCCTTACCTGCTACATCCAAGCTTTCTGGCGGCCTCATCTGGTTTTTGATGATTATTATTCTGTGTAATGTTTGGGTCCAAGATTATGAGATGATTCTCCATGTTTTCCAGTTTGACCCCATTTCGAGTCATCATCACTGGTCTTACATTGAGAGCTGAGATGTAGACAGCTATTATCAGTATTGATGCCAAAATAATGCATCCGACTCCTAAACCTGGGAAGATTCCTCGCCGTACCGGCCCTATGTGTGTTATTTAAACACCTCTGTTGACCTAGTCATGACAGATATGTCTTACTTAGGCATTTACTAGTCTACAGACCCAAACATGCCAAGGTCACATGAAGGTGAGAGACATTTATACCTTTCTATTCAACTCAATCAACTTAAGCCAGCCATGCACATTAGATGGCGGTTGATGATTCAGCCAATTGTTCAGCCGACAGCCACCTTTCCTATATACTAGAGCAGTGTTTCTCAACTCCAGTCCTCAGGACCCACCAACAGGTCATGTTTTCAGGATCTCCTTAGTATTGCGCAGGTGATAGTTTAATCACCTGCACTGGGGATAATTCAAACCCCTGTGCAATACTAAGGAAATCCTGAAAACACGACGTGTGGTGGTCCTGAGGACTGGAGTTGAGAAACACTGTTCTAGAGCATTCGTTTGGCCAAGCCCGTCCTGTGTTGCCAGTTGACGTGTCGGCCGGTGCAGGGGCGGACCGTCACCCCCGGGGGCCCTGGTGCAGGAGAGGACCGGGGGGGCGGGGCTACTGGCCGTCAGTGCGGCCCGGGGGGGGAGGGGTGCCGCTGGCCGTCGGCGCTGCCCGGAAAGGGGGGGGGTGGGTGCTGCTGGGAGCCGCAGGGAGCCGCAGGCGCGATGCTCTCCTACCTGGGAGCCGCGCCGGATGTATGCTACGGGCCGGAGGAGCAGAGGAGAGGAGGGGCGGGATCAGGCAGGGGAAGCAGGAAGCTCTCTGCTTCCCTTGCCTGACCCTCCTCTCCTTTGACAGCGGCTTGCGGGGGTCGGCTGGGGGCCCCCCTCCAGGCTTGAAGGGGCCCCCAGCCGGTCGGGGCCCTGGTGCAGCTGAACCAGCGTAGTTCCGCCCCTGGGCCGGTGGTTTAACACCGGGAGAACAATGTGATTGGCCATTTAAAATCAGACATGCCCAATTGACATTTTCCCTGGCTGCTGGCGCACCCCATACACATTACACTGTAGGCCAAACTTGTTGATATTGGTGGGTTCAGACGAAATTAGTCTAATGTGTATGAGTGCCTTGTCTTATAATGTCTTCCTAAGATAAAGTCCCTCTAGATGATGACTAGTAGGGCAGCCAAGACTCCGATCATCACTAAGGCTGCATTGCCTGTTGTCACAGATCCGCCTTAAAAATAGTGATGGCATCAATCAATCATAATGATCAGTGTAAATATAAGACAATAGCAGACCAATACTATAGCCTTATTTATGTGTCGTTCCCGGGCCGCTGACTCCAGAATGTCTCTGCTTGGTGGTGGTTAGTCCTTGATCAGGATAGTGACATAATGGTATCATAACTTGTAAGTAGAAAGGATGAGAAATCAATGGTGCCTGAGCAATGCAGAATCAATAACATAAGCTTTTGTATTTTGAGTACAATTCCAGTGGTCGGCCCTCAACAATCAATAAGTGGCTAGATGATGACTAGTGATGAGTGAGCAATACCATGTATGAGGTGCTCAGTACTTGTAAAAAGAAGCAGTTGAATGCTCGGAGTATAATGGACGTCAATGGAGAACTCAGGCATTTCTCCGGAGGAGCAGGTGGAATTGACTTGAGTACCATGTGTAATGGAAGTCAATGGGAAATTTAAACATTTTTCCAGAAGAGAAGATTGGACACTTGGATGGACTCGACTCGTCTATTTCAGTATAATGGAAGCCAATGGGAATTCGAGCATTTTTCCAGAAGAGCAACTGAACACTTAGATGGGCGCAAACCGACTACCCGAGTATAATGGAAGTCAATGGAAAACTCAAGCATTTATCCAGAAGAGCAATTGAACACTTAGAGGGGCAGGACTCGAATACCCGAGTATAATAGAAGTTAATAGGGAACTTGAGCATTTTTCTGGAAAATCTTTGGGAAAGATGCTCCTGTTCCCCATTGACTTCCATTATACTTGGTATACGAGTCGCGCCCATCCGAGATTCCATCTGCTCCTTACAAGCGCCGAGCACCTGAGCATGGCAGTGATCGCTCATCACTAGTGACAACTCGTTCCTGATCCCTTTAATCTATTTAATATTGGAAAATTAAAAATCATCACACGCAAACGGTATTTTTGAACCTATTATCATAGAGGCATGGATTCATCGCCTTCACCAATTATGGCTGGATGCATCTTCTTTCAGTAGTTTGTGTATTGGAGGCATTTTCTAATTGACGTTGTATTGAGCGGCAGCTTTCACTGTAAAGGGCCATTTACATCTCAGTCATTTACTCCAATTATGCATGTATAAAACCAGTAATTCTCCTGGTAGCAAAATGCCCCTTTTTTTACATAAATAAATGGTAATTCTCTCTTTTGTCTTTTGTCTTTGGAAGTTGGTTGGTGTTGGACATGTCTGTTCATGCAGGACCACATGCTCGGACTTGTAGGTGCGGAGCTACAGAAGACTTGTACCTACGATCTTGGTTAACCCTTTTTAGATAATGGGCCCTCAGCTCATTGTCGGTGGTCCCTACTTGGAGACTGACTTCCATCATTCCCAATCAAACCAGTAGAGTCCATCGTTTTGCATAAACAGTGGCTTTGAGCCAAGAGCCATGTTGGGCACAGCCAGGTGCAAGGGTTGCAAATCACACCTGGGCCCTGGAGCCTAGGGGGCCCAAAAGTCCCTTTAACCTATAGAAAAAGACTATTGCTATTGAAGATTTGTAATAATTGGGGGGCCCCATTGGAGCTTTTGCATTGGGGCCCATGAGCTTCAAGTTATGCCACTGGTGATACCCTTAGGATAGGTAATCATTATCAAGTCAACGTGAGTCCGACACCCAGCAGCAGGGGCGTAATTACAACAGGTGCAGGGGTTGCAATTGCACTTGGCCCCTGAAGTCTCAGAGGCCCTAAAAGTCCATTTGGCCTATAGAAAAAGACTATTGCTATTAAAGATTTGCAATAATTGGGAGGCCCATTGGAGCTTTTGCATTAGGGCCCATCAGCGGTGTAAGTAGGTTTGCCGGCGCCCGGGGCAAGGATCTGTTTTGGCACCCCCCCCAAAGTAGGTGAGGACCGGGGGGATGGGGTGCTGTCAGACTCCAGCCCCGCCACCCCTATTGCAGCCCTAGAGAGGGGGGGTGCCGCCGGCGCCCCCTGCTGAGTTGCGCCCGGGGCAAAAGATCCGGCTGCACCCCCCTAGATGCGCCCCTGGGGCCCATGATCTTTAGGTTACACCACTGGTCGATCGGTTTTGTTCTCAGCCCTTTTTTGTTTGAGACACTTCTGATTTTAATCCAATTTGTGTTTTTTGATCCAAATGGGTCCATAAAAAATTAAAAAAAAATAGACAGCACACTTTATACACTGTCCGAGTGCTGGAGAGGATTGGTAAACCACCATCATTTTGATCAATATGAAAGAAGCAGATGATACCCAGATGGTAGAATCAGAGAAATGGACCAAAACAGATAAAAATCAGCTCCAGAATAACGATGAAAATCTGTCCGCTTTTTTGTTTTTGGAGTAATAAAGAAAACTGATGACTTTGGGGGACTCCTTCATGAGCACAATGTGACGCGCAAGAGATCTTCACATTTGGATTTTAAGATTGCTATATAATATAAAATAGCCATAAAGTCTAAATCCTACAGGCAGAGAAACACTTATGTGAGCTGCATGTCAGTGTCTCGCATGCATCTCACATGTCTCACCCAGCCCAGCCGCTGGCTCTCTGAACGTGAGTGTGGAGCTGCATAGTAACACAGTCAACTGACGTGATCCTGTTCAGAGAGGCAGGGGTCAGGCCGGGTGGGTCATCCGAGATGCATGTGAGATACTCGCATGAATCTCGCATAGTGTATCTCTGACCTTAAGCAGTTATTTGGTTTAAAAAATATTTAAAAAAAAAGTGCCTACAAAGCCATTTTTGGGGTCCCGACAGCAGGACAACCAGTGAACAACTTATTTTAGGAGGTTGTGTAAGGTGGAAATCCTGCTTCTTGGTTACATCTGGTTCTTAGTCAACTTGGAACCAAGGTGTCATTTTACACGTTTTTTTGTGAAAATCGTTACCAAATATGACTGCAATGTGTGACTACAGCCGGGTACTGAATAGATACATTCCCCATCCCAGTTTCATTGAATGACTGATGGCCCCATCCCTTTAAGGGCATTTATTCTATGACTTATCATATCATTTGCAGAATTTTCTGTTCCTCGATGTCTGTGCAGCCTCTGAATTTACATCACATCCCATTAATGAACACGACAGACTAATTTGATCAGTGTGGGTCTGACAGATTCTGGAGTTTATCCGCTAAGTCTATTAACTATTGCAGTAATTACACTCCGACATCAGAATCAGTGCAGGATCCTGTTTACTAAGATCACAGCCCGACATTGCACCTTTAATGAGGATGGAGACGCTGGAAAGAGATTTTCAGACACTTAATTCTCCAATATACATTAGAGACCTATTGGTTTAAAAACAGCAAGTTCTATCAACTACCCCATATACAGGAACACTAGGCCAATCGCTCTTGTGTTCTCTATGACAGAGCTGCTGCTAGACTCCTTTGTCCCCTCCAGACTCCTCTGTCCCTCCAGACTCCTCTGTCCCCTCCAGACTCCTCTGCTTCCTCCAGACTCCTCTGCTCCCTCCAGACTCCTCTGCTCCCTCCAGACTCCTCTGCTCCCACCAGACTCCTCTGTCCCCTCCAGACTCCTCTGTCTCCTCCAGACTCCTCTGCTCCCACCAGACTCCTCTGTCCCTCCAGACTCCTCTGCTTCCTCCAGACTCCTCTGCTCCCTCCAGACTCCTCTGCTCCCTTCAGACTCCTCTGTCCCTCCAGACTCCTCTGTCCCCTCCAGACTCCTCTGCTTCCTCCAGACTCCTCTGCTCCTCCAGACTCCTCTGTCCCCTCCAGACTCCTCTGTCCCCTCCAGACTCCTCTGCTCCCTCCAGACTCCTCTGCTCCCTCCAGACTCCTCTGTCCCTTCCAGACTCCTCTGTCTCCTCCAGACTCCTCTGCTCCCACCAGACTCCTCTACTTCCTCCAGACTCCTCTGTCTCCTCCAGACTCCTCTGCTCCCTCCAGACTCCTCTGCTCCCTCCAGACTCCTCTGTCCCCTCCAGACTCCTCTGTCTCCTCCAGACTCCTCTGCTTCCTCCAGACTCCTCTGCTCCCTCCAGACTCCTCTGTCCCCTCCAGACTCCTCTGTCCCCTCCAGACTCCTCTGCTCCCTCCAGACTCCTCTGCTCCCTCCAGACTCCTCTGTCCCTTCCAGACTCCTCTGTCTCCTCCAGACTCCTCTGCTCCCACCAGACTCCTCTACTTCCTCCAGACTCCTCTGTCTCCTCCAGACTCCTCTGCTCCCTCCAGACTCCTCTGCTCCCTCCAGACTCCTCTGTCCCCTCCAGACTCCTCTGTCTCCTCCAGACTCCTCTGCTCCCACCAGAATCCTCTGTTTCCTTCTGATTCCTCTTTCCCCTCCAGAATCTTCTACTTCTTGCAGACTCCACTGCTTCCTTCAGACTCCTTAGTGTACCCTCCAGACTCCACTGCTTCCTAAAGACTTCTCTGTCCTTTACACACTCCTCTGTCCCCTCCAGACTCCTCAGCTTCTTCCAGACTCCTCCACTTCCTCCAGACTACTCTGTCTCCTCCAGACTACTCTGCTTCCTCCAGACTCCTCTGTCGCCTCCAGACTCCTCTGTCCCCTCCAGACTCCTCTGCTTCTTCCAGACTCCTCCACTTCCTCCAGACTACTCTGTCTCCTCCAGACTACTCTGCTTCCTCCAGACTCCTCTGTCGCCTCCAGAACCCTCTGTCGCCTCCAGACTCCTCTGTTCCCTCCAGACTCCTCTATCCCCTCCAGACTCCTCTGCTCCTTCCAGACTCCTCTGCTCCCTCCAGACTCCTCTGCTCCCTTTAGACTACTCTGCTTCCTCCAGACTCCTCTGTCTCCTCCAGATTCCTCTGCTTCCTTCAGACTCCTCTGTTTCCTTCAGATTCCTCTATCCCCTCCAGAATCTTCTATTTCTTGGAGACTAAACTGCTTCCTTCAGACTCCTTAGTCCACCCTCCAGACTCCTCTGCTTCCTAAAGACTTCTCTGTCCCCTCCACACTCCTCTATCCCCTCCAGAGTCTTCTGCTTCCTCCAGACTCCTCTGCCCCCTCCAGACTCGTCTATCCACCCTACAAACTCCTCTATCCCCTCCAGACGTTTCTGTTTTCTCCAGACTCCTCTGTCCTCTCCAGGCTCTTATGCTTCCTCCAGGCTCCACTGTTCCCTCCAGACCCATCTGTTCCGTCCAGACTCCTCTGTTCCCTCTAGACACGTCTGCTACCTCCAGACTTCTCAGGAGTTGGTCCCTTGGATGTTGGTCCCTTTGGCTGTTAGTCCTTTGGATGTTAGTCTATTGGCTGTTAGTCCCTTGGATGTTAGTACTTTGGATGTTGGTCCCTTGGATGTTGGTCCCCTGGATGTTGGTCCCCTGGATGTTGGTCCTTTGGATGCTGGTCCCTTGGCTGTTAGTCCCTTGGATGTTGGTCCCTTGGATGCTGGTTCCCTGGATGTTGGTCCCTTGGATGCTGGTCCCCTGGATGTTGGTCCCCTGGATGTTGGTCCCCTGGATGTTGGTACCTTGGAAGTTGGTCCCTTGGATGTTTGTCCCTTGGATGTTGGTACCCTGGATACGGGTCCCTTGGATGTTTGTCCTTTGCATGTTGATCCCTTGGAAATTGGTCCTTTGGTTATTGATTGGCCTAATTTATCTACATTTAAAGGTGTCAAGAACAAGCATACCATATTGTATTTTTTTCTGTCTTTTTCAGTCATAGTTACTGTATGTTGGACAAACCTTATGTAACCTACTTGAAATCATTGCTGTCTGTTGGTGGTATCTGTCCACTCCTAAGATCTGGAAATGTGCTATGGATACTAGAACTATGCTGCCATTTTGCTTTTTTTTTTAGGGCTGTGATGCCTAGATACACCAATTCATGGTGACATCACCTCCAAATTTTCCAGTTTCCTCCTATAATTGAACACTAGACCTTTACATTTATTCTATTTTTCTCTTATGTTTTTGACCCCCCCCCCCCATCCGGCACTGAGCCACCGAGCGGCCGCCATTGTCCGCAGTCGTTCCTGCAATCAGTCGTCCAATCATTGAGCCATTCTCCTGTGATGATAACATCATCAGCCGCCTCATTGCAGTCACCGCTGGACGCGGACTATTTGTCTGATTGAGTCAATTTCCTGCATTAGCCGTAAGATAACTTGTCTGAGTAAAGTCATTTTCCTGGTGGCGAGTGATTGCCTCGGATGAGGGTCCTGAAAACTCAATAATCACCTGCAGGGGGGAGGGGGGAAGGGGTGCGTGAAAAAGAGACAAACAGCAAATAAATGCATTAAAAGGCGCCAAATAAAGCAAAGAAATGCCGAGAACAAAAGCCATGTGCAGATGGAGGAGAGCCGAGTTTGTTATATCCTCATAGAGATCAATGGAAATAGAAATCTTAATCCGGGGTGATCGTGTGGTAATTTTTGGGAGGGGTGTAAAGTCTGTGGCCGCACTTCACAGTAACACTATGGAGGAGGTGATGAGGCCTTTACTAGGCCTCGGGTTGCCATAGCAACACAACTTGCTCCATTAGGTTATACAAGTTTCCATGCTGCAGTAACCCCACTATTCTGATATAACACCCTGCCTTAGTATGACATACGCTTATAAGCTAAAATGGATCCTTGAGGTGATGCATGTATTCCTGACATGTCTGTCAGACACTGCCGTTCATGAAATGACCACATCATGAAGTCATTGAAGCATTTAATATCTCCTCTCCCCGGTGTCTAGAGGTCGACGGCAATTCAATTACCGAAAGTTCATTCAAGCCTTTAACCCAGTCAGTCTTACAAGGACAAGTCCCCGA
Organism: Allobates femoralis; assembly: GCA_033576535.1. NCBI lineage: Eukaryota > Metazoa > Chordata > Amphibia > Anura > Aromobatidae > Allobates > Allobates femoralis. The sequence goes on from JARQOC010000011.1 coordinate 15,110,367, forward strand.
AAAAGTCCCCAAGCTCTAAAGAAGACTGTGCCTGATTCTCTATTGTATTTGCCCTTTTTTTTTTACTGTTTTTCTTCTATTAATTTACGCCTTTTCGTCCTTTTTTAAACTCTATTTTTGTGATTTCGCCTGGGGTTTTCTTCTAGGTTCGCCATTGTGGCTTGGTTTTAGGTACCTGATGTTTTCAATTAATTCATCAACCTTGACTTTTTAGTGCAAATTTTACAAGATTTTTGTGATGTTTTGTTCTACAAAGTTGCAAAATGGGTTGAAATGTTAAAGAGCATTTTGCAGAATTTGGGGCCATAAAAAAATCAACAAAGACACACGATAGAAAAAAGTCATGGAGAGAAAAGTGACTTTAAAAAAACAATAGTTTGCAGCCCTGGCATCTTATCCCCAGGGTAATGCTGATCTGAGGGCTACGTGTTACTATACTCTCATAGATTGTTTGGGTATATCGTGATATAGGATGATGCTGGGGCAGGAATCCTGCTATGGACCGGACAGCCCCAGACCGTATCAGCACACAGAACCGGAGGGCCAAATATGCCCTCCGGTTTGGTGTGCAGCCGGACTCAGCTGCCGCTGCTGATAAATCATAACTGCGGCCCGCGGGGAGCGAGCCGCGACATGATCTGTCAAGAGAGGACAGTTCCATGGTGCTGAAGTTCAGCGCCAGCCGACGCTGAGCTTCAACACCTGGCGTCCGCTCCCGGATGCCATTTCGGTGCAATCCGGCGCCATAGACCCCCATGTTATGGGACGCCGGATTGCACCGGACCGGGAGGATCCGGGAGAATCTGAGAGGATCGGGAGATCAGCTTTTTCCCCCGGACACAAAAATGTTGCATGCAGCATTTTTGTGTCCTGGAGAAAATGTGAATCCTCCCGGATTCTCCCAGACAGATGGAAACCGGATGGCAGATAGCTGCCATCCAGCTTCCATCCAGCCCCATAAGATACTATGGGGCCGAAATCTGATCCGGGGCTGTCCGATCTCAACAGACAGCCCCAGATCGGATTAAAACAAGTTGTGAAACCAGCCTAAGTCGTGGCAGAATTGCAGCAGATCTGTGTAAATTTGCTACAGCCTTAAATTGAAAAAGAGCTGCCAGAGGAACAAGCAGGATTCAGAAAAGGCAGAGGATCAAGAGATGTAATTGCTAACATGAAATGGAAAAGGCCAAAGAATACAACAAGGAGCTCTATCTTTTTCTTCATTGAGTACACAAAGTTTTTGACTGTGAAACATTGGAATACCATGAAGGATATCATGGTTCAAACTAGAGCAAGGCAACAGACAAGTCACCATTTGTCTGGACTTGCCAAAAATGAAGGAATCAAAATTGATGGATGAATCATCAACAATCTAAAATACTCAGATGATACAACACTTGTTAGCAACAAGCGTAGATGGAATGAAGGACTTAATACAGAGAGTCAAGATGGAAAGCTCCAACATGGGACTCCTACGCAACACAAAGAAGGCAAAGATACTGACTACTGCCAGGCAGGGGCGGACTGGCCCAGGTGGCAGGGGGGCAAGTGCCCCCTGGGCTGGTGGTATAGCCCCCACCTAGGGCCGCCCACCCACAGAAACGGGCCGCCCCCCCGGACCTCACCTAAGGCCAGCGGCCCAAAGATGGGCCGCCGAAAACGTGCGACAGCACCACCCCGACATCACTTAAGGCTGGCGGCCCTAAGATGGGCTGCTGAAAGCTTGCGACAGCACCTTCCCCTCCCGGTCCTCACCTAAGGGCTGGAGGAAAAATATTGCCACCCAGGGTTTGCGTCGCCAGTCAGCCCCTGCTGCCAGGTACGACCAGGACACCACATATGAAATGAATGGCGACAAATTGGACGTTTAAACAGACTTCAACCTACTTGTATCAATGATCACTCAAGATGCAGCGATGACACCAGAAGTCAATAAGAGGAAAGCTATGAGCAAATCACCAATGAAGTCACTGGACGAGGTCTTCACATTAAGGAACATTTCACTGGTGATGAAGACACGGCTCGTACATAGTCTGGTCTATTCTGTAGTAACATTTCACTGGTGATGAAGACACGGCTGGTACATAGTCTGCTCTATACTGTAGTCACATTTCACTGGTGATGGAGACACGGCTCGTACATAGTCTGGTCTATTCTGTAGTAACATTTCACTGGTGATGAAGACACGGCTGGTACATAGTCTGCTCTATACTGTAGTCACATTTCACTGGTGATGGAGACACGGCTCGTACATAGTCTGGTCTATTCTGTAGTAACATTTCACTGGTGATGAAGACACGGCTGGTACATAGTCTGCTCTATACTGTAGTCACATTTCACTGGTGATGAAGACACGGCTCGTACATAGTCTGGTCTATTCTGTAGTAACATTTCACTGGTGATGAAGACACGGCTCGTACATAGTCTGCTCTATTCTGTAGTAACATTTCACTGGTGATGAAGACACGGCTGGTACATAGTCTGCTCTATACTGTAGTCACATTTCACTGGTGATGGAGACACGGCTCGTACATAGTCTGGTCTATTCTGTAGTAACATTTCACTGGTGATGAAGACACGGCTGGTACATAGTCTGCTCTATACTGTAGTCACATTTCACTGGTGATGAAGACACGGCTCGTACATAGTCTGGTCTATTCTGTAGTAACATTTCACTGGTGATGAAGACACGGCTCGTACATAGTCTGGTCTATTCTGTAGTAACATTTCACTGGTGATGAAGACACGGCTGGTACATAGTCTGCTCTATACTGTAGTCACATTTCACTGGTGATGGAGACACGGCTCGTACATAGTCTGGTCTATTCTGTAGTAACATTTCACTGGTGATGAAGACACGGCTGGTACATAGTCTGCTCTATACTGTAGTCACATTTCACTGGTGATGAAGACACGGCTCGTACATAGTCTGGTCTATTCTGTAGTAACATTTCACTGGTGATGAAGACACGGCTCGTACATAGTCTGGTCTATTCTGTAGTAACATTTCACTGGTGATGAAGACACGGCTGGTACATAGTCTGCTCTATACTGTAGTTACATTTCACTGGTGATGAAGACACGGCTCGTACATAGTCTGGTCTATTCTGTAGTAACATTTCACTGGTGATGAAGACACGGCTCGTACATAGTCTGGTCTGTTCTATAGTAACATATGGAAGTGACACCTGGACGATAAAGGAACAAGACAGAAGAAGAATCAACACCTTCATAATGTGAAGCTGGAGAAGGATGTTATCAATACCATGGATGACAAGAAGATCAAACACATCAATTCTGGAACAAATCAAGCCAGACATGTCATTTGAAACAAGGATCACCAAACTACGACTTGTCTACACATCATACGAAGAGAACAATCACTGGAGAAGGACATCGTGATGGGAAGAATAGAAGGAACAAGTCAAAGAGGAAGACCAGGAACCCAATGGCTTAATACAATCAAGAAAACGGCAAAAAAAAGACCCTGGTGCACCTATCTAGGGTTGGAGAAAAACCCTGATAGACCTATCTAGTCTTGGAGAAGACCTTGGGCTGCACAAGATCGATTCTTCCTACAAAGTGTTCATCCATCAAGTCGCCATGGCTTGAGATCGAGCTGAAGGCCGATAAATAATAATATTAATAATTACAGTACAATAAATGTGGATGATTTTCTGAAAGCTTGCTTGGGGACTGGATGTGTAAAAAAATAGCACACTCATTAGTACTCACCAACCGGGAGGCATCTGCTTCAGGCCATCGGTCTGAGACGTCACCGTCCAAGCAACTGCTGGGATTGCTGCTGCTACTGGTAACTTTGAGCAGCGTATCGAAAAAAACACATGATGTTCAACTCACCTGACCGCTGCAGTCAATCACAGCTCGCAGCGGTCTAGCTGCCAGCAGGACAATTGGCCACCTAAGAAATGATTTGCCGACTTTTACCTGATGTGTGCCGCACCCTGTTCCCAATCAGTATTGTCAGTGTTTATACACAGTCTGGTGTAATTTGGCATCGGTGTATCCCGCTGTGCGGAGAATCTGGGCTCGCCATCCACCCGCCATACACACGGTTTGTCTCTAATCGTTTGCAGCACCGGCGCCGCACAAAACACATTTGTCTCTTATGAAAATCACAATTTTCTTTGTCTGATAAATATTATCTTTCCAGACATCGGCCGCATCTTCAGGTGGAAACTTATAGTAAAACCATTCCCGGTAATAGGATTGTGATGAATAATGCATGAGCCGTAATGAGCTAAATTTATACATGAGCTGGAAGCTGCGGGGCGCATCTCATTACCGGCACCGTGTCGCCGCCGTGTACAATGTAATGACATTCATTTCATTCTGCTTGTAGTCCAATTGTCTCTGATTTACGATATAGAGATTCGGTGTGCTGGGGAAGGGGGGGGGGGAATCCGAGACCCTCGAAATATTCACTTAGACATTTTTATACCCTCCAGCTTTTCTTTATTTTGAAGATTTTATTTTGTATATTATTTTTATTGACACTATTGATATTTTATCCCAGTTTGAGATTACATATTATTTATTTAACAACATTTTTTAAAATAATTTCACTAAATAAACATTAATAATTTAGTATACATTTATATATGTACACAAGATTCATTACATTTCTTTTTATTAAATTATTATTAAAATCTTAAATAAAATCTTGTTAATAAAATAATATACAATCTAAAACATTCTAGTAATAAATAAAAAATATAAAAAATCCCTATATAATATAGTAATAATAATATAATAAATAATAAACATAATATATTTATTCACACTATATATATATATATAGAGAGAGAGATTTGTTTATATTGCTCTGTTAATAGATATTTGTATGGTTATATTCTATCATATTTTAGTTTACTATATTACTTTTTTTTAATGCTATTAAATGATATTATTAATATTATTTTACATTATTAATAGTTGAGACTTATTATATGTTACTATACAATGGCAGTAGCTTTTATTTTTAATATTATATAATTATAGGTAGATAATAGTTGATATTTATTAAATTACCTTTTATTTTATTCTGGCACATAACTATATATAGCTGGTATATGATATTTTACACCGTATGTTATGGTTCCATTTATAGTAGCTTTCATTTATTTTTTTCCTCTATGTTACATTATTATATGCTGATCGTAGCTGATATTTATTAGACTGTTTTACTATATTGTGGTTATGAGTTCATGAGTTGTGAGTTTATGTTGATACAAATCCCTTTAGGGAGTTATATGAGGATGCGCCTGTGTCTCACACTAATTTTGAGCATATTTTGTAGACAAATGGCCTCATTGGGGGTTGTTCAACCCTCATTCAATCCAAGAGGTCCCTCAGCCCTGTATAAGAACTGTAGTACCACCATTTACTTCCAATACCTGTTTCAGAATTTGCAATCCTTTCAGGAGCTTCATTGTTTTTCGGCACAACTTCGGCCCGAGTTGCCATCTTGAGCCCATAACACCTAACTGTCCGGAACTCAAAGGTCACAAGTTCTCAACACAAATCTATGAGAGCCAAAATAAGGCCAGAACGGGCTCTCATAGACTTGTACTGATTTGTGACTTCCAACGTCACCATGAAACAGTAGAGCTGTCGGCTATCATGTCGCCGTTGGACTTAGTGACTGTTGTTCCTGCCCCAGCCACTAGCCGGCACTGGATTCCTTCTGCTAGTGGTGCCAGTAATAGGGGGGCTATATCCTTTTGGGACCTGCTCCTTTGGTTCCTGCCTCTGTCGCTGGGCATCGCCATGCTCCTTCTCTGGGTAATGGTGGTGACAGGGGAGAGATCCTGCAGAGGTGTATGGTGGTTGCAGGCTTCATTCTTCTATCAGAAGTGGGGTGGTTGGTACCAGTCGTGCATCACCATCTGGCCTGATTATCGGGGCGGTCCGGATGAGGTCATCAGGCTGTGAGCTCCGGCTTATAAGAGAGAATCGCACCCTTCAAATACCTTGGGGCCTGCCCTGCAAACTGCCAATATATTCTTGGTTTTCCCTGCTATTTAGTTTGTTCTCTATTATATTACTCTGACCTTTGCCTGGATTTTGACCTTTCTACCGCCTGACGTTTTTTTTACTTTTGCTGCCCTCCCGGTTTTTGATGCTGCCTTCTGACTATGATTTCGGATCCTGATTTTGTCTATTCCCTGACCTCCTAACCTTGTTCCTGCCTGGTGACCTCCCTGCTCCGGTCTGCTGCTCCTGTCTATACACAGTTACCTCCTGGGCTCCAGGGGCTGGCTGCTGTTATCCCGGTGGCAGTCCACCTTGCACAGCCTGGCGCCAAGTGAGGAGCGGGATGGGGGGTGCTATACTGGCGCGAGGAGGGGGGTGCTACTGGCGCAAAGTGAGGTGCGGGGGGGTGTCTCTCACCTCCCGGCTGCCTACGCTCCAGTCCCGGGTCCCGCAGTCTCTCAAGTTTGTGTGGCCGTAGTGCGCCACCTAGAGGCCGCTCTCCCTGATGTGGGCGGCCCTACTGGGACTGTACCACCGGCCCGGGGGGCCACTGCCACCCTGGCACCTGGGCCAGTCTGCCCCTGCTGAGCTCCATAGTAATTCCAGATCCCTGTATAGGGGTAAAGGGTCTCAGAGTTTCTCGGGGGGCTGCCTTTGCAGGGGTCACAAACTGCCGGAGACCGACCGAAGCGACATTGGAAAAAGATGAAGTCATCGGAAGGTGAGTATAACACCGGCACCACTCTGAAATACAGAACAAAATTGCTGGAGTGATGCTTTATGTCAGACGTCTTGGATCCTCAAGACAAGTCTGAACGAAGTGCTTGGCTTTACTATTCAGTTAATGTCCTGTATAGATGTGCAAAGTGACATGCAGCTTGAATGGGGGTGTACATACTTATGCAGATTGTAGGTTCACATCAGCAAAAAAACTCTACTTATTGGCTCCTACCTCAATTGGAAACAATTTTGGTTTTCAATACATTTGTTAAACTCAAAATAGAAACTGATATTGTGCATTATGTCATTGAGTCTAAAATGTTTTACCTCTATTCATTATGTTCATGTAGAGGATCGCTTGTCAAACCTTAGGGAAAAATATCCCCAAAATAACAAAATTAAAAAAGACATTCTGGCCCATCGCCCCGATGTTTATACAATGGTGGAAAAAATATTCAGGTTCCTCAAATGGATGTAATTGGTCAGAGGCGGTGACTACTGATTATCCTGCTGTGCAAATTTAGGTTAATCCTAAAAAAACATTGTAAATGGTAATCCCATAGGTAAACCATTAATAGAGTAACAATAACACAGTGTAATGTGACACTAGTCTACATGACAAAGGTAGGGACAGCAATGGCTTCCGAACCATCAGGGGCAGCAATGGCTTCCGAACCATCAGGGGCAGCAATGGCTTCCGAACCATCAGAGGCAGCAATGGCTTCCGAACCATCAGAGGCAGCAATGGCTTCCGAACCATCAGGGGCAGCAATGGCTTCCGAACCATCAGGGGCAGCAATGGCTTCCGAACCATCAGGGGCAGCAATGGCTTCCGAACTATCAGGGGCAGCAATGGCTTCCGAACCATCAGGGGCAGCAATGGATTCTGAACCATCAGGGGCAGCAATGGATTCTGAACCATCAGGGGCAGCAATGGATTCTGAACCATCAGAGGCAGCAATGGATTCTGAACCATCAGGGGCAGCAATGGCTTCCGAACCATCAGGGGCAGCAATGGATTCTGAACCATCAGGGGCAGCAATGGCTTCCGAACCATCAGGGGCAGCAATGGCTTCCGAACCATCAGGGGCAGCAATGGCTTCCGAACCATCAGGGGCAGCAATGGCTTCCGAACCATCAGAGGCAGCAATGGCTTCCGAACCATCAGAGGCAGCAATGGCTTCCGAACCATCAGGGGCAGCAATGGCTTCCGAACCATCAGGGGCAGCAATGGCTTCCGAACCATCAGGGGCAGCAATGGCTTCCGAACCATCAGGGGCAGCAATGGCTTCCGAACTATCAGGGGCAGCAATGGCTTCCGAACTATCAGGGGCAGCAATGGATTCTGAACCATCAGGGGCAGCAATGGATTCTGAACCATCAGGGGCAGCAATGGATTCTGAACCATCAGAGGCAGCAATGGATTCTGAACCATCAGGGGCAGCAATGGCTTCCGAACCATCAGGGGCAGCAATGGATTCTGAACCATCAGGGGCAGCAATGGCTTCCGAACCATCAGGGGCAGCAATGGATTCTGAACCATCAGGGGCAGCAATGGATTCTGAACCATCAGAGGCAGCAATGGATTCTGAACCATCAGAGGCAGCCATGGATTCTGAACCATCAGAGGCAGCAATGGATTCTGAACCATCAGAGGCAGCAATGAATTCTGAACCATCAGAGGCAGCAATGGATTCTGAACAATCGGGGCAGCAATGGATTCTGAATCATCAGAGGCAGCAATGGATTCTGAACTATCAGAGGCAGCAATGGATTCTGAACCATCAGAGGCAGCAATGGATTCTGAACCATCAGAGGCAGCAATGGATTCTGAACCATCAGAGGCAGCAATGGATTCTGAAACATCACTATAAAGATGTCTATAGACTGACTAATGACCTTATGGAGCTATTTTTGATCAACAATATTTTATCAAGCGCTAATCTATAGCACCATACAAAAGTGAGGAGCAAGACCAAGCCTAGATAGGACTACCATGGTCTTCTCCAAGCCTAGATAGGACCACCATGGTCTTCTCCAAGCCTAGATAGGACCACCAGCGTCTTTTCCAAGCCTAGATATATGTGCACCAGGGTCTTCTCCAAGCGTAAATAGGACCACAGGTCCTTCTCAATGCCTAGATAGGTCTACCAGAGTCTTCTCCAAGCCTAGATATGTCCCCCAGGATCTTCTCCAAGCCTAGATAGGTCCACCAGGGTCTTGTCTAAGCCTAGATAGATCAACCAGGGTCTTCTCCATCGTTCTCTTGATAGTACCAAGCCATCGGGTTGCTGGTCTTTCTCATCGCCTTGTTCCTTCTATTCTTCCGACCATGATGTCCTCCTCCAGTGATTGCTCTCTTCGTATGATGTGTCTTCATCACCAGTGAAATGTTCCTTGATATGAAGACCTCATCCAGTGACTTCATTGTTGATTTCCTCATAGCTTTTCTTCTATTGACTTAAAGAGTCGTCGCTACATTTTTATTTATTATTATTATTATTATTATTATTTATTTATATAGCACCATTAATTCCATGGTGCTGTACATGAGAAGGGTTTACATACAAAATTATAGATCTGGTTTACAGTAAACAGATTAACAATGACAGACTGGTACAGAGGGGAGAGGACCCTGCCCTTGCGGGCTTACATTCCATGGGGCAATGGGGAGGAAACAGTAGGTCCGGATTGCAGCAGATCTGGTGGTGGAGAGGCGGCAGCTCCGGTGGCGGTGGGGCAGCAGCTCCGGAGGCGGTGGGGCGGCAGCTCGGTCATTGCAGGCTGTAAGCTTTCCTGAACAGATGGGTTTTCAAGTTCCGTCTGTAGGATCCGAGCGTGGTGGATAATCTGACATGTCGGGGCGCAGAATTCCAGAGGATGGGGGATATTCGGGAGAAATCTTGTAGGCGGTTGTGTGAGGAACGGATAAGTGTGGAGGAGAGAAGGAGGTCTTGGGAGGATCTAAGATTACGTGAGGGAAGATAGTGTGAGATTAGTTCAGAGATATAGGGAGGGGACAGGTTATGGATGGCTTTGTAGGTCAGTGTTAGTAGCTTGAACAGGATTTGTTGGGGAATTGGGAGCCAGTGGAGGGATTTGCAGAGGGGAGAAACAGGGGAGTAGTGAGGAGAGTGGTGGATTAGTCGGGCAGCAGAGTTAAGGACAGATTAAAAAGGTTCAAGAGTATTAGCAGGGAGGCCACAGAGGAGAACGTTGCAGTAGTCAAGGTGGGAAATGATGAGGGCATGTACAAGAATTTTAATAGATTGAGGGCTGAGGAAAGGACGGATTCTGGAAATATTCTTGAGCTGGAGGCGACAGGAGGTGGTGAGGGTTTGGATGTGTGGTTTGAAGGATAAGGCAGAGTCAAGAGTTAAGGGGGTGTCACACGCGTCAATGTCGTCAGCGAGATGATCGCTGACGACATTGACGGCTGATTGCTGGTGAGCTGTCACACAGACAGACTCACCAGCGATCAATTGACCAGTGGCATCATGGAAACGATTTAAATATCGTTTCCACGATGTCCTGCTGTCACGGGTGGCACGGATGACAGGGTGGAGGCCACGCGCAGACGATCCCAGCGTTTGGCCCACCAGCCATAATGGTGGAGGATGGTCCGTCTCTTTCAGGGGGCATTCACCTTCTGTGTAGATGGAGAGAAGGTGTGATGAGATCTCTCTATTATAGGGAGACGGCTGTGGAGGTCTTGTGCTCGGTCTGGTTTTATCCACCAATGTTGTAGGTCACTAGGACCCAGCAGATTCCTTCCACCTTTATAAGGAGGTTCATTACCTTTCCTCAGTGCAGGTGATATTTCCTTGTGGACTCTTTATCCTGGCTCCAGCAGAAGCTGAGGTTGTGAGCTTGCTGTGGTCTGCTGAAAGATAAGTGTTTCCTTTCCCCAAATGTCTGTCTTCCCTGGTGTTTGTCTTTAGTTAATAGTGGAGGGGTCTAGTGCACCTCTCCATCTGATCCTTAGATAAGGTAGTGCTAGGATCAGAGAGGGACGAGGTTCGTGGTCGGCGACAGTTGCGGAGACTGTATAGGGACGTAAGGGCAGACAGGGTCAGCCCTAGTAAGTCTAGGGGTCACCGTCTCCTTCTTGTGCCCTTAGCAGTAGGGACCCCTTATTCCCCCCCCCCGTCGTTATCCTACGCTGGGTGTCTTCCCCACTCCCAGCGTGACACCTGCTCCCGCTGCCAGCCTGCTGGAAGCGGGAGCAGGCTGGTCTCCAAGGTAAACTGCGGGTAACTAGGCAGCGCGCGCTGCCTAGATACCCGACGTGTACCTTAGTTACCAGCCTCCTCCGCTCACCCGGTGAGCGGAGGAGGCTGGTAACTAGTACACAGTCGGGTATCTAAGCAGCGCGCGCTGCCTAGTTACCCGCAGTGTACCTTGGATACCAGCTCCCAGCGCTTGTGAGAGGCGCTGGGAGCTGGAATATCGCTAGTCCCGGTGTCACACGCAGCGATGCTGCGTGTCCACCGGGCGACAATCGCCAGGTTTCTGAGCTGGTTCTGAAACCTGGCGATCATCAACCAGCGATTTATCGCTGGTTGATGCAGTATGTCACACGCGTCAATATCGCTGCAACGTCACGTGCAGCCGATATCGTGCAGGCGATATTGACGCGTGTGACACCCCCTTAACTCCAAGGCAGCGACTTTGAGGTGTGGGAGAGAGCATGATGCCATTTACCATAATAGATAGATCAGGTGGTGAAGATGAAAGATGGGATCTGCATCTTAAGGGATCATTGATCCGAGTAGGTTGAAGTCCTTTACATCTTCCAGTTACATCTCAAACGTGTCCTTGTCGTACTGCCTTGGTACATGGCATTGATCCTGAAACCTCATGGCCAGCCATACCACAGCGCTCAGATAAAATTAGTTACAGTTTTCCATTCTGAGGGGCAGCCTCAAGCAGCAGACCTCCATCCGTGTAGTCCATATGTCCTGATAGGTCCAATAGATGAGTAGTCATCATGCATGTTATGTCAAGATGTCTAATGTCATAAAACCTGCTGTGCTGCTGACCCGACCAGTGTGATACATTGAACATCAGCCTATATAACTTTTAGTATTACTAGTAAAGATATCAGGGGAATCAATAGTTTCCACCTAAGTAAATCAACAATTCAAAAAAGTGATTTTATCCGAAGCCCAACATGTGCCCGCCACTGAAACTCATCCCATATGTAAAGTAATGGGCTGTGGTTGGTCTTAGTAGACATGCAAATCCGAGACCATTGTTTAATAAAGATCACTGAAACTAGACAAAACTGTTTTGAAAACACAAAAACAAAGATTTCTATATTTGGGAAATTTTTAATTGTTGTACATAAAAAGCAGAGCACCATGTATGTTTTTGTTGGTTGCATATATTCCAGTGAAGACATTGTAGCTAAGGGAGTTTTTAGATAAATGAACTTTAACTAACTTTCGATCAGATGTGTCAGACGTGTCAAACTGGTTTAAGGAACTTCAGTGTCAGAATTATATTCAGTTTCCCATTTTCTTTGTCAGGATCACATTAAAGACTACTAAAGATGTAATAATGTATTTGTGTGTTTTTTTGTGCCCAAATACCCGAAGTGTAACTGTCACGGGAGGGACACTGTGGGGAGGGAATCAGGATGGTAAGACAGGCTAAGGACGTTCAGGGGAGCTAGTCTGACCCATAGACTGGAGGTCCCTGGCTCAACCTGCTCCCAGAGGTCCCTCAGAAGGTGAGGAGGTCTGGGTCTCCACTCTTGCCCTACACTCCTGAATAACCCTTGGCTAAGAGCCCATTCTTCCTCTCATGGACTGGGAAACAGCAACTTCCCCAAGGAAGGCAATCTCCAGGCAGGATCAGCAGGAAGGCGTGAACACACGCTGCACTACGTCCTAACAGCACACACGGTCAAGGCAGAGTGAAACTCTATCAGCAACACCTGGTGAAAGGAAGTGGAACTACTTAAAGGCTGAGGGAGTGGACAACTAATTGATCTGACACACCCCTCCACCTACACATGCAGAGCCGCACACAGCAATACTACATCATCTGCACATTAAACACTGAATGTGCCAAAGGAAATTAATTCTGATTATTTAAATCACAACAGCATTTCACTTGGACTGCAAAAGTAACCTTGATGAAGCTAATTGTTGTCAGTGTATGTGGTTTGCTCCTTTGCTGAATGATTTTTTTGGTGGAATGTGTCCAATCTGTATTTTGATATGTTGTCCAATGTCTTAACAGAACTAAAAAATTACCCATTTAAGCACCATTTTATGGATTCCTGATCCCCTGTAGATCAAGCTGGGGAATTTTCAGGTGCCAACACATGAATGGCTGCCCAGGTATAATGAGATAATCAAGATTCTCTGCTTCGCATCTATGACATCTATCTGCCTTAATAGGACATATAGAAGCAGGTTCTCCTCTTTAGGTGACCTCTTTAAAGCAGAATGGTCCAAAATGTTTGGACAATGTTACCTCTTTATATTCTTTACTTATTATATGCTTAAAGAGTTAACCCTATAATTAAAAGTGTGATGGCTGGATGTACCCAATGCGCCACGGGCCTTGGATGGGCATAACTAAGAAACTACCTGGACTTCACTACGACCTCTGATGGTGATGATAGGTTACAGGTAGTCGCCAGGTGTTACTCCAGGGTAGTCTCAAGGCCTGCAGAAGCTGACCAAGGTGTCAGGGTGCAGGAGATGAAAGGCAGAACCCAGAGACATTGGCAGACAGTCAAAGCAGGACAAACAACACAAGTACAGGAAAACATAGACAAGTGACAGGGAAGGAGAGTTACGGACAAACTGGAGGTGAGCCGGAGACAAACAGGAGAAACAAGACGGAGACTAAACGGACAGAACCCTGAAGCAAACAAAACAAGAAATACTTCAGACCAAACAGACAAAACAGACAGAGCCCTCAGGCTAACAGATCATGAGCTTCTTTTAGGTCAGACCCAGAGTACAGGGAGATTAGACTAATAAAGCACCTGCTGGAAGGAGATAGGCCAGAAAAGCAGAACTCTGCTGGACATAGTGGATATAATTTCCAACAGAGTTTGGTCGTGCCTTCCTATAGTAGCAGGAAACTCACCAGTCACAAGTGGATGCAACAGAGTTGGGTGAGCTGCATGAGGCTCAGAGAAAAGGTCAGGCTTAGGGGTGAGCTGCACAGTGAGTAGGGCAATGACCACAAGGCACATCTAGTCACTTACACTTTGTTCTATTACTAAATTATTACAGATAACCTATGAGATTCTAAAGACGACTCGTCCGGTGTTAACAACCGAGATTCTAATGGAAAAGTAGACGAGCACTTGTACTGTATACATGGAGGGTAACACCTCAAATATCTCCTGTGGTGGACCCAAAAAAGACCAGGCTAACTCTAGCCTAGTCTTTCCAATGAGAAAATCAAAATCACTTAATCTGAATAAATCTGGATCATTTTGAAGCGTTTTGCCATTTTGAATCCGATTTTAGGTAATATTATATACTTATTACTAGCAAGGTCTCGATACATTGAGCAGATCACATAGTGCTCACCTATGGTGCGCCCCAATAAAACAATGTTAATCAACTGGGAAATCTCACAGTACTTTTCATTTTCCCTGAGCGCCATCACTGAGGAAATTGAGCATTACACCATGTCCATAAAAATCAGTGAGTTGTCTGTGTAATGGATGCAAGACCGGTCCTTCAAAGAGAGAGACGATCTTAGGTACCGTCACACTTGGCGACGCTCCAGGGATCCCGACAACGATACGACCTGGTAGGGATCGCTGGTGCGTTGCTACGTGGTTGTTGGTGAGATGTCAAACAGTCAGATTTCACCAGCGATGCAGCAACGACACGGTGGTCATTGGCACCCCGTCACTCAGTCCTGTAGAATTGAGGTCGTTGTCATTGACCTGTCAAACACAGCGATGCATGCGGCCCAGCGGGAGCGCGACACCAAAAATGGTCCAGAACAGTTTGTAACGATCAGCGATCTCACAGCGGGGACCTGATCGTTGCTACATGTCACACATAGCGAGGTCGATGCTGAGGTCGTGTTGGTCACAAAACTTGTGACTCAGCAGCGATCTTGCTAGCGATCTAGCGATCTCGCTTAGTGTGAGGGGGCTTTAATCCTAAACAGTAAACACCACTTCTAAATCCTTTAGGATTACATAATCTCATTGTACACACAGCTAGATGTTTCTTCAACATTCATGTCTTGTGATCCATGTGAGACTGAGTTGGCAACATGTGATCAGTGACCTACCGTATGTCTTATCGGAACATGGACACAAGTTTAGAATCATTGTTGTGCATAGACATGATTACTAACTGCCATCAACTTTGGTTGGTTTCCTTAACCCCTTCAGGACCCAGCCTATTTTGACCCTAAAGACCTTGGCATTTTTTGCAATTCTGACCAGTGTCCCTTTATGAGGTTATATCTCTGGAACGCTTCAACCGATCCTAGCGATTCTGAGATTGTTTTTTCGTGACACATTGGGCTTCATGCTAGTATTAAATTTAAGTCGATAATTTTTGTGTTTATTTGTGAAAAAATCAAAAATATGGCAAAAATTTTGAAAATTTCACAATTTTCACATTTTTTATTTTTTTTTCTGATAAACCAGAGAGATATGTGACAGAAAAAAGTTATTAAATAATATTTCCCACATGTCTACTTCACATCAGCACAATTTTGGAAAAAAAAAAATTTTTTGGTAGGACGTTATAAGGGTTCAAAGTTCATGAGTAATTTTTCATTTTTCAACCAAAATTTACAAAACCATTTTTTTTAGTGACCACATCACATTTGAAGTCCTTTTGAGGGGTGTACATGACAGAAAACACCCAAAAGTGACACCATTCCAAAAACTGTACCCCTCAAGCTACTCAAAACTATATTCAAGAAGATGATTAACCCTTCAGGTGCTTCACAGGACCTAAGGCAAAGTGGAAACAAAAAATGGATATTTTAATTTTTTTCTCAAAAATGTTCTTTTATCCTCAATTCTTTCATTTTCACATGGGCAACGGGATAAATTGGATCTTAAAATGTGTTGTGCAAATTCTCCCGAGTACACAGATACCTCATATATGGTCATAAACCACTGTTTGGGCGCACGGCAGGGCTCAGAAGGGAAGGAGCGCAATTTGAATTTTTGAGCTAATTTTACATCCAAAAAGTGAAATGGCGCTCCTTCCCTTCTGAGCCCTGCTGTGTGCCCAAACAGTGGTTTATGACCACATATGAGGTATCGGTGTACTCAGGAGAAATTGCCCAACAAATTTTAGGATGAATTTTATGCTGTTGCCATGTGAAAACGAAAAAATTTAGGCTAAAAAAAAATTTTTGTGAAAAAAAAAGTACTATTTCATTTTGACAGATCAATTTGTAAAGCACCTGGGGGTTCAAATGCTCACTACTGCACTAGATATGTTCCCTGGGGGGTCTAGTTTCCAAAATGGGGTCACTTGTGGGGGAGCTCCAATGTGGAGACGCACAGGGGCTCTCCAAACACGACATGGTGTCCGCTAACAATTTGAATGCAAAATGAGCTCAAATTGTTAGCGGACACCATGTTGCGTTTGGTGAGCCCCTGTGTGCCTAAATATTGAGCTCCCCCACAAGTGACCCCATTTTGGAAACTAGACCCCCCAGGGAACGTATCTAGATGCATAGTGAGTACTTTGAACCCCCAGGTGCTTCACAAATTCATCCATAAAAATGAAAAAGCCTTTTTTTTCCACAAAAATTTCTTTTTTCATTATTACGGACCAATTTGTGAAGCACCTGGGGGTTCAAAGTGCTCACTATGCAGCTAGATATGTTCCCTGGGGGGTCTAATTTCCAAAATGGGGTCACTTGTGGGGGAGCTCCAATGTGGAGACGCACTAGGGGCTCTCCAAACACGACATGGTGTCCGCTAACAATTTGAATGCAAAATGAGCTCAAATTGTTAGCGGACACCATGTCGCGTTTGGTGAGCCCCTGTGTGCCTAAAATTGGAGCTCCCCCACAAGTGACCCCATTTTGGAAACTAGACCCCCCAGGGAACGTATCTAGATGCATAGTGAGTACTTTGAACCCCCAGGTGCTTCACAAATTATCTATAAAAATGAAAAAGTACTTTTTTTTCGCACAAAAAATTTTTTTTCATTATTGACAATTTGTGAAGCACCTGGGGGTCAAAGTGCTCACTATGCACTAGATAGTTCCCTGGGGGGTCTAATTTCCAAAATGGGGTCACTTGTGGGGGAGATCCAATGTTTAGGACGACAGGGGCTCTCCAAAACGACATGGTGTCCGCTAACAATTTGAATGCAAAATGAGCTCAAATTGTTAGTGGACACCATGTTGCGTTTGGTGAGCCCCTGTGTGCCTAAAATTGGAGCTCCCCCACAAGTGACCCCATTTTGGAAACTAGACCCCCCAGGGAACGTATCTAGATGCATAGTGAGCACTTTGAACCCCCAGGTGCTTCACAAATTGATCTGTAAAAATGAAAAAGTACTTGTTTTCCGCAAAAAAATTTTTTTCCATTAATTTGTGAAGCACCTGGGGGGTCAATATGCTCACTATCCATCTAGATAAGTTCCCTGGGGGGTCTAGTTTCCAAAATGGGGTCACTTGTGGGGGAGTCCAATGTTTAGGCACACAGGGGCTCTCCAAAAGCGACATGGTGTCCGCTAACAATTTGATGCAAATGAGCTCAAATTGTTAGTGGACACCATGTTGCGTTTGGTGAGCCCCTGTGTGCCTAAATATTGGAGCTCCCCCACAAGTGACCCCATTTTGGAAACTAGACCCCCCAGGGAACGTATCTAGATGCATAGTGAGCACTTTGAACCCCCAGGTGCTTCACAAATTGATCTGTAAAAATGAAAAAGTACTTGTTTTCCGCAAAAAAATGTTTTTTCCATTAATTTGTGAAGCACCTGGGGGGTCAATATGCTCACTATCCATCTAGATAAGTTCCCTGGGGGGTCTAGTTTCCAAAATGGGGTCACTTGTGGGGGAGCTCCAATGTTTAGGCACACAGGGGCTCTCCAAAAGCGACATGGTGTCCGCTAACAATTTGCAAAATGAGCTCAAATTGTTAGCGGACACCATGTTGCGTTTGGTGAGCCCCTGTGTGCCTAAATATTGGAGCTCCCCCACAAGTGACCCCATTTTGGAAACTAGACCCCCCAGGGAACGTATCTAGATGCATAGTGAGTACTTTGAACCCCCAGGTGCTTCACAAATTCATCCATAAAAATGAAAAAGCCCTTTTTTTTCCACAAAAATTTCTTTTTTCATTATTACGGACCAATTTGTGAAGCACCTGGGGGTTCAAAGTGCTCACTATGCAGCTAGATATGTTCCCTGGGGGGTTTAGTTTCCAAAATGGGGTCACTTGTGGGGGAGCTCCAATGTTTAGGCACACAGGGGCTCTCCATATGCGACATGGTGTCCGCTAACAATTGGAATTGTTAGCGGACACCATGTCACGTTTGGTGAGCCCCTGTGTGCCTAAACATTGGGTCTCCCCCACAAGTGACCCCATTTTGTAAACTAGACCCCCCAAGGAATGTATCTAGATGCATAGTGTGCACTTTGAACCTCCAGGTGCTTCACAAATTGAGACGTATAAATGAATAAAGAAACTTTTTGTGAAAAAACATACTAGTCTAGTAGTTGCAATTCGCAGCATAGGGGACCCATGGGGCTCTGTCATATTTTTGGTCCAGCCAGGTACAACTTGGCAGCTACGGACTGCCACCAGCCCCCAGCTGCCTCGTCATACCTGGCTGGAACCAAAAATACAACGAAGCCTATTTTTTTTTTATTTCTAGAATTATTTCTAGAAAAAAAATGACATAGGGCTCCGCCATATTTTTGGTCCAGCCAGGTACAACTTGGTAGCTACGGACTGCCACCAGGCCCCAGCTGCCTCGTCATACCTGGCTGGAACCAAAAATACAGCGAAGCCTATTTTTTTTTTTATTTCTAGAAATATTTCTAGAAAAAAAATGACATAGGGCTCCGCCATATTTTTGGTCCAGCCAGGTACAACTTGGCAGCTACGGACTGCCACCAGCCCCCAGCTGCCTCGTCATACCTGGCTGGAACCAAAAATACAGCGAAGCCTATTTTTTTTTTATTTCTAGAAATATTTCTAGAAAAAAAATGACATAGGGCTCCGCCATATTTTTGGTCCAGCCAGGTACAACTTGGCAGCTACGGACTGCCACCCACCCCCAGCTGCCTCGTCATACCTGGCTGGAACCAAAAATACAGCGAAGCCCATTTTTTTTTTTATTTCTAGAACTAATTCTAGAAAAAAAAATTACGTGGGGCTCCGCCATATTTTTGGTCCAGCCAGGTACAACTAGGCAGCTGGGGCTGGAATCCTCAGCATAGAGAGGCCCAAGCGTTCTGGGCCCCCCATGCTGCGAATTGCAGCCCGCAGCCGCCCCAGAAAATGGCGCATTCATTGAAGCGCCATTTTCTGGCGCTGTACCCACGCTCTTCCAGTTGCCCTGGTGCCGGTGGCTAACTGGGTAATAAAGGGGTTAATGCCAGCTTTTTATTGGCAGCTGGCACTAAGCCCGAGATTCATAATATAGGGCCAATGTTAGACCCGCCATTAGGAATCTCTAGTACAGTAAATAGTCAATAAATACACACAGAGAAAAATCTTTTTATTTGAAAAAAAAACAGACACAATTCGGACTCCATCTTTATTATAAAAAGATCCGACGTAGTCCACAACGAAGGTCCCACGACGCTCGATCGCTCCGACGTAGTCCATAACGAAGGTCCCACGATGTTTGTCTCCGACGTAGTCCACAACGAAGGTCCCACGACGCTCGATCACCTTTGCTTTCAGATCGCTACTCTGGAGCCCGATCCGCCAGCATGGTGATCGAGCTGCAGAAAGTGATCTGACACCCCGGGCGCAGTGACCCATTATGTGCATCACTGCGCCTGGGCTGCCAGATCACTTTCCGCAGCTCGATCCCCATGCATGGGGATCGAGCTGCGGAAAGCGATCTGGCAGCACAGGCGCATTGACCCACTATGTGCATCACTGCGTCCGGGCTGTCAGATTGCTTTCTGCAGCTCGATGCCCATGCAGGGAGATCGGGCTGCAGAGCAGCGATCTAAGAGCCTGGGCGCAGTGGCCCACTATGTACATCACTGCGCCTGGGCTGCCAGATCGCTTTCCGCAGCTCGATCCCCATGCATGGGGATCGAGCTGCGGAAAGCGATCTGGCAGCACAGGCGCATTGACCCACTATGTGCATCACTGCGTCGGGCTGTCAGATTGCTTTCTGCAGCTCGATGCCCATGCAGGGAGATCGGGCTGCAGAGCAGCGATCTAAGAGCCTGGGCGCAGTGACCCACTATGTGCATCACTGCGCCTGGGCTGCCAGATCGCTTTCCGCAGCTCGATCCCCATGCATGGGGATCGAGCTGCGGAAAGCGATCTGGCAGCACAGGCGCATTGACCCACTATGTGCATCACTGCGTCGGGCTGTCAGATTGCTTTCTGCAGCTCGATGCCCATGCAGGGAGATCGGGCTGCAGAGCAGCGATCTAAGAGCCTGGGCGCAGTGACCCACTATGTGCATCACTGCGCCTGGGCTGCCAGATCGCTTTCCGCAGCTCGATCCCCATGCATGGGGATCGAGCTGCGGAAAGCGATCTGGCAGCACAGGCGCATTGACCCACTATGTGCATCACTGCGTCGGGCTGTCAGATTGCTTTCTGCAGCTCGATGCCCATGCATGGGGATCGAGCTGCGGAAAGCGATCTGGCAGCACAGGCGCATTGACCCACTATGTGCATCACTGCGTCGGGCTGTCAGATTGCTTTCTGCAGCTCGATGCCCATGCAGGGAGATCGGGCTGCAGAGCAGCGATCTAAGAGCCTGGGCGCAGTGACCCACTATGTGCATCACTGCGCCTGGGCTGCCAGATCGCTTTCCGCAGCTCGATCCCCATGCATGGGGATCGAGCTGCGGAAAGCGATCTGGCAGCACAGGCGCATTGACCCACTATGTGCATCACTGCGTCGGGCTGTCAGATTGCTTTCTGCAGCTCGATGCCCATGCAGGGAGATCGGGCTGCAGAGCAGCGATCTAAGAGCCTGGGCGCAGTGACCCACTATGTGCATCACTGCACCCGGGCTGTTAGATAGCTTTCTGCAGCACGATCCCCATGCATGGGGATCGAGCTGCGGAAAGCGATCTGGCAGCCCAGGCGCAGTGATGCACATAGTGGGTCACTGCGCCCGGGGTGTCAGATCACTTTCTGCAGCTAGATCCTCAGAATCCAGCTGTAGGAAGTGATCTGACAGATCCAGTACAGTGATCCACAGTGATCACATTATGGTCACTGTGAATCACTGTGCTGGATCTGTCAGATCACTTCCTACAGCTGGATCCTCAGGATCCAGCTGTAGAAAGTGATCTGACAGATCCAGTACAGTGATCCACAGTGATCACATAATGGTCACTGTGGATCACTGTGCTGGATCTGTCAGATCACTTCCTACAGCTGGATCCTCAGGATCCAGCTGTAGAAAGTAATCTGACAGATCCAGTACAGTGATCCACAGTGATCACATAATGGTCACTGTGGATCACTGTGCTGGATCTGTCATATCACTTCCTACAGCTGGATCCTCAGGATCTAGCTGTAGAAGTCATCTGACAGCTCCAGCACAGAGCTGTCAGATGCGAGCGGCCGGAGAGAAGAGGAGGAGGAGCGGGACGCAGCAGTGCAGCAGGATGGAGCGCGATCGCCGGAGGGGTGAGTGGGAGAAGCGATCGCCGCTCCGGTGGTCGGGGGGGGCAGGTAGGGGGAAGAGGGGGGGTGACAGGAGATGGGGGGCACTTACAGGAAGCGGGGGCAGTGAGGAGGAGGCGGGCGGCAGGAACAGGAAGCCCGCGGCAGGGACAGGAAGTGGGAGCAGGGACAAGAAGCGGGAGGGGGGGGGGTAAGAAAGATGAAGAGGGGGCAGAATAGAGAGGTGGGGGACAGGGGGGCACTTAGATTATGACAGGGGAGAAGATCGGAGGGTAGGGAGAGCAGGGGCAGGCAGGGAAGCATGACAGGCGCGGTGATTTTCACTTTCACTTTTGAGCGCCAATCACCGCGCCTGTAGCCGGGGGGTGGGGGTGGGGGCAAATCGACCCCCCATGGGGTGTTGTACAACACCCCATGTACCTGCAGGCCGAATGACAGGTCAGTGAGACCCTCACTCGGCCTGCAGGAGCCCGATCAATCCATGGCCCACCCCCTGGGCCAAGGGTCGGGAACGAACTTGTTTCCATGGCCCAAACGGTGGGCCAAGGGTCGTGAAGGGGTTAAAACATCCATTATGTATGAGGGGGCAATCAAAAAGAAATAGGAATCGTCTGCTTTTAGTACACGTTTCAGCCACTAGGTGAATGTTCTCGGAACCCTTCCAAGATACCCCAGTATATCAGCTGATGTTTCCAGGGGAAGGTCGCTTCTGCCTCCCGTGATTTTTTTTTTTCAACTAGTTGTTCAATCTTTTTTCCTGCTTTATAATTTGTTTATTGCTATTACAATTAACAAGCCAAACTGACGAAAATGCGACAAAATGCAACGTTCCTGAAGAACATCGGTTGGCGTACTAGTCGTGGCGAGGAATTGACTTCGAACGCCCCAGCATGCTATGTGAAAGAGCAGGTCCTGGCCGGGTGTGTGGACTTGTGTCATGTGGGCTGTGAACCATGCAGGTCGCATATTGCCGCTGACATCGACTGACCAGGACCTGATGATGACTCGTACTCACAAGGAGACCAGCTGTTCGTATCGTAAACTGCTTTACTCAATGGTTCATTCTCAGCAACATACTGGTTACATACTGGATAGTGGACACACATCTTCCAGCACATTACAATACTACAAGGCACATGCAGTTAGACACAGTCGTAGTTGCCACTGGGTTGCTTCAAATCTTACTGGTCCTGCACAATCCACCCTTAGGGTCCTTTTACACTCTGAAACTTTCCAGCGATCACGACCACGATCCGACCTGGCCATTCTAGTTCTGGGAGGTGCTGGGCTGCTTAGGTGTTCCACCTTTCTGTGATTGCTTCTGCTACTTTATTTAGCAGCCTTTCCCAGAATCCTGCCAGTATACATTCAATGTGAAGGGCTGTGTGGCCTGCACTTTCCCGTGTCTGTTCTGATCTCTGTTATCGACCCGGACTGTTGCTTGGTTTCCCTTTTGTCTTCTCTCTGTTGTTGTAATCTCTTGGTATTTTGACCCCTGAACCTTGATTTGAATACATCTCAGTTGACTCCCTGAATCCTCTTCATGCTCTTGGAAACCTGACCATTGCATGACTACGCCTGTGTCTACTCTTGAATACTATGAACTCTCCTGCAACATAACTACCTAACTTTCCTGATCTATATGTCTATATAGATGTGATCTATACTACATGTAAGTAGTGACTGTGTCACAATATCACATTATCAATGGTACGTATCACAGGAAAACATTACAATCCACATCTGTACAATATTCACAGAAGACGTAAGACATTATTCACATACACCACACAACGCAAATGGGTTTCAGAGGCAGAAAAAGTCCACCACTCTTACGTACTGGCTCTGATCTGTCCTGCGGATAGTCACCTAATGGCAGAGACTTATACTACCAGCGGACCACCCTCCTAAAGATGATTCCTGCTTCTTTTGGGTACCCGGTCATATAACCACTTTTACAAATGTCCTATTAAAGAAACCAGCCCATATGTGGCCCTGGTCCGTAGTGCAATGTTTATGACCACTGTGGATACATTACAGATTTGTTGTCAAGTGTTTTGGCTTGTAAAATTAACGCTTTTAGGAAAAAATCATTAGCAGGCGAAAATGATTTACAACTGGTTCTTAATAATGAAGGAGAGGAAACAGGTCGTGTGCATTTACGAGCCGTGCTTTTAAAGGGACAGCGATGGATGACGCCCATTAGAAGGACGGACGCTGAGTGATGCCTTCATTACTATCGTTTGACAGATCCGTCCACTTATCCTCATCAACATCAGTGCAAAAAACATCTACGTTTTTTTCTGATTATGTCCACAGTCTTTAATATCTATCATATTTTGACAGCACTGAACAATTCTAATTATTGGTGTTAAAGCAATGAAACCAATGAAAAATTCTAAATATTTTTAAAAAATTCCAATATGGCAATTCTATCTGTCCATCTGTCTATCTGTCTGTCTGTCTATCTATCCAGAAAAAAATTCTCTGCAGCACTCAGCTACTACCAAAAATGTACACATGCTAATAAGCAGTTTATATATCAGTCAAAAATTAAAAATTTACGTTTTTTTCAAAAAAACTCAATATTCTTATCTTTTTATTCTCTTGGGGTTCTTGGTACATACATTGGCCAATGTCTGTTTACTCATCAACCACGACACGGTGTCCTCAGGTCTGATGAGTCCTAACGCTGACATCCCTGTCCTCCTTTTCCTCCCTGTCCCACTTCTAAGTGAGTGGACACCATCTCAACCTCAGACCACCTGGGGGCGATGAGGGGCTAAGTGTAGACATGGAGCCAGCAACTCCACATATTAGACATAAAACAGAAAAAAACTGCACAGCACTCAAAGATATAGTGTGAACTGGTGCTAGCTGCGACGTCTTGTCACTCCCTGTCCCACATGGCACCACCATTAACCCCAGGTGCTCTGTGATTGAGATGTGTCCACCCGCTCAGAAATAGAAATGGAGGTTCAGTTGAGCACAAGACTTAGTGAAGATGTGGGACAGGGAGTGACAAGGAGGACAGGGATGTCAGCGTTAGGACCCATCAGATCTAAGGTCACCTTGTAAGTGGTTGATGGGCAAGCAGATATTGGCCAATATGTGTACTATAAGAACCTTAGCAAATAAAAATATGTGAGTATTGAGTTTTTTGAAAAAACATATGTTTTTAAAAATTTTTCTCAAATATAGACTGCTTTTTAGCATATACATAATTAGTAGTAGCTGAGTGCTGCAGTGAATTTTCTCTTGTCTGTTTAAGTTCAGCATCCCTGCTTGCACCAGTTCACATTATATCTCGAGTGCTGTGCAGTTTTTTTTCTGTATCTATCTATCTATCTATCTATCTATCTATCTATCTATCTACCTATCATATCTATCTATATACTATTTATTATTTTTATCTATCTATCTATCTATCTATCTATCTATCTATCTATCTATCATATCTATCTATATACCTATTTATTATTTTTATCTATCTATCTATCTATCTATCTATCTATCTATCTATCTATCTAGAAAAAAATACTCTGCAGCACTCAGCTACTACAATGATGTACATATGCTAACAAGCGATATATACCGTATATATGAGAAAAAAGTTTAAAACTTAAGTTTTTTTCAAAACTCAAAATCTTATCTTTTTATTTCTGACGTTCTTGGTGCACACATTGGCCACATTTTTTATGTTATCTATCTTTCTATCTATCTATCTATCTATCTATCTATCTATCTATCTATCTATCTATCTATCTATCTATCTATCTATCATATCTATGTATGTATCTATATACCTATTTATTATTTTTATCTGTCTATTGATTTATCTGTCTTTCTCATATTTATTTATCTACCTATTGATCTATAATTTCTTTCAAATGTTCTTTTTGTTCTTCACAGCTTTCTTAAACGATTCCACTTTAATTAAAAGATCAATTAGGAGATGTAAAACATGTCTACATAGAGGAGGAGGAGGTGCAGAAACGTTGTAACACCCAAAGTGATACAAATTTCAGTTCTGATGCCATCATTGATGAGACAGACAGTGATCCCGATCCGCCGCCCCGTCCCCCTTGTCCTCCCACCCTCCACCGGGCTGACGATAACGCCAGCGCTCCTCGCGATTACTGACAAATTGACAATGACAGATACATATTTACAAATACAATTGACTAACGAGATAACAAGCAATCATACAGAATGATAAAAATGAATAAAATTCACACATTCTATATTTGTAAACAACTAGTTCTTTTTCCACCGATGGTAACAGGTTTGGTGTAAAGGGATATTAAACAAAGGAATCAGTAGATCGCTGACGGAATTGATGTGACAAGATCGCAGATGGGGACGGACCCGAGTCCTCGCTCGCTCTTTATGGGATCAGGTGTTTGTATGGAAGCTTTAATCCCAACCTTGACAGGGTTTAATGCTTTCCGGCTGATCCGGTTATGGCGCTGAAGCTTCATCCATCTTCTCTCATTAATGGACCTTTGTAGAAATAAAAAATAATCCTTTATTTGTTGTTTTTTTCATACTTTTCTGCAATCTGATTCAGTTTATTTTTTTTATTCTAGATTTATTTTGTTTTTACTCTATTTAAGAATTTTCCATGGCGTAAAATTCCAGAATCATTCATCCGATTTTTTTTTATTTTATTTTTTTTATTTTTCCCCTGTTGTCACATTCAAGTCCAGCTTGGCATGAGATCACCCGCCATATTTATCAATTAGGACAATCTGTTTCATTTTAATAGAGAAGATTTTCCTCAATAAATCTGCTTT
Organism: Allobates femoralis; assembly: GCA_033576535.1. Taxonomy (NCBI): domain Eukaryota; kingdom Metazoa; phylum Chordata; class Amphibia; order Anura; family Aromobatidae; genus Allobates; species Allobates femoralis. The sequence continues at coordinate 15,136,696 of JARQOC010000011.1, forward strand.
ATGGCTCCAGACGATGCAGATTAATGATCTCCCCTTTCACTTACAAACATTAGATAAGGTTTTTTTTTCGGGAAGGAATAGGGTTCAATGGCCAAAGAATAAAGAAAATAAAAACAATGAAGAAAAAAAATAACAAAAAAGGCAAAAAGTATAAATCAAAAAAGAGAAAATAAAAATAAATTTTGACCGTGCGTATAAAAACACAAATATATATCTAATGTGCAGTCAGGGCTGAAAGTGAGGGCAACCTTGAAATTATTCCATAAAATGAAGCATTTCTCCCAGAGAATTATCACAATTCCCCATGTTTTGTTATACACATTTTTATTTCCTTTGTGTGTATTGGAACACAGTCAAGACCCCAGTGCCAGAGGCAGCAAGACAAGCCAAAACCTCTCAGAACTCCCCCATATGTGACTGTAGGTCCTGTGCTCTTTTCTCTGACTTCCCTCATATGTGACTGTAGGTCCTGTGCTCTTTTCTCTGCCCTCCCCCATATGTGACTGTAGATCCTGTGCTCTTTTCTCTGACCTCCCCCATATGTGATTGTAGGTCCTGTGCTCTTTTCTCTGTCCTCCCTCATATGTGATTGTAGGTCCTGTGCTCTTTTCTTTGCCCTTCCCCATATGTGGCTGTAGGTCCTGTGCTCTTCTCTCTGACCTCCTCCATATGTGACTGTAGGTCCTGTGCTCTTTTCTCTGCCCTCCCCCATATGTGACTATAGGTCCTGTGCTCTTTACTCTAACCTCCCCCGTATGTGACTGTAGGTCCTGTGCTCTTTTCTCTGACCTCCCCCATATGTGACTGTAGGTCCTGTGCTCTTTTCTCTGACCTCCCCTATATGTGACTGTAGGTCCTGTTCTCTTTTCTCTGCCCTCCCCCATATGTGACTGTAGATCCTGTGCTCTTTGCTCTGTCCTCCCTCATATGTGACTGTAGGTCATTTGCTCTTTTCTCTGACCTCCCCCATATGTGATTGTAGGTCCTGTGCTCTTTTCTCTGTCCTCCCTCATATGTGATTGTAGGTCCTGTGCTCTTTTCTTTGCCCTTCCCCATATGTGGCTGTAGGTCCTGTGCTCTTCTCTCTGACCTCCATATGTGACTGTAGGTCCTGTGCTCTTTTCTCTGACCTCCCCCATATGTGACTGTAGGTCCTGTGCTCTTTTCTCTGCCCTCCCCCATATGTGACTATAGGTCCTGTGCTCTTTACTCTAACCTCCCCCGTATGTGACTGTAGGTCCTGTGCTCTTTTCTCTGACCTCCCCCATATGTGACTGTAGGTCCTGTGCTCTTTTCTCTGACCTCCCCTATATGTGACTGTAGGTCCTGTGCTCTTTTCTCTGACCTCCCCCATATGTGACTGTAGGTCCTGTGCTCTTTTCTCTGCCCTCCCCCATATGTGACTATAGGTCCTGTGCTCTTTACTCTAACCTCCCCCGTATGTGACTGTAGGTTCTGTGCTCTTTTCTCTGACCTCCCCCATATGTGACTGTAGGTCCTGTGCTCTTTTCTCTAACTTCCCCATATGTGACTGTAGGTCCTGTGCTCTTTTCTCTGACCTCCCCCATATGTGACTTTAGGTCCTCTGCTCTTTTCTCTGACCTCCCCATATGTGAATGTAGGTCCTGTGCTCTTTTCTCTGCCCTCCCCCATATGTGATGTAGGTCCTGTGCTCTTTTCTCTGACCTCCCCCATATGTGACTGTAGGTCCTGTGCTCTTTTCTCTGACCTCCCCCGTATGTGACTGTAGGTCCTGTGCTCTTTTCTCTGACCTCCCCCATATGTGACTGTAGGTCCTGTGCTCTTTTCTCTGACCTCCCCCATATGTGACTGTAGGTCCTGTGCTCTTTTCTCTGACCTCCCCCGTATGTGACTGTAGGTCCTGTGCTCTTTTCTCTGACCTCCCCCATATGTGACTGTAGGTCCTGTGCTCTTTTCTAAAAATTGTGAATGCTGGCACCCAAATCCAGTATTTATACATTCTTTATTTGGCAAAAACTCACAACATTGAAAGCATCCTAAGGCAGGTGCCCTGTGAGACGCATTTCAGTAAAAACTTTCTTCAGTGACAAAATTTTATAAAAATGGCACACAATATATACAAACCTCAACAAACACCTGTGAGAATTGCAAATGAATCCCATGTGGAATTTAAACATTAACCCATCATTGGAATTGCATTTTATAGAACAGCTATAACAAAGGAGACTGATATTCAAGAAATAAATAAAAGAGGAGGCTGCTTACATCAGATGTTAACAATAAAAAATGAAAAAAAATCAATGGAAAAAATGTGCTCTTTTCTCTGACCTCCCCCATATGTGACTGTAGGTCCTGTGCTCTTTTCTCTGACCTCCCCCATATGTGACTGTAAGTCCTGTGCTCTTTTCTCTGACCTTCCCCATATGTGACAGTAGGTCCTGTGCTCTTTTCTCTGACCTCCCCCATATGTGACTGTAGGTCCTGTGCTCTTTTCTTTGCCCTTCCCCATATGTGGCTGTAGGTCCTGTGCTCTTCTCTCTGACCTCCTCCATATGTGACTGTAGGTCCTGTGCTCTTTTCTCTGCCCTCCCCCATATGTGACTATAGGTCCTGTGCTCTTTACTCTAACCTCCCCCATATGTGACTGTAGGTTCTGTGCTCTTTTCTCTGACCTCCCTCATATGTGACTGTAGGTCCTGTGCTCTTTTCTCTGACCTCCCTCATATGTGACTGTAGGTCCTGTGCTCTTTTCTCTGACCTCCCCATATGTGACTGTAGGTCCTGTGCTCTTTTCTCTGACCTCCCCATATGTGACTGTAGGTCCTGTGCTCTTTTGTCGGCCTCATTCCATTTTCGGCAAACAGTACAATGATTCGCTTTACCAAAAAGCTCTAAGGCTAGGGTCAGATTAACATTAGCATTACCGCCATAGTAGCGCCGCGTTAACGCTGACAATTCTTGCCTATGGTGACGCGGCCTCAAGTGTGGCTCAAACGCCGTCATCTGAGTGAAATCTCGTGCTTTTTCCTAACGCAAGAAAAGACGCTTTCAGCAGCTTTAATGTGACCCTAGCCTAACTTGTCTTATCTGTCCACAAGACCCTTTCTCAGAAGAATCTTGGTTCCTCATGTACATTTAGTGTTTTTTTCTGTCTCAGTGTCACATTGGGTCCTCCTGGGTCTCCTGCATAGCGTTTCATGTCATTCACATATGGAGAGATAGTTTGCGCTGACACTGATGCCCCCTGAGCCTGCAGGACGGATTGAATTTCTTTGGAACTTTATTGGGGCTTATCCACCATCGGGACTTCTGATGATATCTGAGTGAAGTCCGTTTTCTCGCAGACTTACAGAATGGAGAAGAAGGAGAAATTGTGTTCTCCATCTTCTCACAATGATCCTAAATTCTCATCCACGAGAATCAAATATCCACTAAACTGACACTGATCAGAGATTGATCGGAGAGTCATTATCATAATCAATCCGATCCTATTGAAAGAAAAAAGGTGAATAAAACAAACAATTCGATCCTATTGGAAGAGAGACTCTACGGTCGTGGGATGACTGTAGACCCAATTGGACATTTATTCTTTTAGCTAAATACGTACTTGTATTTTGTAAGTATAGTCTACAGAGCAATAATGTAGTTAAATAGACAACCATACATTTAATACTCACATACACTGCAGTGCTCTTAATTCATTGTTGAACACTTGTTTCTTTTGCAGATTGTTGCAGCCACCCCAGTTTAACACATGGACACATTTGTCAGGTGGTGTTAGTCATGACTTATATATTATATATTATATTATATATATATTTATATACATATATATATACAAAAGTATAAATATGTCTTACTTATTAATTCATATGCACTAGACCAAAAACCTGTTCCTCCTTGCGGTGGTTGACAATGGTTGCAGTACGTGCCAGCATGTTGATTTCTCCTTATGTTCCTCAGTTTGTGCCGCCGTCGCTCCATCGTCTTTTTGGCATTTTGCCGACCTGTTTAAATAATTTCTTCGTTGCACAGATGGCGGCATATTAAGTAGCTTTCATTGATCTGAAGTCTTTGTGCGTCTTCCCTGAGATAATGTTATAAAATCTAAAAATTGCTGGCGGCGTACAGTCCGCTCACATTAATTAATTACTAAAGGAATGGTGAGACGATGAGTGATATCAATAATAACCAAAATAACCAATGTTGATTAGACCCCCTACTATTCATTATGTATCAATATCACTAAAAAAGTCAGCGTTCTTACAAAAACAGACTGTATTTTACTACGTTTTTAGACACAGAACTGTTAATTTGTTTTTTTAATGTGCATTTTTTTACCTGGTTGGAAAAATGAATTCAAGCTTATTCAAAATAGTGCAACCCCAGAGCGTCGGTAACCCCGACTTGACTGAAAGGATCCGGCTGACATAGTCAAATTCAGCATTCAGTTATCTAGGTACCGTAGTAGTGCCCGGTTCTCTACGTATATATAGACTGAGTACCCAAAGTTGGTTTAGTAGCGGCGTCACACATGTATAGTATCAAGTATGGAGGCACCATGTTCAGAGCGCGGTGAACACGCAAAGGCCGGAACTCGGAAGTGAGACCACAATTAATGGCTTATGCGCTAGAAGCGATGAGTATTACTAGTACTGTACTGTATCTGTGCAGGAGAGGTACAGTACGTAAGGTGGGGAGACTGTAAGTACTGTATTTGAGCAGAGGGTAAGTACTGTGAGGGGAGAGCTTTACTGTGCTGTACTGTATGGCAGGGAGGGAGGTCAGTACTGTAGAGGGATGGGACGCTCTATTGTATTATATTGTGCAGGAATGGGGACAGTACTGTAAAGGATGGGAAAGTTTGTACTGTACTGTAACTGTGCTAGGAGGGAGGTACAGTACTGTAGAAGGGTGGGGAGAGCTCGTATTGTATTGTATCTGTGCAGGAATGGGTGCAAATACTATAGAGGGTGGGGAAAGCTTGTATTGTACTGTATCTGTGCAGGGAGGGAGGTACAGTACTGTAGAGGGGTGGGGAGAGCTTGTACTGTACTGTATCTGTGCAGAGAAGGAGGTACAGTACTGTAGAAAAGTGGGGAGAGCTGTACTGTACTGTACCTGTGCAGGGAGGGAGGTGTAGTACTGTAGAGAATTGGGGAGAGCTCGTATTGTACTGTACTGTGCAGGGAGGGAAGGAAGTACTGTAGAGAATGGGGAGAGCTCGTACTGTACTGTATCTGTGCAGGGAGGGAGGTACAGTATTGTAGAGGGGTGGGAGAGCTCACGTTTTGCTCTTATACCAAGTCACAATTTTTTTTTAAATGTTAGTGTCGAGTCGCAAGGGCTGGGGTATTCGACCACCTGGTGCAAACAGTTCAGGAGTCACAGCGGTCGTGGCCCTGACTGGACATGTTAATGGGAGATTATTTACAGGGGAATGATAGTTTGTGACGCCAACTGGAGTTTGAGCATAGGTGACCAGGGCTGCTGAGTGGCTTCCAAGGAGCTTGGTGTGGCAGCCAGATAGTAAGCCCTCTCCAGTCAGGGCAGGGGTCCCTTGGAAGGTGTAGAAGGTGGACGGGATGAGGAAGAAGAGGATGAAGGTAGTGGTGCAGGAGGAAGCAGGAAGGATCAGATGACACGCAGTCTTTGTGGTTCTTACCCTTTGCTTGTAGTTGAAAATTACAACCCAGCCTGGATACAGTGTTCACCAGGAGTGCAGCCTGGCCATCCCAGATGTATTTGGAGTCCACCTTGCCGAGACACAGGGTATATGATCTTCCAGCTGCCCTTCCATTCTGACACTTGCTACATTTTTCCTCTTCTAAGTGTCTGTGGTTGCCATTCCCTGCCAGGTAGGTAGCTGCGGGTCATATGAGCAATAGTCTTTTGTTCTCTTACCCTGTATAGCTCCTTGACCTCCGGAAGGTCCACAAGGTGAGTCACTGTACTTGAAGCCCAGTGACCTCCTGTTTCATGATCGGTATTAAACTACCCCTGGTCGATTTGGGGCTGGTTCCCCTGCTGCAGCTAGCTTTTCCGCTCAGCTACTACAGCTGGCAGCAGATTCGTCTCCCCAGGCCCTTGGCCTAGCACTTCACTCCACGCTCAATGTTGTCTCCTAAGCTGCCTTTCTGGAGGTCACTAGAGCTCTCCTCTTGCCATCCACCCTTCACATAACTCCTCCCTCCTGCCAGTAAGTGGGGACTGCCCTATCTGTGGGTCTCTTCCACCCAGCACTTCCTTGGCCTGAAGTTCAGATATGTCGGGTGTATTTGGGGGTCTCAACAAAGTGTCCTCCTCCTACCCCCAGCCATGATATCACATATATAGATACATGTAGTACCAGTTGTGGCAGCCTGACCACAGGGGCGCCACATTAGCTTCTGTTGTAAAATGCTCTCAAACCAATGTATTTCTACTGAATAGAAAAATATGTTTACATTTTTTCTACGGAGTTAAAATAGGAATAAATGTGGACATATAAAGGAGTCTAATTCCCCCATAACGTGAGATTTCCATGTAGAAGCAGTGATCCGGTATGATGTGATCACCTGTGAGGATCCCGTGCCGGGGACAATAGGACACCTGGGAGACGGCACATCGCGCTGCTGTTTGAAGGCTTTGTACCTGCTGTCATTATTCTATTCACCTGAGACTGTTCGGACGGTTTTGTTTTGATTATTTCTGAATAATTTGAGCTTTTGATCTTTTTTTTTAGCTCGTGTCTTTGTGACAAAGTACATAAAAGCTAATGGAATCAGTGGTAATGGCCGGGTAAGTGGCGTCGAGGACAAGGTGGGAGGCTGCATTCAGGGGGAAGGACGTTAACAACAATTTGCTAAAATATTTTCATTATTGGGAATGATCCTCCTTGGCTGCAGGAGCGGAAAACTGCTTAGGTCAATCAGATGGGTTATCAAAGTGTAATCTGCAGAGGTCAGAAGAAAGACAGCCGTCACCAGATGTCACAATACAGACTGCAGATATTCTACACAGATCTCTCAAGTCCTGATGAGGTTCATGATTTTATTCCAAAAATCTGAAGCTGTCAAATTGCTGATTATTATTTCTCCTCAGTATCCCTCCTTTGTGTTGCCATATCTTTTCCCATCAAGCTTGACTGACAGCTCCTAAATGTCATGCCTCAGGATTCGATCCGGTGACCTCCTGCTGTATGATCGGCTTCCTTCTCCGCTGCTATTTATACCTTCCACTTGCTGGTCTTCTCTGCTGGCTATATTCCTAAGTGGACCCTGCTTGGAGTTCCATACATACTACCAAGGATTTATGCCAGTCAGATAGAGACCAGCTAGGTTTTGTATCTTTGGTATCGCATCAAAGTATCCTACTCCTTTCTCCTTCCTACAGTTAGTTAATAGGAGGCTATTCTTTCTTGCAGTAAGTACTTTACTTTTTCCACTTTGTATTCGTACCTTATGTTTTCTCACTTTGGGATCTCTGCTATCTCTGCACACCTTTCCTTACTCAGGGTTATAGGGCTCTGCACCTCTCGAGGAGTAAGTAGAAGACTCGATGGCCTTTTAGGCAGTCAGGTCCGAGTTGTCAACTCCTATTTTGCGGTCGGGGTTTTCCAGCCTGTGCAGATGCCACCAGGGACTGTGCAGCTGAGAACCAGTCGGGTCAGGTGCAGCAGTTTAGAGATAGGCCCTATTTTCCTGTGTGAGATGATACCACTTGTACATAACACTGAATGTCCCTCCTCTCTGATACTGCTCAAGTTCCACCTACCTAACCTGACAGCTTCTCAATTTACCTCCTCCCTTCTGATGAATCTCCATCCACTAATTTTGATTCACAGCTCCTCAGTGTCCCTCCTCTCTGCTGCTGAAATCTCACATAGCTCAGTACAAGCTGCAAGTGTCAGTTTGATTAGATGGGTGGACTCATGAGTAGTTGCACTCTTTAGCTGAACTAATACAATTAGCATCAGGATTATACAGCCATTCTGGCATGAGATATCAAGGTAAGTACTAAGGTACAAGTACAAGGTAAGTACTAATAAGTCTAATAAAGTCTAATTGATCTATGTCATAATGAATGCTGTTTGTGTTGTTAGATCTGGTGACAGATTCACTTTGAGGCAGGCTATACACATAAGACAAACTGCCGCTAGATATGTACACTAGCCACTCACAGCCAAAAATGTACCCCAGCCTCCCACCACCAGAAATGTACCTCAGGCTCCTCGTGCCAGAAATGTCCCCAGCCTCCCACCACCAGAAATATACGCCAGCCTCCCACCACCAGAAATGTTCCCCAGCCTCCCACCACCAGAAATATACACCAGCCTCCTACCACCAGAAATGTAACCCAGCCTATCACCACCAGAAATGTACCCTAGCCTCTCACTGATAGAAAAGTACCCAGCCTCCCACCACCAGAAATGTACCCCAGCCTCCCACCACCAGAAATATACACCAGCCTCCTACCACCAGAAATGTACCTCAGGCTCCTAGTGCCAGAAATGTCCCCCAGCCTCCCACCACCAGAAATGTACCTCAGGCTCCTAGTGCCAGAAATGTCCCCCAGCCTCCCACCACCAGAAGTATACGCCAGCCTCCCACCACCAGAAATGTTCCCCAGCCTCCCACCACCAGAAATATACACCAGCCTCCCACCACCAGAAATGTACCCCAGCCTCCCACCACCAGAAATATACCCCAGCCTCCCACCACCAGAAATATACCCCAGCCTCCCACCTCCAGAAATGTACCCCAGCCTCCCACCACCAAAAATATACCCCAGCCTCCCACCTTCAGAAATATACCCCAGCCTCCCACCACCAGAAATATACCCCAGCCTCCCACCTCCAGAAATGTACCCCAGCCTCCCACCACCAGAAATATGCCCCAGCCTCCCACCTTCAGAAATGTACCCCAGCCTTCCACCTTCAGAAATGTACCCCAGCCTCCCACCACCAGAAATGTACCCCAGCCTCCCACTACCATAAATGTACCCCAGTTTCCCACCACCAGAAATATACGCCAGCCTCCCACCACCAGAAATGTTCCCCAGCCTCCCACCACCAGAAATATACACCAGCCTCCTACCACCAGAAATGTAACCCAGCCTATCACCACCAGAAATGTACCCTAGCCTCTCACTGATAGAAAAGTACCCCAGCCTCCCACCACCAGAAATGTACCCAGCCTCCCACCACCAGAAATATACACCAGCCTCCTACCACCAGAAATGTACCTCAGGCTCCTAGTGCCAGAAATGTCCCCAGCCTCCCACCACCAGAAATGTACCTCAGGCTCCTAGTGCCAGAAATGTCCCCCAGCCTCCCACCACCAGAAATATACGCCAGCCTCCCACCACCAGAAATGTTCCCCAGCCTCCCACCACCAGAAATATACACCAGCCTCCCACCACCAGAAATGTACCCCAGCCTCCCACCACCAGAAATATACCCCAGCCTCCCACCACCAGAAATATACCCCAGCCTCCCACCTCCAGAAATGTACCCAGCCTCCCACCACCAAAAATATACCCCAGCCTCCCACCTTCAGAAATATACCCCAGCCTCCCACCACCAGAAATATACCCCAGCCTCCCACCTCCAGAAATGTACCCAGCCTCCCACCACCAGAAATATGCCCCAGCCTCCCACCTTCAGAAATGTACCCCAGCCTCCCACCTTCAGAAATGTACCCCAGCCTCCACCACCAGAAATGTACCCCAGCCTCCCACTACCATAAATGTACCCCAGTTTCCCACCACCAGAAATATACGCCAGCCTCCCACCACCAGAAATGTTCCCCAGCCTCCCACCACCAGAAATATACACCAGCCTCCCACCACCAGAAATGTACCCCAGCCTCCCACCACCAGAAATATACCCCAGCCTCCCACCACCAGAAATATACCCCAGCCTCCCACCACCAGAAATATACCCCAGCCTCCCACCACCAGAAATATACCCCAGCCTCCCACCTCCAGAAATGTACCCCAGCCTCCCACCACCAGAAATATACCCCAGCCTCCCACCTCCAGAAATGTACCCCAGCCTCCCACCACCAGAAATATACACCAGCCTCCTACCACCAGAAATGTACCTCAGGCTCCTAGTGCCAGAAATGTCCCCCAGCCTCCCACCACCAGAAATGTACCTCAGGCTCCTAGTGCCAGAAATGTCCCCCAGCCTCCCACCACCAGAAATATACGCCAGCCTCCCACCACCAGAAATGTTCCCCAGCCTCCCACCACCAGAAATATACACCAGCCTCCCACCACCAGAAATGTACCCCAGCCTCCCACCACCAGAAATATACCCCAGCCTCCCACCACCAGAAATATACCCCAGCCTCCCACCTCCAGAAATGTACCCCAGCCTCCCACCACCAAAAATATACCCCAGCCTCCCACCTTCAGAAATATACCCCAGCCTCCCACCACCAGAAATATACCCCAGCCTCCCACCTCCAGAAATGTACCCCAGCCTCCCACCACCAGAAATATGCCCCAGCCTCCCACCTTCAGAAATGTACCCCAGCCTTCCACCTTCAGAAATGTACCCCAGCCTCCCACCACCAGAAATGTACCCCAGCCTCCCACTACCATAAATGTACCCCAGTTTCCCACCACCAGAAATATACGCCAGCCTCCCACCACCAGAAATGTTCCCCAGCCTCCCACCACCAGAAATATACACCAGCCTCCTACCACCAGAAATGTAACCCAGCCTATCACCACCAGAAATGTACCCTAGCCTCTCACTGATAGAAAAGTACCCCAGCCTCCCACCACCAGAAATGTACCCCAGCCTCCCACACAGAAATATACACCAGCCTCCTACCACCAGAAATGTACCTCAGGCTCCTAGTGCCAGAAATGTCCCCAGCCTCCACCACCAGAAATGTACCTCAGGCTCCTAGTGCCAGAAATGTCCCCCAGCCTCCCACCACCAGAAATATACGCCAGCCTCCCACCACCAGAAATGTTCCCCAGCCTCCCACCACCAGAAATATACACCAGCCTCCCACCACCAGAAATGTACCCAGCCTCCCACCACCAGAAATATACCCCAGCCTCCCACCACCAGAAATATACCCCAGCCTCCCACCTCCAGAAATGTACCCCAGCCTCCCACCACCAAAAATATACCCCAGCCTCCCACCACCAAAAATATACCCCAGCCTCCCACCACCAGAAATATACCCAGCCTCCCACCTCCAGAAATGTACCCCAGCCTCCCACCACCAGAAATATGCCCCAGCCTCCCACCTTCAGAAATGTACCCCAGCCTCCCACCTTCAGAAATGTACCCCAGCCTCCCACCACCAGAAATGTACCCCAGCCTCCCACTACCATAAATGTACCCCAGTTTCCCACCACCAGAAATATACGCCAGCCTCCCACCACCAGAAATGTTCCCCAGCCTCCCACCACCAGAAATATACACCAGCCTCCCACCACCAGAAATGTACCCCAGCCTCCCACCACCAGAAATATACCCCAGCCTCCCACCACCAGAAATATACCCCAGCCTCCCACCACCAGAAATATACCCCAGCCTCCCACCACCAGAAATATACCCCAGCCTCCCACCTCCAGAAATGTACCCCAGCCTCCCACCACCAGAAATATACCCAGCCTCCCACCTCCAGAAATGTACCCCAGCCTCCCACCACCAGAAATATACCCCAGCCTCCCACCACCAGAAATATACACCAGCCTCCCACTACCATAAATGTACCCCAGTTTCCCACCACCAGAAATTTAACCCATCCTCCTACTGCCAGAAATGTACGCCAGCCTCCCACCCCTGGAAATGTACGTCAACTTCCCACCACCAGTAATGTACCCCAGCCTCCTACTGCCATTAATGTACCCCAGCCTCTTACTGCCATTAATGTACTCCAGCCTCTTAGTGCCAGTAATGTCCCCCAGCCTGTTACTGCCAGTAATGTATCCCAGCCTTGCACCGCTAGAACTCTTCTTTGATAGTTGGTGGAGCTGGCCTTTACTTGTGTAAAAATGTGAAAATTCACATAATTTTTATGCAATTTTTTGTTTTACATTTCATGCAGTTTGATGCAAGAATTCTGGAAAATCCTGTCTGATGAACTGGGACCTCGGTCTATAGAATCCAAGGCATATTTGAATGATTGGAATCATTTTGGTGACCACACTTCTTGTAGTATCAGCTCCCTGTGTCTCCGCAGGGCCATGGAGCAGCCCAACCACAAGCCGGAGTTGAGCAAGTTTCCTGCAGTCCGGAATGACGGCCTTGCCCTGCCCTCTCTGTTCACCTGCCCGTCTTCGCTGTACATCATGTAAACATTTCAGCTTGTGGTTTTCTAACGGTCGTTTCTTTGTGGTTTTGTAACCAGAAGTTTTGCAATCTGTTTTAATGCAAATACGATGTTATACAGCGGTTTCCACTGCAGAACTATGGCGAATTCTGCTGAGAAATGGAAGGGGAGGTACAGCCAATATATGGAAATGAATACATGGGAATTAATGTATTTTATTTTAATCTTTATGTATAGGCTAGCGTTCATGAGCTCTGATGCAAAAACTCCACCAGGCCCCCAATTATTGTAATTATTTAATAGCTCTTTTTCTATAGGTCAGAGGAACATTTGGGGCCCCCTAGACTCCAGGACCCTGGTGCGATTGCAACGCCTGCACCTGTTGTAGTTATTTGTTACGAATGTGTTGCATCCGGCTGAGACCTTTGCAGTATCTGGGATTAGAAGGTCTTGGCGATTAGCAGATCGCATGTGCTCTCTAGGTTCCATTCGGTTATTAACATAAGTGGATTCAATTTCATTTGGTGTTGAAGGGGTCAAGAGTTTCTTTTTGACCCTGATTAGATCCCATACTGCTCTAATCTCAGCTGCTGAACCTTGTTGCCACTCCCTTTCATTATTTAAACTCACTCCTTATTCTCCCAGGTGCCAGTTATAGTTCCTCTATGCTGGCCTCCCAGGAGAAGACTCTGGTGGACCTATCTGGGCTTGGAGAAGACTTGGTGGATCTAGATAGGCTTGGAGAAGACCCTTGTGGACCTACTCAAACTTGGAGAAGACCCTGGTAGACCTATCTTGGTTTGGAGAAGACACTGGTGAACCTATCTAGACTTACTGAAGACCCTGGTGGACCTATCTAGGCTTGGATACGACCCTGCTGGACCTATCTAGACTTGGAGAAGACCCTTGTGGACCTATCTAGCCTTGGAGAAGACCCTTTTGGACCTATCTAGGCTTGGAGAAGACCCTGGTGGACCTATCTATCTTGGTGAAGATCCTCGTTGTCCTATCTAGGCTTGGAGAAGACCCTTGTGGACCTATCTAGCCTTGGAGAAGATCCTTGTGGACCTATCTAGGCTGTACAAGATTAATCAGATCACAGGTTGTTTATCCATCAAGTCAACACGGCTCAAGATCGAGCCGAAGGCCGGTAAATAGTAATAATAGTTTGCTTAATTATCTCATCCAGGGTAACTTAATACTATATAAACCTTTTCAGCTTTATGATGTCCATCTACAACCTGAATCTGGGGCTCAATATTTGGGCAGTATCCAGGTGTTAGGGGGTGGAAAATGAGATTTTTCTATAAAGGATCATGGTTGTGGAGTCGGTAAGCTAAACAACTCCTCAATTTCCCTGAATCTGACTCCAACTCCACCAAAATGGACACTGACTCCGACTCCACAGCCTTGCATAGGATATCTGAGAAAATTCAGATTGGGAGGTCATAACTATTTGGGGTATTAGAGGTAGTTGTTGCAGTAAAAATGGCACCTGATAGGGGGGGATATTTCAGATTCTGCATTACTGTTGGGGGCTTCCATGTTGCTCCTCTGGGTAGACGTCACCATCCTTTAACTTAATCTATCCTTTGTAACCTCTCCACATGTTTTCTTGTAGCTCCTCAGCATTGCTGCTACATGGACGCCCTGAACTCTCCGTGAATGACATCATTGCTGTTTACTGAAACAAAATTGATTTTGCATTAAGGAAAGCAGGAAAATAAATGCAGACGAATAAGAGAAGGTAGAGAAGAAGGTAAGAGGACAAAGGGGAATAGGAGAAATAGTGATGAGGGACAGAGCTGGGGGATGGGCTCCGCAGAGCATCGATAGAGGAGGGAGACGAGAGTCACAAAAGCTTCTATTCCTCCTTTGTCCTCATCCTACAACAAAACGAGGTGTTCTGAGGAGACGTCATTATGAAATATATCACTGTGCCGCCTGCCGTCTTATATACGCCTGTCATGTGTTCTTTGCTGCACTTAGGAGTTTCTCATTAATGCCTTACCTTCATGATACCTCCATCATTCCTTTTCTAACTTTTGCCTCCTTCATTTTAACGTCTCCTTCCTATCCTTCCTTGTCTCCTGCCTTCTTCGTTAATACATGTCCTACTACCTTGTTCATTGACAGTCACAATGTCTGTCCTACCTTGTCTTATGCCTTTTTCCTTCCTTTCTGTTCTACCTGGTGTCCTGCCTGCATCTATCTTATCTACCTTACTTCCTATTCTACCTTGTCTGGTGTCTGCATCCTTCATGTTGGTCCTACCTTTTCCTTCCTTCCTTCCTTCCTTCCTTCCTTCCTTCCTTCCTTCCTTCCTTCCTTCCTTCCTTCCTTCCTCTCTTCCTTCCTCTCTTCCTTCCTTCCTCTCTTCCTTCCTTCCTTCCTCTCTTCCTTCCTTCCTTCCTTCCTTCCTTCCTCTCTTCCTTCCTTCCTCTCTTCCTTCCTTCCTTCCTCTCTTCCTTCCTTCCTCTCTTCCTTCCTCTCTTCCTTCCTTCTTTCCTCTCTTCCTTCCTCTCTTCCTTCCTTCCTTCCTCTCTTCCTTCCTTCCTTCCTCTCTTCCTTCCTTCCTTCCTTCCTTCCTCTCTTCCTTCCTTTCTTCCTTCCTCTCTTCTTCCTCCCTTCCTTCCTTCCTTCCTTCCTTCCTTCCTCCCTTCCTTCCTTCCTCTCTTCCTTCCTTCCTTCCTTCCTTCCTTCCTCTCTTCCTCCCTTCTTTCCTCTCTTCCTCCCTTCTTTCCTCTCTTCCTCCCTTCTTTCCTTCTTTCCTTTCTTCCTTCCTCCCTTTCTCCCTCCCTTCCTTCCTTCCTCCCTTCCTTTCTCTCTTCCTTTCTCCCTCCCTTCGTCCCTTCCTTTCTCCCTCCCTTCCTCCCTTCCTTTCTCCCTCCCTTCCTTCCTCTTCTTCCTTCCTCTCTCTTCCTTCCTTCCTTCCTTCATTCCTCTCTTCCTTCCTTCCTTCCTCCCTTCCTTCCTTCCTCTCTTCCTTCCTTCCTTCCTCTCTTCCTCCCTTCTTTCCTCTCTTCCTCCCTTCTTTCCTCTCTTCCTCCCTTCTTTCCTTCTTTCCTTTCTTCCTTCCTCCCTTTCTCCCTCCCTTCCTTCCTTCCTCCCTTCCTTTCTCTCTTCCTTTCTCCACCCTTCCTCCCTTCCTTTCTCCCTCCCTTCCTTCCTCTCTTCCTTCCTTCCTTCCTCTCTTCCTCCCTTCTTTCCTCTCTTCCTCCCTTCTTTCCTTCTTTCCTTTCTTCCTTCCTCCCTTTCTCCCTCCCTTCCTTCCTTCCTCCCTTCTTTTCTCTCTTCCTTTCTCCCTCCCTTCCTCCCTTTCTCTCTTCCTTTCTCCCTTCCTTCCTTCCTCTCTTCCTTCCTTCCTCTCTTCCTTCCTTCCTTCCTTCCTTCCTCTCTTCCTTCCTTCCTCTCTTTCTTCCTTCCTCTCTTCCTCCCTTCTTTCCTCTCTTCCTCCCTTCTTTCCATTCTTCCTTCCTCCCTTTCTCCCTCCCTTCCTTCCTTCCTCCCTTTCTCTCTTCCTTTCTCCCTGCCTTCCTTCCTTCCTTTCTCCCTCCCTTCCTTCCTTTCTCTCTTCTTTTCTCCCTCCCTTCCTTCCTTTCTCTCTTCCTTTCTCCCTCCCTTCCTTCCTTCCTTTCTTTCTCTCTTCCTTTCTCCCTCCCTTCCTTTCTTTCTCTCTTCCTTTCTCCCTCCCTCCCTTCCTTCCTTCCTTCCTTACTCCCTACCTTTTTCTCTTCCTTTCTCCCTCCCTTCCTTCCTTTCTCTCTTCCTTTCTCCCTCCCTTCCTTCCTTCCTTTCTCTCTTCCTTTCTCCCTCCTTTCCTTCCTTTCTCTCTTCCTTTCTCCCTCCCTTCCTTCCTTTCTTTCTCTCTTTCTTTCTCCCTCCCTTCCTTCCTTCCTTCCTTCCTCCCTACCTTTTTCTCTTCCTTTCTCCCTCCCTCCCTTCCTTCCTTTCTCTCTTCCTTTCTCCCTCCCTTCCTCCCCTCCTTCCTTTCTCTCTTCCTTTGCTTCTCTCCTGCCTACCACTCCCATGCATTTCTCCCCTGCCTTCTTCATACCTTCCTTTCTTCTCTCCTGCCCACCAATCTCATGCATTTCTCCCTGCCTTCTTCATACCTGTCTTACCTTTTCTCCTGTCTACCACACTTACACTTCTCCTATCTTGTCTCCTGCCTCACTCCTTGGCTTTGATTTTCTGTAGTATATATACATATACAATCTATTTATTTGTGTATCTCCAACATGCCTGACTAATAATTGCACTGACTTTTGACAATCCTGCCTTGTTTTGTGGCTGTGGACTTTGGACCCCTATGTTGTCTTGGTCCAGATCCATAATGCTCCTTCTTCATCCACCTTGATGGTTCAGTCTTATCTTCTCCTTCTGACTCGCCCCTGGCGGACACCATGGGGTACTCGGAACCGGGCCTTCTCGTTGTCATCTGGGGCTGCGGGATGTCACGGTTGTGTGACCCGGTCCGTGATCCCCTCGTCACACGACCAGTTAAAAAAGGGGATTTTGAAAAAGGGAGTAAAAAGAAAGGTAAAAATAAAATAAAACTGTTTTGTCGTGACGCCACCCATGGAATGCGGCCGGTATAGCCTCTGCTGCAGTCGGGACCTCTGCTGATGATGGGGGTAGCAGCTATGATGGTTTAGTTCTACGGGAAGAGCGGGTCCCCAGGGCAACTATAAAGTCTATGGAAGTGATGGATTCGTTGGGG
Organism: Allobates femoralis; assembly: GCA_033576535.1. Taxonomy (NCBI): domain Eukaryota; kingdom Metazoa; phylum Chordata; class Amphibia; order Anura; family Aromobatidae; genus Allobates; species Allobates femoralis. Next base: position 15,153,685 of record JARQOC010000011.1, read on the forward strand.
GTGCAAGGACTTAGTGTACGAAATAATGGACAGACACAGGGGTAACAGTCTCCTTTACCTTTACTGAAGTAAGTTGCAGGTTTGTCCAGGACGCTGTCCACAAGTGGTGTTAGGGATCCAGAGCCTGGAAGCAAGTCGAGGTTCTCCACACCTGGCGAGTTCTGAGACCTCCCTACTGCACTGTTCTCGGTGGGCCCTGGCTGCCTGGAGCTGTGCAGTGACCCTCTCCTCCTTCCTTCTGTCTTGGCCATATGACAGGCGGCTCGAGCCCTTTTTGCATTACTCTCCTCTCACTGCGTCTCCCTGAGCTCTTTGGCGCAGCTGTGTCTCCTGGCGTTATGGTGGGCGAGCAATTTGGAATCACCCGCCCTCCGGTGTTGGTTGCTGGGCATAAAGTCCCTGGCGACCTCGGACCCCGGAGTCCATCCTGCGCTGGGGTGAGCTGGCTCTGCTCCACCTTTTCTCCACTTCCTTCACACCCTCACCTTGGGTCCCTCCCCCTGGCTAGTCAGTAACCTAGGACAAGCCTAGCACGGCTCCCGTCCGTAGGATCTCTTCCACAGTCCTCCTAGGAACTGAACTGCGTAACCCCGCCCCAGACCAGAATTTATAGGGGATCTTCCTTCAATTCAGGCTTAGTGCTCCCCCTTCTGGCCTGGAGTCAGGAAGGTGTTGTATGTGTGTGTTACACCTGATTTCGGTTCCTTCCCTTGCTTCCAAGCACAGTATTGTGTCCACCGGACCCTAGGGCGCCACACTTCCATACTTCCAGTACCTTGTCTCTTGTCTTCATCGTCTCTCCCACATCTCCTCTTCGCCAAATCGGATCCTTAGTTTGCACCTTCTTTGTGTATTCTTGGTGAAACCCTCCAAATTCTGCTGCACCGATTGCAGCCACGATGGCGTCCATTTCTCAATTGCAGCTTATTTTCTTCAATTGAGAATTCAATACTTCATCCTAGTCTGGGATATAAGATGTTTATCGTCTCAATCAACTTCATGAAGTCAGTTTCCTCCGCGCCCTTTGTTTCTGGGTTGGGACACAAGAGGTCATGAGTTTTCCTGTCTTCTCAATGGAACCTAAGTACATTTGGCAAAACCTCATTTTTACCTTAAGTCGCCCATGAAATGACAGATGGGCCCAAGACTCCTGTAAGTAGCTTTTTGGTGTCTTGCCATGCGGGGTAATTGAACATTATGTACCCTGTAGATGAAGAAACATGGATTCTTGATGTTCTCTATTAGTGTATGGCTGTCACGAGTTATTAGGAGACTTGTGACAACTTTGGATGTTTTAGAAGTAAATGTGATTTATTTGCTTTGTAACAGCAAGGGTTAATGTCACGGGTGGCTATAATGGACTAAGGGGTTAGGGAGCAGGTTGGTAGTGCTGGGCTAAGGGAAACTGGGAAGCTAGTCTGACCTTGTAGACTGGGGTTCCCTAGCTGACCCTGTTCCCAGAATTACCTCTAAAGGTGAGGATGTCTGGGCCACCACACTTACCCTGCTCCTGACCAGCCCTAGGCCATATCCCCCTCAGCTCCATGAGGGACCAGAATAAGCACTGCAACTCCAGTAACAAGGCAAACTCCAAGCTAAGCAAGGCTTCAGCAGAACAGCACACGGCATCTACATAGCACCCGATCTTTGCAGAGAAAGAACTCTTTCACCAACACCAGCTGTTGGTTAATGGGAATATTTAAAGGTTGGGGGAGAGGAAGACCGTGTCACCTGACACACAGCAGCAGCAGCCACTCACCTGCACATGCGGAGCCACAGAAGGTAACCCTTAATAGGAATTAACTCCATATAACTACTACAGAGCAATTGACAGAGACTGCATAGCAGGCTACATGTTACAGCTGATGTCAGTTATTCCTTGCTGGCAGCTCGAGGCCAGTTCATCGCAGCTTCCAGCCAGGTTGGTGCACAACACCCTCTTCTCTTTAAATAGTCACATGACCCATCACCCACGCCTGTAATAGATTCATTATGTGCTGAGCGTGGTGTAGCTGCAGGAGTCCTGTTCGAAACGGTGTCGTCTGCAGCCACTGGTTTTTTGCTGCAGCTTACAAGTTTGTTGCATTCTTTTAGTCTATGTTCCCTGTATGTCTACCTATCCCATTGTTTGATTACATCAGAGGTGATGTCTAGTGTACTCACCATGAGGGAGCTGACATCCAGGGACTAGGCACGTTTCAGGAGCAGGGGGAAGGACCCACATAGAGACACTAGGGGAGCTCAGAATAGACACAGGTTAGTGATAGGAGGTGTCCTATCCTCCACTCCCTACCATCAGGGCCTTCCTCCCTTATACCATCCAGTTGTACCCACCCTTTGCGTTGAGCCGTGTGCTGGACATCTCTGTCACGTGTTGACTGCTGCAGCCTGTGTGTAAAGCTCTCTGTAGATTTTAATGGGAGTTAAATTCCTCTGACACCTTCGAAGTTAATGTGTAGCTGCTGCTGTGTTGCTGTAGGTAAGGAGTTGTCGATTTGTCATGTGACCATGACCCTGGCCTTTATATAGCCTCTTCTTCTACCAGCAGATAGATGTCGCTGATAGAGTTTCAGTGCCTTCAGGATTGCAAGCTGAGAAGACGTGTGTGCACTTTGTACTGAAGCTTCTTGGAGTGTTTCCTTATTTGTGGGAGTTGCTGTGTTGGGGTGTCAACACAGAGCTATTTGAGGATCAGGGACAGGGTGGTGGACCAGACCTCTTCACTATCAGAGGTACCTCTGGGTACAGGATCAGCCTGGGATCCCAGTCCAAAAGCTAAGACTAGCAACCTAGTTTACCTTGCCTGCAATTCCCTCATCCACTAAACCACTTGAGCGACAATCTCCTGTCTGACAATGACTTTGTGGGGCTTTATTTGTTAGGTGTCCAAAAAGTGCAAGCATAAAGCAATCCTGTGCCATACCCAAGGTAACTGGAGCTTTATAACTATAGAAGCCGCTAATATCATCCACACGTTTGCATGAACATTTCCGGGGTCACTCGGCACCGCAGACAAATGAAGTCATGATGACGGGGGGCCGGGATTCTCCTGGACTTTCTGCAAACCTTCCCCTATTCTTCAATGTTTCATTGTATATTAATCCATCTCTATGCCGGAATAATAAAATATTTCTTCATCGGCCAAGAGATTATGATAATCGCAAAACAAATGAAACCACAATGTGGAAACCGGGTGTGGAGAAAGTCTGCTGTGTGCTCACCCCCACAGATTACACTATACAACTACTCTACTACTATCACTACTACTAACGATAATTAAAGGGGTTGTCCACCTCTTACAGACGTTTTTAACTTAAACTCAAGAATTTGGGGTAAAAATTATTTTTGCAACTTGGTTTATAAACTCTTTGTGTTTCCTGCCCTTCGGCGACTGTTGATGAGTCTGGGACCTGAAGGTTACAATGCTGTACGGATCGCAGGTCTACAACTGGTAGTTAAATGTATATACTGTATTTTCTTTTGGTGCTGAAGGGGTTAAGGGCTCTTTTCTATCTAGCTGTTTTTTGTAAGCCTTAATCTCAGGTGTAGCCATTTTGTGACCACTCCCCTCCGCTTAAATAGTCACGTGTCTTATCATTTAACGCCGATGATAGAATCTCTTTCTATGCTGACCACCGTGGAAGGAGCCGGTTTCTGGGAGAAGCTGAAGTTGTGATGTTTGCAGCTTCTTTGCTGCAATTGTGGAGTTTACCCTTTTAGTGTCTATTTTCCCTAGTGTGTGTCATTTCAAACTGGGTTCTGCATGCTCAGACCAAAAACACCGGATCCAGTAGGATCCAGATTCCATCGGATCCAAGTTCAATAGAGCTCTATTCTCATTTAACCCGCATTGTCCTGGATACGGGTGCTTCTGATTTTAACTGAGCACCAAAATCTCAACATGTTGCATTTTTTGGTCCCGGCCAAATAAAATGGTGACACCCGGATCAAGGGGAACGGAAACAACTGGAGCACCCGCAAGTTCCTGTGGCCCCATTGAAAGTCAATGGGGCCAAAAACGGATGCAGGCGCATCCAGTAACTGGATTCACACGAATACTGAAAGCCGGTAGAGTGAAACCAGCCTAACATTTTATCACATACAGCCGCATATCAATGAGTTAGAATATCATCAAAAAGTTACTTTATATCAGTAATTCAATACATAAAGTGACACGATATATTATATAGAGTCATTACACACAGAGGGATCTATTTCATGTGTTTATTTCTGTTAATGTTGATGATTATGGAAACCCAAAGGTCACTATCTCAGATAATGAAAGTAGGGAGGGTGAAGGGTTAAAAACCATGCTGCCGTATTCCACGAGACATCAAAGGGTGAATAATGAAAGTAGGGAGGATGAAGGGTTAAAAACCACGCTGCCGTATTCCACAAGACATCAAAGGGTGAATATAATATTGACTTATTAGTCAACACATTTCAGGATTCACAGAAATGCCCTGATATATGGCAATTAGATATTGATTTGCCCTAAGGGAGCCCTGAAACACATTGACTAATAAATCAATATTATACTCCCCTTTTGATGTCTGGTGGAATAAAGCAGCGCGGTGTTTAACCCTTCATCCACTCTACTCTATCTGCACCACGCTGGGGACTGCAGCAGCCTTGATCTGCTTTTATAGTGGTTGTGACTCTCACAACCACACAAGGTGACGCCTCTGATACCTATTCAGGGCATATTTTATCTCTCAGACCCTTCATCCTCCCTACTTTAATTTTCTTAGATAATGACCTTTGGGTTTTCATTAATCATCAACATTAACAGAAATAAACACATGAAATAGATCCCTCTGTGTGTAATGACTCTATATAATAGATGTGGTCACTTTATGTATTGAATTACTGAAATAAAGTCACTTTTTGATGCTATTCTAATTCATTGAGATGAACCTGTATATACCAGGATGGGTATAGTCTATTTCTTTAACGTGTTGATGCTATTCTAATTCAGTGAGATGCTCCTGTATGTTTATACATACGGTACAAAGATGGATATATAGATGATTGATATATATTCACCTGTATAAGTTTACTAGTTGTTTTTTCATTATCAGAAACGCTATAAAATCCCTCCTTAAATATTGCTTTAAAAACTCTTGTAAGTCTATTTCTTTAATGTGTTGATGCTGTTCTAATTGATTGAGATGCCCCTGTACAAGCGCTGGATTGGTAAAGAAGGTATGGGGAGACAAAGTGATCACTTTCCTGTAAAACGTTGCGTTTTTGGAACATGATCGGAGCAGTATCTGGATGAGACTCTCATGGTCCATTGCTGTATTGTCACTTTAAGACATCTTGGGCTTCACTTGAAAATCCTTATGGGCAACGGGGAGGCATAGAAAGTAGCTCGCCCATCAATCTGCTTCCAAAGTGAGCTGAAAAGAGAGCTCCATTGTGCGCCGCCAAGGAGGCGAGCTGAGCCCGCAGCGCCCTTTATAAGCAGCTCACACACAATATGACCGAGGGAACCTTTACGAAGAATACCCGGCGATGATGTAAACCTTAAGAGTCACAGAACATCTTTTGTCACCGGGTCTCCTTGGTAATGAGACAGTGGAGGAACAGACTGGAATCTTCAGCTCCAAAGGACCCTGGGAGAATAGGTGGACGGCATACTAATCGTCACCTCCACCGGCCCAACAATGGCTTCCATTGACATCTGGGGAGATCTTTGTGTAAAAGACTTTAAGAGAAAAGATTTACCAGGCAAAAAGTTGTAAGCCCACCAACATCTCATTGTGTCATCGGCATCTATTCAACGAGAAGAAAACCCCGATACATTAGAAATATGTCAATATAATATGAAAATACTCTGGCGGGACGACTGATTTTTGTGATCCCCCCCGATAACGAACTCATCAAAGTTGGGAAACTCTGTATCGGTTGTATCGGAAGTGTAACGAGACGTTGTACAACTTTGTGATTATTCTGCTTCAGTTCTTCACCGCTTTTATTTTATTCTTTTTTTCTTGCTGTCAGTAAATGGAAAGTTTGCCAATTACCGTATATTTTTGCACCTAAGAACTGAAAATGTGTAGAAATGCAACCAGTCAAAGCAATTCTCGCCACTCCGGATTATGACCTACATTGATACAATGTAACAAAAAAAATATAATAAGATTTGTGTTACTGGTGTGTTAAATTGGAAGAGTACTTTCAGCAAACTTTGCATACATTAATACAGGGTCGGTCTGGCCTGCGGGGGAATCGGGGAATCCCCCGGTGGGCCCCAGATCCCCATGGCCACCCCCCAGGCTGAACAGAGAGGGCCCAAGGGTCCCCCCCGGAGCAACCTTTAATCATATTGGAGTGCACAGCACTCTGATATGATTAGCCTCTGTCTTGGAGCGGTATAACAGGGAGATGTGATCTCAATAGTGCAGGATGAATATATCTACTGTGATGCAACGGCTTGCTGCATTGCAAATATGTATGCTGGGACTTGTAGTTCAGCAAGTTTAAGTAATGCATTATACTGAGACTTGAGGTTCCACAGGTTCAGGTGATGCATTACAAGTGCTAGACTGCAGGTGAGCTAAAAGACAGGGCAGTGTCTGGCTAAAGCTGATTCCTCACACACCTGGTGTCTGAGGGAATTTAATCCCTGTGTTAATGTGATTAGTTTGTCTATGTGCATTTGGGGGCAGGAGCTGCCCTGGAAGACGTATGGCCAGGAAGCCAGATCTCATGACCCCTTTCTTGCTTGGCACTATCTAGTTCCTTGGAAGGAACCTGTGAGGGCTCGCTCTCGGTGCTTGGAGTAACCGTTGTCCTGGAATGCACCTGGTATGGAAGCATGGAAACGGCCGGCGTCCGATGTGGAGACCACAGGGATATTTAGGAATTCACAGTCCTGCTGAGGATCTGGAACTGACAGGTGTTGGTGATCCCAGAGAGGCAGTTTCCTGAATGATGCACTGACACACTGTGACGAACAATAAAAGTAAATGTCTGGCGGGCGTATCCGCCATTGGAGCAGACTGGTATGTGACTCTAATGTTGCGTTGATGTAAATGAACTGTGCACTGTATGCGGTTTATGATGTTTTAATAAACTGCTGGATTTTATTTTATTTAAAAATACACCTGTTTGCCTCAATCCCGATACCATTTGAGTATCCCCCAACACGCTCAGTGAGCAAATCGCCAAACTACATACAAAAACCTGCTTCTTTCTCCACTCGAGCCACATCTTCCCCATCCTTAAAATAACAGCTCGAAGCCCATCTTGCCCCAGAGTAGACAGAGATGTTAGATTATACAGCACATTGCACTCTGCGGGAGAGGAGCTGAGTGAAAAAACAGGAAGACACACAGAACAATTGTGCTGATCTGGATTCACATCTCCACCGCTCAGTACTGCTGTATATTGTCCTTCTTGGTGCTGTTGTTTCTGTCTGTCTGCTAACTAAGGAATGAAGAGCTGAAATCCCTTATATTTGTGGGTGATTTACATGGGGGAGCCAGGAGATTGTTGCATTTTTGCAAATATTAATTCAGCTGATAGCTATATGATGTGTTATCTTTATGCAAATGTTATATTTTTTAAGGGGGCGTGCGCACAGGATTCCTCAGTGGGAAGGTCTTCAGGGTTCACAGCAAAATTACCATAAAAGCAACCGCCTTGTAAAAACCATAAAAATGAACATATTGGACTTAATAAATAGAGAAGCCAATATCTCTGGAACCAACAGCAACAAACCAAAGCAGAATAGTTAGGGGAACAGAGTGAATGAAATCACATGGAAACTAGGGCCTATCTCATAACAAACACACCTGACCCAACGGGTTCCTGTACAGACTAAGGTTCCAAGCTGTGCAGTCCCTAGAACCCCCTGCACCAGCTGGAATAACCCTAACCACTGGAGTAGGAGAAGACAACTCAGATCTGGCTGCCTAATCAGCCATTGAGTGTTCCTTGTACCTTCTTAGGAACTGGGGGAAAGGGGAAGAGCACTATACCCTTGAATAAGGAAAGCGTGCAGAGGTAGAAAGGATCACTGAGTGAGGGAACACAAAAACACAGTAAAAAAGTAAAGTACTACCACAAGAAACAAATGACCCCCCCCCTACTAGCTAAAGAAAGCCAAAAAGAGTAGGACAGAGAGAAGAAACAGCAGAGATAAATAACCTAGCTGATCTCTATCTGAATGACCGAAATCCAATGGCAGAATTGCTGTAACTCCAAGCAGAATCCACAAAGAGTATCACCAGCAGGAAAGATCAGCCAGGGGAAGTTGACTTCAGGCTTCTTCATGGGACAGGAGAATCTCTCCCACCTAATGGTCAGTACCAATCACTGTCTCAAGCTTTGTTATAGGGGGATGTCCCAACTTCTTTCCTTCCAGAGTACACTGACTTCACTGCTCTTGGTCCTCATCTTTATGTTTTACGTCATGCCTCGGGATTCAGACCGGTTGGGTGATTTGCTTCTTTCTCATCACAGTGGATTTTGTTTCTTTTTGAGTTCATATTATCTGTTGTCCTTGTTTTATCCCTCTTCAGACAACAGGTGTTTTCATTTGTTAGTTTAGTCTGCCCTATCACCTTTTGGGTGCGGCTTTTTAAACCTTCTCTCGAATCATCTTAAATGGTTGATAAAAGGGAACAGAAAACGGGGTATGATAAGACAAAAGATCATGAGCCGGTGTGTGATCCCTTTAAGGATGCGCACAAGGTCTTTATCAGCCTGGATCAGATCAGTAACGTTCTAAAGGGGGATGAAAGTATGGCGGACAGAGTGACACGGGTGATACGGTGAACTCATTGTTTTCAAACTAGGACTCAGACGTAAGGAAAAAGTAATATTTGGGCTTATTTTCCAGAATATAACCCACATCCAAAAGAAAGGGAGAAAAATCCCATAAACCTGTGTTTTTTACAAGGCTGAATTACACTGATTGGAATCCGGTGTCTCGGTGAATATTTGTCCGACGATATGAAGACATTGTTGGCACCGATACCTTCTTGGACGGGATCTTAGCATCGCTCTCTTATAACGCTGCCAAGAGGAGAGGCCGACAATCCCCGGACTAATAAATCCCATCTGAGGGCGGCGCTGGGCAACGTTCACCGAGGTCACAATAAAACCCTAGAAATTCTGTATACAAGGAATATCTCAGTAATATCCACCCGGGGAATCCTTCATAGCAATAAATTGTAAATGAGATTCTTATGAGAAATTCCCCATTTTGTCTGTAGTTTTAGGGGCTGAGGCCCGGAATATGTAATGAAAAACATTTTTGTTCATGAACATCAGAATTTTGGCTGGAAAAAGGCGATAAATATCAAATGCGTTATCCCAAATAGCTGGACGTAATAAGGGCGAGTGCATTATATGGATACATGTGTTATAGAAGTGTTCTGTAGACATACATGTGTTATATGAGAAGGCGGACGGGGTGTGGGATTTTTCCTCTTTACTTTTGTTAAAATCCATTGTACTAAGCTGCAATGATTAAGAATCATTAACCAGTTCAAGTCCAGGGAGATTTAATAGAAGTATTTTGCTATGTAGCTGAGGACAGCATGCTGTAAGAGTTAATAAAACAAAAAGCAATGGTGCTTCTCTAGTGTGTGTTCTATTGTTTACTTAAACTAAAGGCTTTATCACCTGGTGATTACCATTACAGGACTACTTTGTTATGTGCAGGCATTCAGGCATGCCCACTGCTGTGATTGACCTCATTGTCACTGTAAAAACTCTACAGAGAGTCTGGTTTGGTTGGGGGTAGCTCTATAGACATTGTAAATACAAAGCCTGGTGTGGGCAGCTCTCTGTCTATAGACATTGTATATACAGAGCCTGGTATGGGTGAGGGTAGCTCACTATCTATAGACATTGTACATACAGAGCTTGGTGTGGGTGAGGGCAGCTATCTGTCTATAGACATTGTATATACAGAGCCTGGTGTGGGCAGGGGCAGCTCTCCATCTATAGACATTGTACATACAGAGCCTGGTGTGGGCGGAGGCAGCTCACTGTCTATACACATTGTATATACAGAGCCTGGTGTGGGTGGGGGAAGTTCACTGTCTATAGACATTGTACATATAGAGCCTGGTGTGGGCGGGCCAGCTCTCTGTCTATACACATTGTATATACAGAGCCTGGTGTGGGTGGGGGAAGTTCACTGTCTATAGACATTGTACATATAGAGCAGAGGTCTCAAACTCGCGGCCCGAGGGCCGCATGCGGCCCCCGGGGCTTCACTATGCGGCCCGCGGCACCTTGGACAACTTAATGATGAGTTGCCCCAGTGCAGGGGGCCGCTGCAGTCCCCGCTGTGTGAGGACTTCCGTCCGCAGCACTAACAAGCTCTGCCACTCAGCAAGATCAATGCATGCTGCCAGCCAATGAGAGGCCCGCAGCTGATGGCAGAATATGACGTCACCTGCAGGCCTCTGGCTGGCAGATTGCATTCATCTTGATGAGCAACAGAGCTTGTCTGAGTGGCGGCTGGAGGAAGTCATAGCACAGCGGAGGCCGGAAGTCAGTACAACGGGGACCGCGGCGGCCCCCTGCACTGGAGCGATGCATCATTAAAGTGACAAGTGTGAGTGTGTGTGAGAAGGTGTGTGTATGTGTGTGAGTGAGGATGTGTATATAAGAAAGTGTGTGCGAGTTTCAGTGTGTGTATGAGTGTGAGTGTAAGAGTGTGTATGAGGATGTGTGAGAGTGTGTTTGAGAGTGTGTGTGTGTGTGTGTGGGGGGGGGGTTTGTGTGTGGGTTTGTGTGTGAGTGTGATAGTGTATATTTGAGTGTGTAAGAAGGTAAAACAGGATTGGGGGCATCACTATAAAAGTAGATCAGGATGGGGGGGCATCACTATAAAAGGGGATCAGGATGGGGGACATCACTATAGAAGTAGATCAGGATGGGGGACATCACTATAAAAGGGGATCTGGATGGGGGACATCACTATAAAAGGGGATCAGGATGGGGGACATCACTATAAAAGGGGATCTGGATGGGGGACATCACTATAAAAGGGGATCAGGATGGGTGACATCACTATAAAAGGGGATCGGGATTGGGGACATCACTATAAAAGTAGATCAGGATGGGGGACATCACTATAAAAAGGATCGGGATGGGGGACATCACTACTAAAGGGATCAAGATGGGGGACATCACTACTAAAGGGGAATGGGAAGGGGGTCATCACTAGAAAAGGGGATCAGGATGGGGACATACTACAAAAAGGGACCATGATTGATGGGGGACATCACTAGAAAAGGGGATCAGGATGGGGACATCACTACAAAAGGAGATCAGTGTGGGGACATCATTACAAAAGGGGACCATGATCGATGGGGAACATCACTAGAAAAAGGGATCAGGATGGTGGACATCACTAGAAAAAGAGATCAGGATAGGGATCATCACTAGAAAAAGGGATCAGGATGGGGACATCAGTAGAAAAGGACATTACTACAGGATGGAGACATTACTACAAGAAAGGAATCAGGATTTGTACTTTACTACATTGAGCAAAAAATTCTGGTATTACTAAAAATATCACTTAGTCCTACAAGGGATGCGGCCCCCCCGCTATAAATGTTTTTCTATGTGCGGCCCACCAACCCAGCCGAGTTTGAGACCCCTGATATAGAGCCTGGTGTGGGCGGGGCAGCTCTCTGTCTATACACATTGTATATACAGAGCCTGGTGTGGGTGGGGGAAGTTCACTGTCTATAGACATTGTACATACAGAGCCTGGTGTGGGCGGAGGCAGCTCACTGTCTATACACATTGTATATACAGAGCCTGGTGTGGGTGGGCCAGCTCTCTGTCTATAGACACTGTACATACAGAGCCTGGTGTGGGCGGAGGCAGCTCACTGTCTATACACATTGTATATACAGAGCCTGGTGTGGGTGGGGGAAGTTCACTGTCTATAGACATTGTACATATAGAGCCTGGTGTGGGCGGGGGCAGCTCTCTGTCTATACACATTGTATATACAGAGCCTGGTGTGGGCGGGGGCAGGTCTCTGTCTATAGACATTGTACATACAGAGCCTGGTGTAGGTGGGGGCAGTTATCTGTCTATAGACATTGTACATACAGAGCCTGGTGTGGGCAGGGGCAGCTCACTGTCTATAGATATTGTACATACAGAGCCTGGTGTGGGCAGGGGCAGCTCTCTGTCTATAGACATTGTACATACAGAACCTGTTGTGGGCGGGGGCAGCTCTCCCAGCTCAACTAAATGCCTAAAACTCAATGCTTTGATAGTGTCAGAATGGCTGCAGCCAGTAATCTATGTGACACATGATTAGATTGTTACGTGTAGACTGCTTTGCAGTGGTTTAAATGGAGTTAATTCCTTTAGCCTATTAGGGGCTAACTTCTGTGCCTTTGCAGGTGCAGGTTAGCTGCTGCAGCTGGCTGTGTCTGGTAAGTGGTTGTCCACTTGCTCATCCTTTAAATATTCCCATTAATCAACACTTGGTGTCACTCACAGAGTTTTGTTCCTGCAAAGAACGTGAGCTGTGCTGTCCAGCTGGAGCTTCCTTGCTATGTAGCTTCGTGGAGAATGCTATCTTCGATGAGTTGCTGTGTTTATCCCCGTCCCTGAGGGGAGGGGATTATAGCCTAGGGCTGCTCATGATCAGGGCAAGGGTGGTGGCCTAGACATCCTCATCTTTAGAGGTACATCTGGGAACTGTATCATCGAGGGACCCCCAGTCTAAGGGTCAGACTAGTTCCCCTGATCGCCTTTTGCCTGTCACTGCCATTCTACTACCTAACTCCTTGTACATTACTACCACCCGTGAAATAGATTCAGAATTTCCTTGCCTACATTATGTTGCTGTCAGATGAAGTAGCAAAAACCTGCTGACAGATTCCCTTTAAGTCCTTATTACCAGACACAGTGTTGCTCTTATATGTACATATATATATATATATATATATATATATATATATATATAAAAATTGCAAAGTGCTTCTATTAACAATCAACTTTGCCATTTACTCCTTATCATAAATGGTGGTCGATTTTCTAAACAAAGAGTTAGATTAGTGAGTTAAGGTGATGGGTCTGCCTCAAGAGATGTGTTTTTAAAGCATGCTTAAAAATGTGGGGTCTAGGTAATAATAGTATTGTCTGAGGGAGTGCATTCCAGAAAACTGGGGCAGCACAAGAGAAGTCTTACAGATGGATGTGGAAGGTTCAGATTATTGAGGATATCAGTCGCTGAACAAAAAGCACGCGTAGGGTGATAGACAGAGATGAGGGAGAAGATGTAGGGTGGTGCCGAACTGTGGAGAGGTCGAATAGGGTAATAGACATGAGAAGGAGATGTAGGGCGGTGCAGAACTGTGGAGAGAATGGGTAGGGTGATAGACAGAGATGAGGAATGATTTATAGGGTGGTGCAGAACAGTTGAGATTTTTGTGTATGAAAGAAATACATTTATGTTGTATCATGTAGTGGATGGATAACCAGTGCAATGACTGGGACATGGTGGAGGCATCAGTGTAGCAGCTGGACAGAAATAAGCAGGACAGCACACTTTAATTTAAGCACTGCCACAGATTGTCCATTTCTTTAGGCCTTTTGATATATCACACCTGTATTACTGGATCCTTGCTTGGATGGTTTATAGATCCCCCTCATCTCAAGCCTTTAATTTTGCACCACTGGGCCCTACCTGTCAAGGCTGCCTGTCCCTGATGGCCAGTGGGCCCCCCCAGCTGTTCAGGGCCCCGACACTTGCCCGGGTATGCCGGGTGCTAACGCCGGCCCTGACTGCTTAGGCTGTTCTGCATCACTTCTCTCTCCTCCGGGTTCGTATTAACCAACTTCTGAAATGAGCAGAAGACAAACACGAGGTCATGAATTTGTTGTCTAGACTTTACGGCTGAGTTTCACTTTTTCCTCTATAAGAGAAGTAGGTTGTACTGTGTGAACTTTATTATCCCGCACACTTGTCCTATCCTAACCTCAGACACATTGGTTCCCAGGGTTCCTTTATATAAACTTTCATTGTGATCACATACACCAAAACCAATCGTTTGCTTCATTAAGACTTTCCTGACAGCAGGAAACATGAACCACAAGTGTGATGGAGTAACATTCACTGTGTAAAGAAAGTAAAGAACCGCTTAACGGGGTTAGAAAAAAAGAATTGGGGTAGTGTTATCAACTTAGTTTTATTAGAAACATTATATAAAAAATTACAGTATTCCAAGGTGAATACAAAATGAACATATATGTATATACATATATATATATGTCCCCCATCCTGGGCCCATCCTGGTATATACAGGGTCATCTCAATGAATTAGAATATCAGCAAAAACTTAATTTATTTCAGTAATTCAATATATAAAGTGAAACATATATATTATAGTCATTACACACAGAGGGATCTATTTCATGTGTTTATTTTTGTTAATGTTGATGATTATGGCTTACAGCCAATGAAAACCAAAAGGAAATCTCAGAAAATTAAAGTAGGGAGGATGAAGGGTGTGAGAGATAAAATATGACCTGAATAGGTATCAGAGGCTTCACCTTGTGTGGTTGTGAGAGTCACAACCACTATAAAAGCAGATCACGGCTGCTGCAGTCCCCAGCGTGGTGCATATAGAGGAGGGAGGATGAAGGGTTAAACACTGCGCCGCCGTATTCCACCAGACATCAAAGGGTGAATATAATATTGATTTAATAGTCATCACGTGTCACTTTATGTATTGAATTAATGAAATAAATCAACTTTTTAATGATACTCTAATTCATTGAGATGCAGCTGTATATATCAGGATGGGGGGGGAACACATACGAGGATTGAATGAAAAGTAACGCCTCCACCTTCGTAACTTGGGTTTTGATAGGAATATTTTAATAAATCAAACGCAGAAATTATCCATTAAAATCAAGCAACGCTCAAGATAGACGCGGGGGTAATAAAGAAGACGACACGTTTCGAGCGCTCAGCGCATTCTTTCTCAAAGCCGAAGCTATGAATTTGCTTTCTGCTGATCGTTTTTGCCGCAGTGTTTCTATCTAGATAAATAAGTACACGTCACCTGGAAATATCCTGAGAAGTGTCTCCAGAATGACAGATACTACAAGGGGCGTCTAGACCTACGTGCAGATGGACAAAGGTCACAGCGGTTCAGCATCTGATTGTGTCATTTATGACGCAATGTCAATGTGTAACTTTGTATTGCTCGGCACCATCGTGTGATGGAGAAACCCGGTGACCAGATACATCCAGTGAAACAGGCAGACGTGCCTTCTGCAAAGAAACGACGTGGTTATGACCACAGCCACCAACAAGAAGACTTTCATTCTCTTAAGTGGTGAAAAATGACAGTTACCATCAGTTTCCATTCGTGTTTCCTGACACTGAGTCACCGCTTTCCGACCAACTTGTGTGCAAAATCGCACCAGGTATTTTATCTGAAATTACCAGGTCTGAGCATTGCTCAGGAAACCGAAAATGTGTGAACATCCTTTAAACCACACGTAATAGCATAGTGGAGCCAAAATACAGATACCTGAATCCTTACTCCTCCAAATATAGCAATTTGGGGATAATTGTCATGTGCTGAATGATCTGCAGTCCATGTCTAACGCCCCTATGGTCTGGTTGCGACAGTGGTATTGACTCCTTCACAGGAGGTGGTATCATGCTCGGAAGCAGGAGGAGGTCCCCAAGTTAGGTAAAACCTCCACATGCACACACAAGATCTGATCCCTGACCTGAGGAGGGAGGTCTACACCCTAGTTTGAGGGGAGCTGCCTTTTCTGGCTAGGGGGAGGGGTTTGAAAGAGTGCCAGAGGGTAGAAGAAGGGAGAGGAAGCAGTAGAGGGAGAAGAAGGTCCTGGGGAGCGGAGCTGTTGAAGAGCTCACCCTAGGCAGCGCAGTAGAGGATGCCAGAATCCTGGGTTGTATGGGTACTGCATGTCCCAGCAACCAAATCTGGAGGACAGGAGACTGCAAGTTTCCCGACCGTTAACATTGACCCAACAGTGCAACGGTATAACGAGAGCCCGGATCTGCAACCAAGACCACAGTACCTGTTATAGGTTCGCACCATCTGGCAGTCGGCAAGTTAGAGCAGAAGAGGGGGAGAGGAACCATATGTTAGCTCACTGACAACAGGACCTGAAACTGAGAAGTGCAGCAGGCAGGCCTCCAAACTCACCTGGCGGGTGGACTTCGATTGCCTCCAGGCTGACCAGACCTTCTTGGACTTGGTAACCAGTCTCCCCGACTCAGCAACTTCCTCTGCAGTAAAGGTAACAGAACTGAATTCCCCGTGTCTGTCTGATTCTTCTGTGCCTCCCTGCAGCTGTACCCCAACCACGATGACTAACACTGCTGCAGCCCTGCTCTCTGCACTTCCCACCACCATCCTGCCTATAAACGTCCTCAACCCCTGGAGGCCTGCTTCACCTGTGGGAAGTGTTCAATCTCAGCTGCTACACCAACTATCCCCCAGGGCTCATACAGCAGCGCTGGCCGTCCCTGACCAAGCACCAGAAGTGGCGTCTCATAAAGACTACAAATCCCCTGTAAATACTCCCTTCATCTACTTGGCCAGGGCCACAGAGCTGGGCCACCGCCACCGTGACATCCCTGAAAGACTGACGGCCCGGCTAACGAGTACCCCGGGCCTTTACGGTCGCTGCACATGAAAAGCTTTGATATAGTTTAAAGTAAATTTCCTCTGGTATATTTAGAGTCTGGGTGGTTCAGCAAGTGAGAAGGTATGTCAGATAACGCAGTTATCCACTCTTCCAGCCTTTAAATATTTCCCTCTTCCACCAGCAGATGTCGCTGATAGAATTTAGTCTCTGCAAGGACCTTAAGCTGTGAAGACATTAGTGCAGTCTGTGCCAAAACTTTCCTGCTGTATTTTCTTAGAGTTTTCCTCTCTATGTTCTATGAACTGCTGGATGTAGAGGGCAGGAGATCAATGACTGTAAATTACATAAAATTTTCCATTTTATTTAATTGAAAATCTTAAAAATATCCATCGATGAGGTTGTGTGGCTGCGATGAGGCGAGAGCATTTTGGTCACTGTTTGTAAAGGTTGAACATCAGAACCAGCTGCTTGTTAGGTTACCAGTTGATATTTGGAGTAAGAAGGAAGATACAAAACCACTAGAATTAACATATCACTACATACAATTCTCCGAGTCTTCGTTACATTTTATTGAGCTCTTTCTCAGATGTTCCTTGTTTCTGGCAATTTTGAGTGATGTCCAATTTGGCAGCCATGATGTAAGGGCATGGTGAACAGAAAATGCACTTAGCTAACGTCCCTCAGTAATTGAAAGTAAATACCGCCATTTGCCGGTTGGATTGGACAGATGGGAACTAAAGAATAGAGCGTGTGTTTCCTTGAGGGAAGAGTTTGAGGGGATGTAGGGTCAGGTGATAGCTGTGGTGCAGTTGCTAAATATAAAAGGCCGAGATGGTAAAGATGGGAATGCGTTGTTGCAAAGATGTGAAAAGAAGTGGACGTGTGAGCAACGGAGCAGACTGTTGGCCACCACTGCATCAGAAGTACCAGAGTCATTCTGGACCAAATGCTGACAGTCAAGTACCCAAGACCAGACTCCAAAGGTCAAACACCAAAGGCCAGACTGTGTAGGTCAAACTTTGAAAGCCAAGTACTGACGACCAGACTCCACAGGTCACACACCGAAGGCCTAGTCCTGAAGACCAGACTCCGCAGGTCAAACACTGAAGGCCAAGTCCTGAAGACCAGACTCCACAGGTCACACACCGAAGACCAAGTACCGAAGACCAGACTCCACAAGTCACACACTGAAGGCCAAGTCCTGAAGACCAGACTCCACAAGTCACACACCGAAGGCCAAGTCCTGAAGACCAGACTCCACAAGTCACATACCAAAGGCCAAGTCCTGAAGACCAGACTCCACAGGTCACACACCGAAGGCCAAGTCCTGAAGACCAGACTCCACAGGTCACACACCGAAGGCCAAGTCCTGAAGACCAGACTCCACAGGTCACACACCGAAGGCCAAGTCCTGAAGACCAGACTCCACAGGTCACACACCGAAGGCCAAGTCCTGAAGACCAGACTCCGCAGGTCAAACACTGAAGGCCAAGTCCTGAAGACCAGACTCCACAGGTCACACACCGAAGACCAAGTACCGAAGACCAGACTCCACAAGTCACACACTGAAGGCCAAGTCCTGAAGACCAGACTCCACAAGTCACACACCGAAGGCCAAGTCCTGAAGACCAGACTCCACAAGTCACATACCAAAGGCCAAGTCCTGAAGACCAGACTCCACAGGTCACACACCGAAGGCCAAGTCCTGAAGACCAGACTCCACAGGTCACACACCGAAGGCCAAGTCCTGAAGACCAGACTCCACAGGTCACACACCGAAGGCCAAGTCCTGAAGACCAGACTCCACAGGTCACACACCGAAGGCCAAGTCCTGAAGACCAGACTCCACAGGTCACACACCGAAGGCCAAGTCCTGAAGACCAGACTCCACAGGTCACACACCGAAGGCCAAGTCCTGAGGACCAGACTCCACAGGTCACACACCGAAGGCCAAGTCCTGAAGACCAGACTCCACAGGTCACACACTGAAGGCCAAGTCCTGAAGACCAGACTCCACAGGTCACACACCGAAGGCCAAGTCCTGAAGACCAGACTCCACAGGTCACACACCGAAGGCCAAGTCCTGAAGACCAGACTCCACAGGTCACACACTGAAGGCCAAGTCCGGAAGACCAGACTCCACAGGTCACACACCGAAGGCCAAGTCCTGAAGACCAGACTCCACAGGTCACACACCGAAGGCCAAGTCCTGAAGACTAGACTCCAAGGTCACACACTGAAGGCCAAGTCCTGAAGACCAGACTCCACAAGTCACACACCGAAGGCCAAGTACCGAAGACCAGACTCCACAGGTCACACACCGAAGGCCAAGTCCTGAAGACCAGACTCCACAGGTCACACACCAAAGGCCAAGTACCGAAGACCAGACGCCCCAGGTCACACACCGAAGGCCAAGTCCTGAAGACCAGACTCCACAGGTCACACACCGAAGGCCAAGTACCAAGATTAGGCTCCGCATGTTAAGCACTGAAAACCAGACATCGTAGGTCAAGCACCGAAATCCAAAAGCTGACTGCCGAATACAGAAGATTGCATATCTCGACTCTAAGAAGACCCCACTGAGGAAAGTTGCTAACATGAATTGAATTGAGGCTTAGCGGGTGGTACCATAGCCCTTTTAGGCTCTGTGTGATGATCTATTGAGTTGTCTATTGTTATATGGGATTAGCCATATAAGAGGAAGTAATGACGGGTTGGGTAGACACTGACGTTACCTTGACATAGGCACCAGGGTTAAGTTAAACGGTCAGTAATATCTGTTATCCAATGTCTTAAGGGAATGAATGTAAAACATTGCATTCATATTTTGTGTATTACTGACTGTGTATTGTTCTGCCTCTTGATAGCCATCGGTCCTGTGCGCTGATTGTTCCTTTTTTCTATCAATTTCAACCCCTGTAATATAAATATTGCATTTACTGTGCCGATGAATCCTCGGATCCTGTTTCCAATAACAAGGTAAATCTTCCTCAATCGGGGTTGTACGTCCATATGTCAGTAGATGTGCCCGCAGGACGCTAAGGAAACCTGGAGACATCTTGTGTGGAAGCTGTAATAGCCGTCATATTGGTGACCTTTAGCTTCTTCAGGAAAATGATCTATATAAAGTAATTTTTAGTTATATGATATCTACCTATTGGTTCACATATTCCATTCAACCACCCTCTGGTATATTGGGTTATTGGGGCGTCTCATTGCTAAGGTAATATGGGCCCTTTGCAGCTCAAAAGCTTTCAAAATGCAAAATTGCATTGGCTTTGGAGTCAGAAATGGGCCCCTGTACCTCGTAGGCCCCTGTGTGGTCGCACAGGTTGCACCAATGATATGTCCGCCCCTGGCAGGCTGCAAACCTGATGGAGACGGCACCTTATTTCTCAATCTCTATTGGCCGTTTTGGGTCACGACCTATGGCTATTTATCAGTAATATAACTACAACTCCCAGCATATCATAGAAGGTGAAAAGATTGCAGTGAATGCTGGGAGCTGCAGTTATACAACATATGGTAGCTCGCAGGTTGCAGACCTGTTAATTCCATTGACTTGTGTGCTGGAGACCATATTCCTTACAGCACTTTGAGGAATGTAAACACTCCTAAGTGCCTGATGTCATAAAGCTGCCACACAATGTACAATGACCCTGCACTTCAATGGGTCATTTCATGCATGAACAGGCCTGAAAAAAGGAGAGAAATCCCAAGTACCTAAACTGTGCCCCCCCCCACCCACCCCCGAACCCCAAATCAGCTACTAAGGATCAACTTAAGGAAGACCAACAAACTTTTGCAACTTTACATCTAACTGTCCATAAATTGTTGTGAATATAATATTGATTTATTAGTGCGTTGACTAATAAATCAATATTATATTCACCCTTTGATGTCTGGTGGAATATGGCAGCGTGGTGTTTAACCGTTCATCCTCCCTACTCTATATGCACCACGCTGGGGACTGCAGCAGCCGTGATCTGCTTTTATAGTGGTTGTGACTCTCACAACCACACAAGGTGAAGCCTCTGATACCTATTTAGGTCATATTTTATCTCTCAGACCTTTCATCCTCCCTACTTTAATTTTCTGAGATAATGACCTTTGGGTTTTCATTAATCATCAACATTAACAGAAATATAAACACATGAAATAGATCCCTCTGTGTGTAACGACTCTATATAATAGATGTGGTCACTTTATATATTGAATTACTGAAATAAAGCAACTTTTTGATGATCTTCTAATACATTGAGATGCTCCTGTATATTCAGTATTATTGTATTGACCAGGTGCCTGGGAATTTTTATTGACGATGTGTTCTATTCTTTTAGAATTCTATAACAATATCATCCTACATTGCTGTTACTGTCTAGTTATATTCTTTAGTCTTAATATATGTCACTAATCTGATGTTCCCATATATAGTCCTATGTATTGTTCCTACAGTTGGTGCTTTTGGCATTGTGTCTGTTCACCTCAAGCTGTAGATTGTATTATTCCATCGACACTATGTTTGATACTGATCTTTTACTATTCTTTGACTCTATAGCTAGTGTTATTCTGCCATATGTGATATATTTGATCTATTGGCACTGTGGTTGGTACTGATCTAACAGATACTGATCCGTGTCAATGGAAGAATAACTAAGGGGAAATCACAAATGAAGTCACTGGACGAGGTCTTCACATCAAGGAACATTTCACTGGTGATGAAGACACGGCTCGTACATAGTCTGGTCTATTCTGTAGTAACATTTCACTGGTGATGAAGACACGACTCGTACATAGTCTGGTCTATTCTGTAGTAACATTTCACTGGTGATGAAGACACGGCTCGTACATAGTCTGCTCTATTCTGTAGTAACATTTCACTGGTGATGAAGACACGGCTCGTACATAGTCTGCTCTATTCTATAGTAACATCTCACTGGTGATGAAGACACGGCTCGTACATAGTCTGGTCTATTCTGTAGTAACATTTGACTGGTGATGAAGACACGGCTCGTACATAGTCTGGTCTATTCTGTAGTAACATTTCACTGGTGATGAAGACACGGCTCGTACATAGTCTGGTCTATTCTGTAGTAACATTTCACTGGTGATGAAGACACGGCTCGTACATAGTCTTCTCTATTCTGTAGTAACATTTCACTGGTGATGAAGACACGGCTCGTACATAGTCTGCTCTATTCTGTAGTAACATCTCACTGGTGATGAAGACACGGCTCGTACATAGTCTGCTCTATTCTGTAGTAACATTTCACTGGTGATGAAGACACGGCTCGTACATAGTCTGCTCTATTCTGTAGTAACATCTCACTGGTGATGAAGACACGGCTCGTACATAGTCTGGTCTATTCTGTAGTAACATTTCACTGGTGATGAAGACACGGCTCGTACATAGTCTGCTCTATTCTGTAGTAACATCTCACTGGTGATGAAGACACGGCTCGTACATAGTCTGGTCTATTCTGTAGTAACATCTCACTGGTGATGAAGACACGGCTCGTACATAGTCTGGTCTATTCTGTAGTAACATTTCACTGGTGATGAAGACACGGCTCGTACATAGTCTGGTCTATTCTGCAGTAACATTTCACTGGTGATGAAGACACGGCTCGTACATAGTCTAGTCTATTCTATAGTAACATTTCACTGGTGATGAAGACACGGCTCGTACATAGTCTGCTCTATTCTGTAGTAGCACATGGAAGTGACACCTGGACGATAAAGGAACAAGACAGAAGAAGAATCAACACCTTCATAATGTGGAGCTGGAGAAGGAGGTTATCGATACCATGGATGGCAAGAGGAACAAAACATCAATTCTGGAACAAATCAGGCCAGACATGTCACTGGAAGGAAGGATCACCAAGATACGACTTGTCTACACATCATACGAAGAGAGAAATCACTGGAGAAGGACATTATGGTCAGAAGAATGAAGGAACAAGGTGAGAGAAAGACAGCAACTGATGGCTTGGTACTATCAAGATAACGCAGAGAAGACCTGTGGACCTATCTAGGCTTGGAGAAGACCTGGCAGACCTATCTAGGCTTGAAGAAGGACATAATGGGTGCAAGAATAGAAGGAGCAAGGCGAAGAGGAAGACCAGCAACCTGATGGCTTTATACAATCAAGATACCAAAGGAGAAGACTCTGGTGAACCTACCATGGCTTGGAGAAGACCCTGGTGGTCTTTTCTAGGCTGCACAAGATCGATTTCCCAACAGATCGTTCATCATCAAGTCTTCATTGCTTGAGATCGAGCTGAAGGCCATTAAATAGCAATATTAATGATAACTGATCCATAGACATTGTGCTTCGGACTAATTTATAGGCACCATGTCTGATACTGATCTGTGTCTGGTACTGATCTATAGGCACTGTGTCTAGTACTGATCTATGGACTCCATGTCTGTTACTGATCTTTGTCTGGTACTGATCTATAGGCACTGTGTCTAGTACTGTTCTATAGGCACCATGGCTGGAACTGATCTATAGGCAAGGTGTCTAGTACTGATCTGTGTCTGGTATTGATCTATAGGCAATGTGTTTAGTACTGATCTATAGGCACTGTGTCTGGTACTGATCTGTGTCTGGGACTGATCTATAGGCACTGTGTCTGGTACTGATCTGTGTCTGGTACTGATCTATAGGCAATGTGTCTGGTACTGATCTGTGTCTGGTACTGATCTATAGGCACTGTGTCTGGTACTGATCTGTGTCTGGTACTGATCTATAGGCACTGTGTCTGGTACTGATCTGTGTCTGGTACTGATCTATAGGCACTATGTCTGGTACTGATCTATAGGCACTGTGTCTGGTACTGATCTGTGTCTGGTACTGATCTATAGGCACTATGTCTGGTACTGATCTGTGTCTGGTACTGATCTATAGGCACTGTGTCTG
Organism: Allobates femoralis; assembly: GCA_033576535.1. Taxonomy (NCBI): domain Eukaryota; kingdom Metazoa; phylum Chordata; class Amphibia; order Anura; family Aromobatidae; genus Allobates; species Allobates femoralis. The sequence continues at coordinate 15,177,245 of JARQOC010000011.1, forward strand.
GTACTGATCTGTGTCTGGTACTGATCTATAGGCACTATGTCTGGTACTGATCTGTGTCTGGTACTGATCTATAGGCACTGTGTCTGGTACTGATCTGTGTCTGGTACTGATCTATAGGCACTATGTCTGGTACTGATCTGTGTCTGGTACTGATCTATAGGCACTGTGTCTGGTACTGATCTGTGTCTGGTACTTATCTATAGGCTCCGTGTCTAGTACTGATCTATGGACTCCATGTCTGTACTGATCTTTGTCTGGTACTGATCTATAGGCACTGTGTCTAGTTCTGTTCTATAGGTGCCATGGCTGGAACTGATCTATAGGCAAGGTGTCTAGTACTGATCTATAGGCACTGTGTCTGGTACATGTTTGGTATGATCAATAGGCACCATGGCTGGTACTGATCTATAGGCACTGTGTCTGGTACTGATCTGTGTCTGGTACTGATCTGTAGGCACTGTGTCTGGTACTGATCTGTGTCTGGTATTGATCTATAGACACTGTGTCTGGTACTGATCTGTGTCTGGTACTGATCTATAGGCAATGTGTCTGGTACTGATCTGTGTCTGGTACTGATCTATATGCACTGTGTCTGGTACTGATCTGTGTCTGGTACTGATCTATAGGCAATGTGTCTGGTACTAATCTGTGTCTGGTACTGATCTATAGGCACTCTGTCTGGTACTAATCTGTGTCTGGTACTGATCTATAGGCACTGTGTCTGGTACTGATCTTTGTCTGGTACTGATCTATAGGCACTGTGTCTGGTACTGATCTGTGTCTGGTACTGATCTATAGGTAATGTGTCTGGTACTGATCTGTGTCTGGTACTGATCTGTGTCTGGTACTGATCTGTGTCTGGTACTGATTCTTTGGTATCATGTCTGCTAGTGATCTATTGTCACCTTGTCTTATACTCATATAAAAACAATGTGTCTGATATAATTCTATATTATGTGAATTACATTAGCTTTCTTTTATAAACATTATAGACAGCCATATCTCCCTATGGCTGACGACCCAGGCCCGGGGAGAGGTAGGAATTACTTTTGGATCTGTCAATCATTTACACATAGTGATTATTATCTTAGTTGGTTGCTTTCCTTCACGTGACCCTCCGGCGTCTCCGTCCGCACAACGCTCCGGATTGTAACTTTGCACCTCGCCGCTCTTTGATTTATTATTTGTCGGTGAATCTTTATGTTCTATGAATTGGATATGAATAGCTAAGCAGTCAGGGCATGTTTAATATTGTAACCACAGGGCAATGAATAATTCAGGTTCTGTTAGAGGAGGTTTGTGCCGTCTATTACAGAATTGTCATAATGGGGTAATATGCCCAGGAAGCTGATAACAATCCTATCAGCCTGGAAGCAAAGCCCACCTCTGGGGACCGCGCAGATTAACACACAAAACACCTGCTAGTGCGGTTGTGATATGGAAATCTGGTAAATTCATGGATTAGTAATCAGATTAACCCTATAACTACCTGCAAAATGCATTAAGAACAAACAGAGATAAAGAAAAGCAGCTGAATGTTTTAATAGTGAGATAAGCGTGCGCCAGACACCATTTTTTCTGCTTATCTTTAAAAGAGACAAAAGGATTGAACAAAGAAAAACAACCAAAACAACAGGTCCTGGATAAAAATGTGCCAAATCCAATAAACATCAGTCAGTAAATTTTACTAAAATCAGTAGACCTGCTGGCTCATGATGATTTCACTTAAGAGTCCAGGTGTGTTCATCCAACAAATCACATGAATCACAGTTAATGGGGACAGCAAAAATGGCAATGAAATATCAGCAATGTAAGGGCTACTTCTGGCCTCAATGAAAGGGAGACAATTGAGGAACTGCTGCTAATGAAAAGTGCACTGCAAAAGGTGGAGCAATAGAAAGTAAAGTGCAAATGACATAAAAAAAGAGAGTAAAGAGCAAAAGGTGGAGCCATGAAAAGTAAAGTACCTATGACATAAGAAAAGAGACTAAAGAGCAAAAGGTGGAGCAATGAAAAGTAAAGTGCAAATGACATAAGAAAAGAGACTAAAGAGCAAAAGGTTGAGCCATGAAAAGTAAAGTACCTATGACATAAGAAAAGAGAGTAAAAAGCAAAAGGTGGAGCCATGGAAAGTAAAGCACAAATAACATAAGAAAAGAGAGTAAAGAGCAAAAGGTGGAGCAATGGAAAGGAAAGCACAAATGACATAAGAAAAGAGTAAAGAGCAAAAGGTGGAGCAATGGAAAGGAAAGCACAAATGACATAAGAAAAGAGTAAAGAGCAAAAGGTGGAGCAATGGAAAGTAAAGTACCTATGACATAAGAAAAGAGAGTAAAGAGCAAAAGGTGGAGCAATGAAAAGTAAAGTACCTATGACATAAGAAAAGAGAGTAAAAAGCAAAAGGTGGAGCCATGGAAAGTAAAGCACAAATAACATAAGAAAAGAGAGTAAAGAGCAAAAGGTGGAGCAATGGAAAGGAAAGCACAAATGACATAAGAAAAGAGTAAAGAGCAAAAGGTGGAGCAATGGAAAGTAAAGTACCTATGACATAAGAAAAGAGAGTAAAGAGCAAAAGGTGGAGCAATGAAAAGTAAAGTACCTATGACATAAGAAAAGAGAGTAAAAAGCAAAAGGTGGAGCCATGGAAAGTAAAGTACCTATGACATAAGAAAAGAGACAAAAGAGCAAAAGGTGGAGCAATGGAAAGTAAAGTGCAAATGACATAAGAAAAGAGACTAAAGAGCAAAAGGTGGAGCAAAAAGAGTGAAGTGCAAAAGATGGAGAAATAGAGAGCAAAGTGAAATGATGTAAAGGGAGAGAGTAAAGAGCAAACGATGGAAGTGGAGTAAAGAGCAAAAGATGGAGCAATAAAGTGAAATGCAAAAGATTCATCCAACAAATCACATGAATCAGAGTTAATGGTGGGGACAGCAAAAATGGCAATGAAATATCAGCAATGCAAGGGCTACTTCTGGCCTCAATGAAAGGGAGACGATTGAGGAAACTGCTGTAATGAAAAGTGCACTGCAAAAGGTGGAGCAATGGAAAGTAAAGCACAAATAACATAACAAAAGAGAGTACAGAGCAAAAGGTGGAACCATGAAAAGTAAAGTACCTATAACATAAGAAAAGAGAGTAAAGAGCAAAAGGTGGAGCCATGAAAAGTAAAGTACCTATGACATAAGAAAAGAGAGTAAAGAGCAAAAGGTGGAGCCATGGAAAGTAAAGTACAAATGACATAAGAAAAGAGAGTAAAGAGCAAAAGGTGGAGCCATGGAAAGTAAAGTGCAAAAGATGGAGAAATAGAGAGTAAAGTGTAAATGATGTAAAAGGAGAGAGTAAAGAGCAAACGATGGAAGTGGAGTAAAGAGCAAAAGATGGAGCAATAGAGTGAAATGCAAAAGATTGAGAAATAGAGAGTAAAGAGCAATAGATGGAGAAATAGAGAATAAAATGCAAATGATGGAAGAAAGGCAGTAAAGTGCAAAAGGTGGAGAAACAGAGAGTAAAAATATGGAGCGGTGGAGAGTAAAATGCAAAGGATGAAGAATTAGTAAAAATAAAAAGGAGTAATGTAGAGTAAAGAGCAAAAGATGGAAGAAGGGGGAGTAAAGAGCAAAAGATGGAGAGTTAAAGAGTAAAGTACAAAAAGATGGAAAATTAAAGAGTAAAGAGCAAAAGACGGATGAGGGAAACTAAAGTTCAAAAATGAGGAAAGAGTAAAGTGCTAAAGATGAAAGAAAGGGGGTAAAGTGCAAAAGTGGAGAAAGAGAGAGTAAAGAAGAAGAGATGGAAGAAAGGGGAGTAAAGTGCAAAAGATGGAGAAATAGAGAGTAAAGAGCGAAAGATGGAAAAAAAAGAGTAAAGTGCAAAAGATGGAGGAACAGTGTATATAGTGAGAAACTGGAGGAGTGCAGAGTAAAGTGCAAAATACTGGGGAATGGAGAGTAAAGTGCAAAAGATTGATAACAGAGTAAAGTGGAAATGATAGCGGAATAGAGAGTAAAGTACAAAAGCTGGAGAAATGTGCAAAAGATGGAACAATGAAGAGTAAAGTGCACAAAACAGAGGAACACAGAGTAAAGTGGAAAAAATGACGTGTGCAGAGAATAGATAAAGGCATGGAGAGTAAAGTGCAAAAGATGAAGGAATGAAGAGAGAAACAGAGAGAAATAGAGATTAAGGTGCAAAAGATGGAGAGATGAGGGGGATATTGCTAAAAAAGGGCGATGGACAGAGCGTGACCTCAAAGAGGGGGGTCAAGGGTATTATTAGGCGTAACAGGGGGCAATAGAGCGGATGCTTCAAAAGAGATAGAAATGGATTTAGAATGATGAAAAAGGGGGACATTGTAGAGTTTAGTGCAAAAAAAGGGGGGCAATGAAGAGTATAGTGTGAAATAGAGGGAAATGGAGTGTATAGTACAAGAAAGGTTGCAATTGAGATTGTGCTACAAAAAGAGACGGTAATGGAAATAATGTGAACTGAAAGATGGAGCAAAGGATGCCAAATGAGCACTGTGCATAGTGATGTGCAATATGACTGCTCTGCAGAGCATACAAGAATATGATGCATAAAGAGTCAATCTCCTGCCATCGCAGCTATAGCAGATGCTGTAGATCTTAAGTGGTTGAGTTTGATAGCAGTAGAGGCACTTCAGCCATACAATGTCCACAATATCAGCAGACTTGATGCAATGCATATACACTGGACAATGTAATGTAACTGGATGTAATTTATAATGTTCTTTATTACCAATTATAAATCTTTGCTTTCTGAACTCATGAACCTATACAGCCTCATGCATTTTTCCCATGCTCCCCGACTGCTGTCCAACATAATGGCACTGGGAGACAATGGATAACACCGCATCCAACATAATGACACTGGGAGACAATGGGTAACACCGCATCCAACATAATGACACTGGGAGACAATGGGTAACACCGCATCCAACATAATGACACTGGGAGACAATGGATAACACTGCATCCAACATAATGGCACTAGGAGACAATGGATAACACCGCATCCAACATAATGGCACTAGGAGACAATGGATAACACCGCATCCAACATAATGACACTGGGAGACAATGGATAACACTGCATCCAACATAATGACACTGGGAGACAATGGATAACACCGCATCCAACATAATGACACTGGGAGACAATGGATAACACCGCATCCAACATAATGGCACTAGGAGACAATGGATAACACCGCATCCAACATAATGACACTGGGAGACAATGGATAACACTGCATCCAACATAATGACACTGGGAGACAATGGATAACACCGCATCCAACATAATGAAACTGGGAGACAATGGGTAACACCGCATCCAACATAATGACACTGGGAAACAATGGGTAACACCGCATCCAACATAATGCACTGGGAGACAATGGATAACACCGCATCCAACATAATGGCACTGGGAGACAATGGATAACACCGCATCCAACATAATGGCACTGGGAGACAATGGGTAACACCGCATCCAACATAATGGCACTGGGAGACAATGGATAACACCGCATCCAACATAATGACACTGGGAGACAATGGATAACACCGCATCCAACATAATGGCACTGGGAGACAATGGATAACACCGCATCCAACATAATGGCACTGGGAGACAATGGGTAACACCGCATCCAACATAATGGCACTGGGAGACAATGGATAACACCGCATCCAACATAATGACACTGGGAGACAATGGATAACACCGCATCCAACATAATGGCACTGGGAGACAATGGATAACACCGCATCCAACATAATGACACTGGGAGACAATGGATAACACCGCATCCAACATAATGGCACTGGGAGACAATGGTAACACCGCATCCAACATAATGACACTGGGAGACAATGGATAACACCGCATCCAACATAATGACACTGGGAGACAATGGATAACACCGCATCCAACATAATGGCACTGGGAGACAATGGGTAACACCGCATCCAACATAATGACACTGGGAGACAATGGATAACACTGCATCCCAACATAATGACACTGGGAGACAATGGATAACACCGCATCCAACATAATGGCACTGGGAGACAATGGATACACACCGCATCCAACATAATGGCACTGGGAGACAATGGGTAACACTGCATCCAACATAATGACACTGGGAGACAATGGATAACACCGCATCCAACATAATGGCACTGGGAGACAATGGATAACACCGCATCCAACATAATGACACTGGGAGACAATGGGTAACACCGCATCCAACATAATGACACTGGGAGACAATGGATAACACCGCATCCAACATAATGACACTGGGAGACAATGGATAACACCGCATCCAACATAATGACACTGGGAGACAATGGGTAACACTGCATCCAACATAATGACACTGGGAGACAATGGATAACACCGCATCCAACATAATGACACTGGGAGACAATGGGTAACACCGCATCCAACATAATGACACTGGGAGACAATGGATAACACCGCATCCAACATAATGACACTGGGAGACAATGGATAACACTGCATCCAACATAATGACACTGGGAGACAATGGATAACACCGCATCCAACATAATGGCACTGGGAGACAATGGATAACACCGCATCCAACATAATGACACTGGGAGACAATGGATAACACCGTATCCAACATAATGGCACTGGGAGACAATGGATAACACCGCATCCAACATAATGACACTGGGAGACAATGGATAACACTGCATCCAACATAATGACACTGGGAGACAATGGGTAACACCGCATCCAACATAATGACACTGGGAGACAATGGATAACACCGCATCCAACATAATGGCACTGGGAGACAATGGATAACACCGCATCCAACATAATGGCACTGGGAGACAATGGATAACACCGCATCCAACATAATGGCACTGGGAGACAATGGATAACACCGCATCCAACATAATGACACTGGGAGACAATGGATAACACCGCATCCAACATAATGGCACTGGGAGACAATGGATAACACCGCATCCAACATAATGACACTGGGAGACAATGGGTAACACCGCATCCAACATAATGACACTGGGAGACAATGGATAACACCGCATCCAACATAATGTCACTGGGAGACAATGGATAACACCGCATCCAACATAATGGCACTGGGAGACAATGGATAACACCGCATCCAACATAATGGCACTGGGAGACAATGGATAACACCGCATCCAACATAATGACACTGGGAGACAATGGATAACACCGCATCCAACATAATGGCACTGGGAGACAATGGATAACACCGCATCCAACATAATGGCACTGGGAGACAATGGATAACACTGCATCCAACATAATGACACTGGGAGACAATGGGTAACACCGCATCCAACATAATGGCACTAAAAGAGAGGGGGGGGGGACAAGAGGCGCAATAGTGCCCTTATCACTAGACACTAAACAAAGCAGGTGAGAAAAGGTTCACTCACCTAGTCCAGTTGTGCCACCCACAACTGGTTAATAGGCCTGATATGATAAGTGTCCTGATGGCTGCTGCTGGACTTCCACCGGTCTCCACTCGGGTAGACGAACTTGAAGTTTTGGGAAAGGAAGGTGTGTCACAGTCCGCGCTGCCAAGAAATCCGCTCGTAATAACGCTAGTAGTCAGTATCCAAATTTATCCTCTTTATTCATCCAACGCGTTTGTGCCCTCCTGGCGTCTTCCTCAGGGATCCGCGTTTCAACGCCCTCCTGGCGTCTTCCTCAGATCCCTGAGGAAGACGCCAGGAGGGCGTTGAAACGCGTTGGATGAATAAAGAGGATAAATTTGGATACTGACTACTAGCGTTATTACGAGCGGATTTCTTGGCAGCGCGGACTGTGACACACCTTCCTTTCCCAAAACATAATGGCACTGGGAGACAATGGATAACACCGCATCCAACATAATGACACTGGGAGACAATGGATAACACCGCATCCAACATAATGACACTGGGAGACAATGGATAACACCGCAGTGCAATCTATTATTGGAGTGAAATGATAAAAATGAGCTTCTTGCTGAATTGTTTTGACCCAGAAGTCATCGGGAAGCCACCCAGCTTGCCAAAAAGTCCTGCCACCCTTCCACCATCGTATAAGTAATGACAGGAGGAGAGCTCCATTGGCCGGTGGCTCCGCACCATACTCGCCCCCAGCCGCTAACTTCTAAAGAATAATATCTTTTCTGTAGCTTTTTCCTATTTCCTCTGCTACTTCCTTCAGATATTCGGGATGCAATTAATCTTGGACGACTGAGAGCTTTGTCAACTTTATTGCCTAATAACCCGGTCTTGCCTAATTGCTTACTGGTCTACAAAAGGAGGGGTGGAGGGGAGACTAGTGAAAAAAAAGCCTTTTTGCCATTTCCTACCCCGATTATTGCAGTCTTGTGTAAATGACACATTTGCTGCAAAGTGAGCGATATTAAGGCTTCTAAATAATACAGCGAGCCGAGTAATTGCGAAACAAGTACATGTCAGTGAGGTCTGGAGTCAATGGCTAGTAAAGTGCCGAAATGTGCTACAAAGTGGAAAAGCTAACGACCGACACGAGGACGTACAGTGTGGAAGGGGCGCATTGAAAGTCTAAGTATACGGCTTTAGAAGCAAAATCATCCACCTGTTCTTGTAATATCAGACTTGGGACCCAATATTACCAGTCACCGGGACCTAAAAATGTCATGATGTTCCCCGAAAAGAATCTTTGACTTGCATTAAGCGAAGGTTTGACTGCCTGGCCTCGACTCCACTCATTGTCAATGGGACTGAAGGAAAAAGCTGAGGTCTGTATTCAGTCACATTCTATGAATCACTGATGTCACAGCGGTCAGACGCCCAGGAATCAGGACATTATGTATTCTATCTACGTGGAAAGGGGTTGATTTGCCATTTTTGGAAACCCCCCTTAAGACCCATTTATTCAGGTCAATGCGACCCATATGGGGAAAACGGGACTGTTAATACAGTCATCATACACTTTGCATATTGTCACACTCACTCAACGTGATGTGCAGATATCTGGCACATGTGATTTATTATTGTTACTTATTGGCCACCAGCTCTAACTTGAGGCGAAAGCGACTTTATGGATGAATGCTCTGTAGGAAAACGACAATCTTATGCAGTCTAGATAGGTCCACCAAGGTCTTCTCCAAGCCTAGATAGGTCCACCAGGATCTCCTGTGCTGTTATCTTGATTGTATCAAGCCATCGAGTTGCTGGTCCTCCCTTTCACCTTGTTCCTTCTATTCTTCCCACCATGATGTCTTCTCCAGTGATTGCTCTCTCTGTATGATGTGTAGACAAGTCATATCTTGGTGATCTTCTCTTCCAGTGACATGTCTGGCCTGATTTGTTCCAGTATTGATGTGTTTGTTCTTCTTGCCATCCATGGTATTGATAACCTCCTTCTCCAGCTCCACATTATGAAGGTGCTGATTCTTCTTCTGTCTTGTTCCTTTATCGTCCAGATGTCACATCCATATGTGACTACAGAATAGAGCAGACTATGTACGAGCCGTGTCTTCATCACCAGTGAAATGTTACTACAGAATAGACCAGACTATGTACGAGCCGTGTCTTCATCACCAGTGAAATGTTACCACAGAATAGACCAGACTATGTACGAGCCGTGTCTTCATCATCAGTGAAATGTTACTACAGAATAGAGGAGACTATGTACGAGCCGTGTCTTCATCACCAGTGAAATGTTACTACAGAATAGAGCAGACTATGTATGAGCCGTGTCTCCATCACCAGTGAGATGTTACTACAGAATAGACCAGACTATGTACGAGCCGTGTCTTCATCACCAGTGAAATGTTACTACAGAATAGACCAGACTATGTACGAGCCGTGTCTTCATCACCAGTGAAATGTTACTACAGAATAGACCAGACTATGTACGAGCCGTGTCTTCATCACCAGTGAGATGTTACTACAGAATAGACCAGACTATGTACGAGCCGTGTCTTCATCACCAGTGAAATGTTACTACAGAATAGACCAGACTATGTACGAGCCGTGTCTTCATCACCAGTGAAATGTTACTACAGAATAGAGCAGACTATGTACGAGCCGTGTCTTCATCACCAGTGAAATGTTACTACAGAATAGAGCAGACTATGTACGAGCCGTGTCTTCATCACCAGTGAGATGTTCCTTGATGTGAAGGCCTCGTCCAGTGACTTCATTGGTGATTTGCCCATAACTTTTCTCCTATTGACTTCCGGTGTCGTCACTGCATCTAGAAGGATCATTGATCCGAGTAGGGTGAAGTCCTTTACCAAATCTAATTTGTCTCTGTCCATCTCACATGTGTCCCGGTCGTACCTGGCAGTAGTCACTCATGTCCTGGTCGTACCTGGCAGTAGTCACTCATGTCCTGGTCGTACCTGGCAGTAGTCACATGTGTCCTGGTCGTACCTGGCAGTAGTCAGTATCTTTGTCTTCTTTGTGTTGAGTAGCCGTCCCATGTTGGATCTTTCCATTTTGACTCTTCGTAATAAATCCTTCATTACATCTAGCTTGTTGATATCAATGTTGTCTGCGTATTTAAGATTGCTGATGGTTTGCCTAAGCAATTTTGGTCATTGACCCATGTGAAGGGGCTTTTAACTTACACCAATAACTGCAGAAATGCACATTATGTTCCTTGTCTTACTCTATCCTTGACGGTTTGGCATCCTAATTGTAAAAAGTTTGCAACACAATCTGTTTGGGGGGAAACAGCAGGAAAGGCCAATAATTGGTGGACAATCCACCCTCTAACAACACTCGGATAGTTTCAGGAATATATGGAAGGCAGTGGATGCCCATAGACAGTGGAGATCCTGGGCCATTTGCGCCTTTTGTCCTTTGTATAATCCAGTTTGGGTGAGTACATCTCTTCCTACCATAAAAAAAGAAATCCCCAATCCAAATAAATCCTTCATTTCTTGTGCTGCTCTACTCGCAATTCTTGTAAAATCCATTTTTTATGTTATTATTTTATGACTTTTCCAAGCCTGGATAGGTTTTACTTTTCCATGGAAAGCTGGCTGACAACCAGCAAGGCCATCTATATATATAATGGCCTTGTGGCTCATCCACTTCCGTCCCGATGTCCGCCTATGTTATTTCTGTGAGCGCCATATTAGCACACCCAAGTGATGGGTATGTTAATATGGCGCAGGCTGGCGGCGGCACAGACAATAGAAAACGCCGCTGCACACGCCGCCGCCTCCCACTGCACCTCTCCTGTCACTCATAGACCCCTGCCCGTCTCACACTGCACCTCTCCTGTCACCCATAGACACCCCGCCCGCCTCCCACCGCACCTCTCCTGTCACCCATAGACCCACGCCCGCCTCACACCGCACCTCTGCTCTCACCCATAGACCCCGCCCGCCTCACACCGTACCTCTCCTGTCACCATAGACCCACGCCCGCCTCCCACCGCACCTCTCCTCTCACCCATAGACCCCCGCCCGCCTCACACCACACCTCTCCTGTCACCCATAGACCCCCGCCCGCCTCACACCGCACCTCTCCTTTCACCCATAGACCCCTGCCTGCCTCACACTGCACCTCTCCTGCTGCCCCCGCAGACCCCTGCACCTTCTCCCCACCGATAATCGTTGTGTCACCACCCACCCGATGCGATCACATCGGGCTCCTATCTAGTATGCTACATCTGGCTATTGGAGATGCAATTGTAATATGGAAGCAATACATCTAGATTGATTTGCCATCCATTCACAAGGCTTGGAGCCTGCTGTAATGGCATCCATATTCATCATCGCTCATCCTTTCCGTTAAGCAAAACGACAAAAAAATTAGTTTTTTATTAAAAAAATAGCTTTTCTAGACTTTGAATGAGAATTTTGCATTTTCCTTCGCGCAAGAGGATTTTCGGAGTAAGTCAACAGAATATCACTCATTGCGGCTTCCTGACTCGAGTCGGGACTGATTGTCAGTGTTTTCTGATGATTAGGGAAACACAGCAGACACAATGAGAGGGGATGCAGCCGTTGACATTACTAATTCATTAAACCCACATATGCCGCTTACGCCTCGTTCCAAAAAAATACCAAGATTCACAAAGGGCTGAGATTGGGTGAAGACTAATGAGATGGATGTATTTGTGCTCCCCAAACCCCTCGGTGGGACTCCCTCCGGCTCAGGCGTAATATAAGCAGATGCTGATAACCTTGATTCGGAGAGTGTGCAATTAACAGAAATTGTAGATACAACAGAGTTGCCGTTTGGCTCCTTTGTTTGGAAGGAACTTACGAGACGTTCGGAAAGCAGCGCTAGCACCGACGCTGTGAGCTGCATCTGGTGCAGGCGAAATAAATGGGATTAAATGGCTGAATACGGGGGTGGATTTCACATGTGAGGACCGCTGGGTCATATTCTAAGGAAAGGCGACCCCGAATGCTCCCTTTTTAGTTGATTGTAGGCGGTTTGTTTGCTTTGCGGCCCCCTCCCACACAATTTTCATGGAGTGCACTAGTTATTGGAATGCATGCAGTCCAGATTTGGTGCCATCTGGATCCATCAGTTAATTACAACAGAGTCCAGATAGCAAATATTGTATTTTTGATACTGGTAATGAAGCCATAAAGGTTCAAAGTCAGCAATCTCATACAATCCATGGAGCATGAGTTCACCTAAAAGACTCTTTTACCACCTAAGAATTGCCATAAATGGCCTTTGGTTCGTAATACTTGTTATTTTTCATGGATGGCGCTCTGGGGCAAAATATTCCCCCCCATAGCCATGTCCCCATTTTCAGAGATTTGAGTATACAGATTCACACGACCCCGGCCCAGAGGCCATATCAGTAGTATGCGACTGCCAGACCAGAGCCATGCAAACCCCCTCCTACTTGTTGGCATCCTGGCGCCTCTTCTGATTAGTAGGACTGGCTCAATGTCATTGTTATGGCACAACAAGGCCTACTAATTATTATTATTTAGTATTATAGTGCCATTTATTCAATGGCCCTTTACATATGAAACGGGGTATACATAATAAAATGTACAAAAATCAAGAACAATTTAAGTCACCAACTGGTACAGGAGGAGAGAGGACCCTGCCCGCGAGGGCTCACATTCTACATAAAATGGGTGAGGATACAGTAGGTGAGGAGAGAGGACCCTGCCCGCGATGGCTCACAGTCTACATAGAATGGGTGAGGATACAGCAGGTGAAGAGAGAGGACCCTGCCTGCGAGGGCTCACAGTCTACAAGGGATGAGTGAGGATACAGTAGTTAAGGGAAGAGGATCCTGCCTGCAAGGCTCACAGTCTACAAGGGATGGGTGAGGATACAGCAGGTGAAGAGAGAGGACCCTGCCTGCGAGGGCTCACAGTCTACAAGGGATGGGTGAGGATACAGTAGGTGAGGTGAGAGTATCCTGCCCCGAGGGCTCACAGTCTACAAGGGATGGGTAAGGATACAGTAGGTGAGGAGAGAGGACCCTGCACTCGAGGGCTCACAGTCTACAAGGGATGGGTGAGGATACAGTAGGTGAGGTGAGAGGATCCTGCCCCCGAGGGCTCACAGTCTACAAGGGATGGGTGAGGATACAGTAGGTGAGGAGAGAGGACCCTGCCTGCGAGGTCTCACAGTCTACAAGGGATGGGTGAGGATACAGTAGGTGAGGAGAGAGGACCCTGCCTGCGAGGTCTCACAGTCTACAAGGGATGGGTGAGGATACAGTAGGTAAGGGAAGAGGATCCTGCCTGCAAGGCTCACAGTCTACAAGGGATGGGCAAGGATAGGTGAGGGTAGAGCTGGTCTCCTGATATATGCTTTTTAGAAAAATCAAGAAACATACTTATATATTTATTTCTTATTTCTTATCATCATAGATTTTATATAAAAAATGAAAAATATATTTTAAATAATTTTTTATACAATGGAAAATTTTAATTAATATATCCCCCTTTTTTAAAATATATTCTTTTTAATCAATATATATTTTTTCCAATAAAGTTATTTTACTATATATATATTTTTTACCCCTGCGCTTTTTAAGATATACTTTAACCACCTTTATATCTACAATGATCTATCAAAGTCCCTTATTTATTTTTTATAGCTTTACCAGCAAATCACCTAGGTGGCGTCTGGCACCTAGCTCCTTGATATATATGTGTATATGCTCGAGTGACCAGGGTTCTAGCCCCATGTGGAACACTAGAGAAAAAAAATGTTCCTGCCTGTATTATATCATGTGTAATCTGATCCTCATCACTCTTTCTAGTGTCACTAGTGATAGGGCACTATTGCGCCTCTTGTCCCCACCCTCTTATTTTTCACAAGGGATGGGTGAGGATACAGTAGGTGAGGTGAGAGGATCCTGCCCCGAGGGCTCACAGTCTACAAGGGATGGGTGAGGATACAGTAGGTGAGGTGAGAGGATCCTGCCCCCGAGGGCTCACAGTCTACAAGGGATGGGTGAGGATACAGTAGGTGAAGAGAAAGGACCCTGCCCCGAGGGATCATAGTCTACAAGGGATGGGTGAGGATACAGTAGGTGAGGTGAGAGGATCCTGCCCCGAGGGCTCACAGTCTACAAGGGATGGGTGAGGATACAGTAGGTGAAGAGAAAGGACCCTGCCCTCGAGGGCTCACAGTCTACAAGGGATGGGTGAAGATACAGTAGGTGAGGTGAGAGGATCCTGCCCACGAGGGATCACAGTCTACAAGGGATGGGTGAAGATACAGTAGGTGAGGAGAGAGGATCCTGCCCCGAGGGCTCACAGTCTACAAGGGATGGGTGAAGATACAGTAGGTGAGGAGAGAGGATCCTGCCCCGAGGGCTCACAGTCTACAAGGGATGGGTGAAGGTACAGTAGGTGAGGTGAGAGGATCCTGCCCACGAGGGATCACAGTCTACAAGGGATGGGTGAGGATACAGTAGGTGAGGTGAGAGGATCCTGCCCTCGAGGGCTCACAATCTACAAGGGATGGGTGAGGATACAGTAGGTGAGGTGAGAGGATCCTGCCACGAGGGATCACAGTCTACAAGGGATGGGTGAAGATACAGTAGGTGAGGAGAGAGGACCCTGCCTGCGAGGGCTCACAATCTACAAGGAATGGGTGAGGATACAGTAGGTAAGGGAAGAGGATCCTGCCTGCAAGGTTCACAGTCTACAAGGGATGGGCAAGGATAGGTGAGGGTAGACTGGTCATGCAGCCGTATAGTGAACTGAAGATCACTGCAGGCTGTAGAATTGTTGGAAGAGGTGAGTCTTCAGGTTACTTTTGAAGGTTTCCACAGTAGGTGAGAGTCTGATGTGTTGGGGTGGAGAGTTCCAAAGTATGGTGGATGCATGAGTGAAATCTTGTATGCGATTGTGGGAAGAGGAGATAAGAGGGGAGTAAAGAAGGAGATCTTGTGAGGATCGCAGGTTGCATGTAGGTAACTACCCGGAGACATGTCACAGATGTATGGAGAAGTCAAGTTGTGCATGCCTTGGTATGTCATGGTTAGGGTTTTGAACTGGAGCTCTGGGCACTGGGAAGACAGTGAAGAGATTGGCGATTGGCAGAGAGGAGAGAATAGTGGAGAGACAGGTGGATTAGTTAGCAGAGTTTAGGATAGATTGTAGGGTTGCAGCAGTGTTAGTAAGGAGGCCAGAGAGAAGGAGGTTGCAGTAGTCAAGGCGAGAGATGATGAGGGCATGCACGACTGTTTTTACATATTCTTGTTTTAGGAATACACAGATCCGTGAAATATGTTTAAGCTGGAGTCATCAGTAGGTGGAAAGGGCTTGGAAATGTGGCTTGAAAGAGGGAGAGCAGAGTCAAGGGTTACCTTGAAGCATCGAGCATGCGGGACAGGGGAGAATGAGGAGCCATTGACTAATCAGAAAACCTGGCAGGAAGGATGAGGTTTGAAAGGCTCGATACTGGCAGAAATAGACTACTAATGCAACTGCTGGATTAGGGTCGTGTGAGTCTTTTTCCTCAACTCTACAAGCCATGTCTCTTGTGTGTACCATACTCTATGTCTCTTCCACCTTTTGTCCATGCTTCCTCTACCCCCCGAATAATTGTTTGGGTGTCATCAGGGCTCCATCATTAGTTGGAGGTAACCAGAGCACAATAAACTCTCAGACAGCGCTGCTTCTTGAGAGTGTTTGGGGGTTTCTGCATCTATCCAGGAGATTAGTAAACTATTCGAGGAGTTTGTTAGGTCTCTTTTTTCCAGGAGCCTCTGGGATGTGTTGATACTTCACATACTGTATTTGGTGAGTGAGGGACCCTGTTCAATGTATCAACGCAGCCTTACATGGGATTTGGCATTTCCAATAGACCTGGGCCCAGCATAGGATTACATGTACCGTACTCTTGATTTGCAAGGGGGAAGAGTGTGGATAGTGCCCCATAAGGCGCCACTTTATTTTGCTTATCATTTTGGTCTCAGGGGTCATAAAGAAACGACTGAAAATTAAACCCCCCCGCCATTGTCATGTAAACATAAATCTAGATCACCTGTTCATTCAGCACCTGTCAGATCTATATGATTAATTATTCCAGGACTCCTGGCCTTTTCTACTACATAGGAATTCCCTATTAGTAAACCCAGAACCTTTTAAAGAGACAGCACAAAAATTTCGGCCACATTCCTTGCCCATGCGGCATAGAATAAGCGCCAGTTGTTCAGCCCGGGGTCAGTCTGGTCTATCAGGTTTCACTACTGACCTGACACTGGTAATAACGAAAGCCCAGGCTGCTCAATTACAACCAGGACTGACCCCCAAGTTCACATTTGCTGGGGAACAGCTATTTTAAAAAGTAAATATTTGCCTTACATGGCGGGGTAATGAAATCATGCCAGCTGCCCACAATATTACCACTGTCTGTCCAGCCTCATGGGTGTAGGTCAAAGTCATAATCAGCCAGGAGAGACTGATATTAGGGGGTTAATAGTGAAACGTCCCATGAAGGGTCAAAAATATTTGGCTGACTAATGCCACAGAGCAGGAGATTGCAGTAGTCAGGGTGGAAGATGATGAGGGCATGCACCTGTGTTTTTACAGATTCTTGCAGGGTGTACCTCAACCAAGTTGAGATAAATCTGTCACAATGGCACAAGTACACCCCAAAGAGACCTGGGTCAAGATATTCAAACTCTACAAGCAAGTAACATATTGTACAAAGATACATTGTAACAAAGCTGTAGACATGAATGGAATTCTTTACCATATCCTTATCATAAATTAATAGTGTGCTGCATAAACGCTGCGTTTCAAAAATCGGAGCCTCCAACCCCCCTCAGCCATACTGAAAATTTGTAATGACTTTGCGCTACTATCATGATATGCCACCTTTATTTCTTTTTATGTTAACGGCCTTTAGCTTGATCTTGAGCCATGGTGACTTGATGGATGAACGCTTTGTAGGAAAATCAATCTTGTGTAACCAAGATAGCTCCACCAGGGTCTTCCTCAAGCCTAGATATATCCAACAGGGTCTTCTCCAAGATAGATAGGTCCACCAGGGTCTTCTCTATGCCTAGGTAGGTCCAGCAGGGTCTTATCCAAGCCTAGAAAGGTCCAACTGCATCTTCTCCAAGCCTAGATGTCTACCAGGGTCTTCTCCAAACCTAGATAGGTCCACCAGGGTCTTCTCCAAACCTAGACAGGTCCACCAGGGTCTCCTCCGCAATTTTCTTGATATTATCAAGCTACTGGGTTGCTGGTCTTCCACTTTGCCTTGTTCCTTCTATTCTTCGGACCATGATGTCCTTCTCCAGTAATTGCTCTCTTCGTATGATGTGTAGACAAGTCGTATCTTGGTGATTCTTCCTTCCAGTGACATGTCTGGCTTGATTTATTCCAGTATTGATATATTAGTTCTTCTTGCCATCCATGGTATTGATAACATCCTTCTCCAGCTCCACATTATGAAGGTGTTGATTCTTCTTCTGTCTTGTTCCTTTATCGTCCAGGTGTCACTTCCATGTTACTACAGAATAGACCAGACTATGTACAAGCCGTGTCTTCATCACCAGTGAAATGTTACTACAGAATAGACCAGACTATGTACGAGCCGTGTCTTCATCACCAGTGAAATGTTACTACAGAATAGACCAGACTATGTACGAGCCGTGTCTTCATCACCAGTGAAATGTTACTATAGAATAGACCAGACTATGTACGAGCCGTGTCTTCATCACCAGTGAAATGTTACTACAGAATAGACCAGACTATGTACGAGCTGTGTCTTCATCACCAGTGAAATGTTACTACAGAATAGAGCAGACTATGTACGAGCCATGTCTTCATCACCAGTGAAATGTTCCTTGATGTGAAGACCTCGTCCAGTGACTTCATTGGTGATTTGCCCATAGCTTTTCTCCTGTTGACTTCTGATGTCATCGTTGTATCTTGAGGGATCATTGATCAGAGCAGGGTGAAGTCCTTTACAATTTCCAGTTCATTGCTGTCCATCTCACACGTGTCCTGGTTGTACCTGGCAGTAGTCAGTATCTTTGTCTTCTTTGTGTTCAGTAGCCCGCCCATGTTGGAACTTTCCATCTTGACTCTCCATATTAAGTCCTTCATTCCAACTCCGCTTGTTCCTATCAATGTCGTATCGTCTGTGTATTAAAGATTGTTGATGGTTCTGCCACCAATTTTGATTCCTTCTTTTTTTTTCAACTTTATCCATGCACAGTTTATAGTAATCCTGCCCGCTTCCCACTTATGACATGGCAGAAAGGCCTTTTTGGGCCACTTAAGTCACATGGGTACCTTCTATAACTTTACTAATGAAAAGTACTTTGAGATGCCTTCATCTACTCCAGGGTGACTTCACAACCCTCTTACACCCATCAATCAGTGATATTTAAAGGGAACCTGTCACCCCAAATAACCTTCCTAACCTATTAATACCTGTCCCTGCAGCCTTACAATACTTTCTAACACATGCCGGTCTGACCTTTTTGACTAATATGGAAGTACAATAAAGTAGTTAGCAAACTTACGAAATTTATGTCAGCGGGGCGTTCCTCCAGGCATTTTTGACGGGTAGGCGTCCACTTGACCAATTTGGCCACCACATATAGAAGAGGTGAGCACTGACAGGCATACATTTAAATGGTTCTCCCCATTACAGAGTTACTTCTGGAAACTCTTCTTGACCGGAAAGGACTGAGGATAGTTGTCAAAATTTCCCCATTGGTTTGGATGCTAAGTAGAAAAGTGTAAAATATATGCTACGCGTAACAATAGTGACAACCACCTCAAAAATTCCGGTCGAAACAGATTGGTTGGGCAGAGAGGTGGAGGTACCTTAATTGTAAAAGGACTAAAGGCGTTCCTCATAATTTAGAGATGAGGCCCACAGTCTAGAAAAGGTAACACTTTGTAGAAAACATTTTGGTAGGTTTCTATAATATTTAGAGATGATCGGACCTGTGGACGTTCGGACGATGCTAACAGATTTTTTTTTGCGCACTGGTCAGGACCCTGACGTCACCCGAACCTCATTGGAAGTCATTGATTGTCAGTTCTGCTCCCCCCCACATACAGCCAGCCATAAACAAAACACTTCCAGGTGTAGAAAGGGTAGAGATATTTTTATTTTGGAAGCACACTACACCCAAAAACTGTGAGAGTAGATCAAACACCGCACACGGCTCGTACTGGGCCAAGCACCAACTGTGCCCGACTGCAGTGATGCTCGCTCTAGTGCCTGGGAAACATAAAGCACCCAAACTCCAAACCTGAACAGGTTCACTTTTCTCTAATTAGGTTTTGTTCACACCAGGTTTGACCCTACATTTGTCGTTTAAAGCAAACATATCCGTAGGGCTCCATACACCCAATGGTGGCCAAAAGGGTGTGTTTGGTTTTTGTAGACCTGGTATTGCAGAAATTACTGCTCAAAATGTTTTTCTTGGTGGAATCTTCCCACAACAATGCATAAACCTTGTAGGATGCATTTTGTTTTTTACCATGAGAGCCCATGGGTGATATAAGTCTTTGGTTATACAATGGAGTACATTATTATTATTATTATTATTAATTTAACGAGCACCATTGATTCCATGATGCTGTACATGGGAAAGGGTTGCATAAAAAATAAGTAAAAGATACAGTTAAATTAACTTTAAAACAATATCCCTATTGAATTATTCACTCCAAAAACCAATATATTACAACAGAAAAGGATACCTTTTCTACAGGAATGATGACAAATGATATCAAGATATAAATGATTCCAAATTTTATTTATATTTCATATAAAAAAATCCATAAAATTATTAAAAAATCCAGAGCATATCCTCTTAGGGATCCACAGGAATACAACCACAGCAGTATATATTACATAGTATATAACATTCAAAACATTCTTTCAATAGCCACACAAATGTATATTACCATTATCTCAAGTGGCACGGTTTTGTGGTATTAATCTTATGTATAGAGGGAAACCAAAAAGTAGCTGGACTGCCAAAGAACCGGTTGCTTTAACCATTGATAACCACACTCTCACTGAGGTATCCTATATTCATATGGTATCACCAAACCTAAGCCTTCAGCATTAGCCAGTTCCCACTGTCTCTATTATAGTCCAAACAAAACCCCCCTATAGAATGTTAGGATGTATACCTGATCCTGACCGCTGTGCTGTAGCTGTGGTCCCTTCTCCCCTACGTCCGTTTCGCACCTCGCTTCTTCCGGGGGGCGTGGTTAACAACGGGTATCAGTGGGTCTTATATATAGCCCCCATCCAATGCCATTATGCCACGTCAACATCGCCCGCACACACCTCCTTATTAGCGCGTGTCCAATCAGGTCGCGCTCTCCCAGCCTCGCCCACCCGCGGCTCGACGTGCAAAGCACCGTCATCAATGCCGCAAGTGTCAGCGTGCCCAGAGCGTCAGCCATGATTTCGGGCATGCGCATTGAAACTGTGTGTGGCGATGTAAGAGCGTCTCTGTTGTTATGGCGACCATCACATGACTGATCATGTAATGTTGTCATGCTTATATATGAATTATGGAAGCTTGTAGATAGTTTTACGGAGGTTTGTTTACATTAATGCGTCTGGCTAACTCACATGATCAGTCATGTGATGGTCGCCATAACAACAGAGACGCTCTTACATCGCCACACACAGTTTCAATGCGCATGCCCGAAATCATGGCTGACGCTCTGGGCACGCTGACACTTGCGGCATTGATGACGGTGCTTTGCACGTCGAGCCGCGGGTGGGCGAGGCTGGGAGAGCGCGACCTGATTGGACACGCGCTAATAAGGAGGTGTGTGCGGGCGATGTTGACGTGGCATAATGGCATTGGATGGGGGCTATATATAAGACCCACTGATACCCGTTGTTAACCACGCCCCCCGGAAGAAGCGAGGTGCGAAACGGACGTAGGGGAGAAGGGACCACAGCTACAGCACAGCGGTCAGGATCAGGTATACATCCTAACATTCTATAGGGGGGTTTTGTTTGGACTATAATAGAGACAGTGGGAACTGGCTAATGCTGAAGGCTTAGGTTTGGTGATACCATATGAATATAGGATACCTCAGTGAGAGTGTGGTTATCAATGGTTAAAGCAACCGGTTCTTTGGCAGTCCAGTTACTTTTTGGTTTCCCTCTATACATAAGATTAATACCACAAAAACCGTGCCACTTGAGATAATGGTAATATACATTTGTGTGGCTATTGAAAGAATGTTTTGAATGTTATATACTATGTAATATATACTGCTGTGGTTGTATTCCTGTGGATCCCTAAGAGGATATGCTCTGGATTTTTTAATAATTTTATGGATTTTTTGATATGAAATATAAATAAAATTTGGAATCATTTATATCTTGATATCATTTGTCATCATTCCTGTAGAAAAGGTATCCTTTTCTGTTGTAATATAGTTAAATTAACTTTGACAGATTGGTACAGAGGGGAGAGGACCCTACCCTTGCAGGCTTACTCTCTATGGGATAATGAGGAGGGAGACAGTAGGTTGGGTCAGCTCTGATGGTGTAGGAGCGATAGGTGTGGTGGTGGTGCAGCGCTAGCTCGGGTGGTGGTGGAGCACTGAGTCTGGTGGTCATGGAGTGCCAGGTCAAATAGTGGTGGAGGGCCAACTCCCATGGTGGTGGAGCACCAGCTCTGATAGTGGTGGAGAGCCAGACCTGGTAGTGGTGAAGTGCCAGCTCCAGTGGTGATTGAGCGCTGGCTCCGATGGTGGTGGAGCGCCGGCTCTGATAATGGTGGAGAGAGTGGCCTGGGAATGCTGGAGTGCCAGCTCCAGTGGTGATTGAGCGCTGGCTCCGATGGTGGTGGAGCTCCGGCTCTGATAATGGTGGAGAGAGAGACTTGCTTGTGCTGGAGTGCCAGTTCTGGTGGTGGTGGAGCACCATCTCGGGTGCTGGTGGAGCACTGAGTCTGGTGGTCGTGGAGTGCCAGCTCAGATAGTGGTGGAAGGCCAACTCCAATGGTGGGTGGAGCACCAGCTCTGATAGTGGTGGAGAGCCAGACCTGGTAGTGGTGGAGTGCCAGCTTCAGTGGTGATTGAGCGCTGGCTCCGATGGTGGTGGGGCTCTGGCTCTGATAATGGTGGAGAGAGAGACCTGGGAATGCTGGAGTGCCAGCTCCAGTGGTGAATGAGCGCTGGCTCCGATGGTGGTGGAGCGCCGGCTCTGATAATGGTGGAGAGAGACCTGGGAATGCTGGAGTGCCAGCTCCAGTGGTGAATGAGCGCTGGCTCTGATGGTGGTGGAGCGCCGGCTCTGATAATGGTGGAGAGAGACCTGGGAATGCTGGAGTGCCAGCTCCAGTGGTGAATGAGCGCTGGCTCTGATGGTGGTGGAGCGCCGGCTCTGATAATGGTGGAGAGAGACCTGGGAATGCTGGAGTGCCAGCTCCAGTGGTGATTGAGCGCTGGCTCTGATGGTGGTGGGGCTCTGGCTCTGATAATGGTGGAGAGAGAGACCTGGGAATGCTGGAGTGCCAGCTCCAGTGGTGAATGAGCGCTGGCTCCGATGGTGGTGGAGCGCCGGCTCTGATAATGGTGGAGAGAGAGACCTGGGAATGCTGGAGTGCCAGCTCCAGTGGTGAATGAGCGCTGGCTCCGATGGTGGTGGAGCGCCGGCTCTGATAATGGTGGAGAGAGACTTGGGAATGCTGGAGTGCCAGCTCCAGTGGTGAATGAGCGCTGGCTCCGATGGTGGTGTGAGCGCCGGCTCTGATAATGGTGGAGAGAGACCTGGGAATGCTGGAGTGCCAGCTCCAGTGGTGATTGAGCGCTGGCTCCGATGGTGGTGGAGTGCCGGCTCTGATAATGGTGGAGAGAGAGACTTGGTTGTGCTGGAGTGCCAGTTCTGGTGGTGGTGGAGTGCCACGTCTGGTTGTGGTGGAGCGCCAGCTCCGGTGGCAGTAAGATCATTCCACACTGTAAGATGTTCTGAATAGATGGATTTTCAAGTTCTGCTTGAAAGTTCTGAATGTAGGGGACAGTCGGACGTGTTGGGATGCAGAATTCCAGAGGGTGGGGGATGCTCGGGAGAAGTCTTGCAGGCGGTTGGATGAGGAACGTACAAGGGAGGAGGAAAGAAGGAGGTTTTAGGACATTGAAAGTATACATTAGAAAAGTCTACTTGAAGGTTTCAACCGGGCTGTACCTTCATGATGCTAAATCCCCAGGTATATAAAATGCCTTCAAGGGGCAGCGACCTGGAAAAGGTTGTGCATTACCGGAGGTCAATGATGAAATATTGCAATTATACACCTGTGCACGGGGAGATAATACCAACCATTCACATCCACTGTTTGCTATTGATCCTCATCTTCCCATCTCTACAAAGGAGCCAGAAGGATTCCTCGCCCGGAGGCAAAGCCGAATGTAAATGTGGGTTCACAACAAAGAAGAATGGGAAAAACTGTGAAAATTCATTAAGTGATAATAAATTGGGGGAGCTTTATCTCCAGAGGGGGAAGCGCTCTCATACTGTGTTAATTAAAGGGAAATAGCAATTAAAGCATTTAATGAAATCTCTGCATGCAAATGAAGCCCTACAGAGAGAAGCCGAGATACTGAAGCTCCTCCAAGTTCAGGAAAACATCAAAACGTTGCTCTGAACCAAAGAGCTGACGATCTCCTGTTATCTGAGGGATCCGCATGAATCCCTTGATCAGTGTTCACATGCAGATAGTTAGCTGCTCTGGTAACTGTGATAAACTCGCGCTCTACAGTCACATTTGCATTATTCATGGTGCACTATTGACCTGCTGATATTTAGAAGGAGATTTTGGCTTTTGAGCAGCAATTTACAATAATCCACAGTTACAAACCAGAGAATGTGGAAGAACCTTACAATGAATGACGGATCCGGTCACAGGGAAACTAATGATGAAGAACTTTCCCGTGTAGCCCCCACTGCAGCCCTATGGGGGCCCCAAAAGTCCCTTTGGCCTATATGAAATGACCAGTAATATTAAAGACTTATAATAAATGGGGGCCCTGTTGAAGCTTTTACATCGGGGCCCATGAGCTTCACTGTATAACACTGTTGTTATTTGGACGCATTATGGAAGCATTAATTAGATGTTCTGTAGACCTGATATTTGGGCATGCTATGGTGGTGGTATTATTAGGGTAGTATTACTTTGGCATGCTATGGTGGTGATATTATTAGGGTAGTATTACTTTGGCATGCTATGGTGGTGATATTATTAGGGTAGTATCACTTTGGCATGCTATGGTGGTGATATTATTAGGGTAGTATCACTTTGGCATGCTATGGTGGTGATATTATTAGGGTAGTATTACTTTGGCATGCCATGGTGGTGGTATTATTAGGGTAGTATCACTTTGGCATGCTATGGTGGTGATATTATTAGGGTAGTATTACTTTGGCATGCTATGGTGGTGGTATTATTAGGGTAGTATTACTTTGGCATGCCATGGTGGTGGTATTATTAGGGTAGTATCACTTTGGCATGCTATGGTGGTGATATTATTAGGGTAGTATTACTTTGGCATGCCATGGTGGTGGTATTATTAGGGTAGTATTACTTTGGCATGCTATGGTGGTGGTATTATTAGGGTAGTATTACTTTGGCATGCTATGGTGGTGGTATTATTAGGGTAGTATTACTTTGGCATGCCATGGTGGTGGTATTATTAGGGTAGTATCACTTTGGCATGCTATGGTGGTGATATTATTAGGGTAGTATTACTTTGGCATGCTATGGTGGTGATATTATTAGGGTAGTATTACTTTGGCATGCTATGGTGGTGATATTATTAGGGTAGTATCACTTTGGCATGCTATGGTGGTGATATTATTAGGGTAGTATCACTTTGGCATGCTATGGTGGTGATATTATTAGGGTAGTATTACTTTGGCATGCCATGGTGGTGGTATTATTAGGGTAGTATCACTTTGGCATGCTATGGTGGTGATATTATTAGGGTAGTATTACTTTGGCATGCTATAGTGGTGGTATTATTAGGGTAGTATTACTTTGGCATGCCATGGTGGTGGTATTATTAGGGTAGTATCACTTTGGCATGCTATGGTGGTGATATTATTAGGGTAGTATTACTTTGGCATGCCATGGTGGTGGTATTATTAGGGTAGTATTACTTTGGCATGCCATGGTGTGTGATATTATTAGGGTAGTATTACTTTGGCATGCTATGGTGGTGATATTATTAGGGTAGTATTACTTTGGCATGCCATGGTGGTGATATTATTAGGGTAGTATTACTTTGGCATGCCATGGTGGTGGTATTATTAGGGTAGTATTACTTTGGCATGCTATGGTGGTGGTATTATTAGGGTAGTATTACTTTGGCATGCCATGGTGGTGATATTATTAGGGTAGTATTACTTTGGCATGCTATGGTGGTGATATTATTAGGGTAGTATTACTTTGGCATGCTATGGTGGTGATATTATTAGGGTAGTATTACTTTGGCATGCTATGGTGGTGGTATTATTAGGGTAGTATTACTTTGGCATGCTATGGTGGTGGTATTATTAGGGTAGTATTACTTTGGCATGCTATGGTGGTGATATTATTAGGGTAGTATTACTTTGGCATGCTATGGTGGTAATATTATTAGGGTAGTATTACTTTGGCATGCTATGGTGGTGATATTATTAGGGTAGTATTACTTTGGCATGCTATGGTGGTGATATTATTAGGGTAGTATCACTTTGGCATGCTATGGTGGTGATATTATTAGGGTAGTATCACTTTGGCATGCTATGGTGGTGATATTATTAGGGTAGTATTACTTTGGCATGCCATGGTGGTGGTATTATTAGGGTAGTATCACTTTGGCATGCTATGGTGGTGATATTATTAGGGTAGTATTACTTTGGCATGCTATGGTGGTGGTATTATTAGGGTAGTATTACTTTGGCATGCCATGGTGGTGGTATTATTAGGGTAGTATCACTTTGGCATGCTATGGTGGTGATATTATTAGGGTAGTATTACTTTGGCATGCCATGGTGGTGGTATTATTAGGGTAGTATTACTTTGGCATGCTATGGTGGTGGTATTATTAGGGTAGTATTACTTTGGCATGCTATGGTGGTGGTATTATTAGGGTAGTATTACTTTGGCATGCCATGGTGGTGGTATTATTAGGGTAGTATCACTTTGGCATGCTATGGTGGTGATATTATTAGGGTAGTATTACTTTGGCATGCTATGGTGGTGATATTATTAGGGTAGTATTACTTTGGCATGCTATGGTGGTGATATTATTAGGGTAGTATCACTTTGGCATGCTATGGTGGTGATATTATTAGGGTAGTATCACTTTGGCATGCTATGGTGGTGATATTATTAGGGTAGTATTACTTTGGCATGCCATGGTGGTGGTATTATTAGGGTAGTATCACTTTGGCATGCTATGGTGGTGATATTATTAGGGTAGTATTACTTTGGCATGCTATAGTGGTGGTATTATTAGGGTAGTATTACTTTGGCATGCCATGGTGGTGGTATTATTAGGGTAGTATCACTTTGGCATGCTATGGTGGTGATATTATTAGGGTAGTATTACTTTGGCATGCCATGGTGGTGGTATTATTAGGGTAGTATTACTTTGGCATGCCATGGTGGTGATATTATTAGGGTAGTATTACTTTGGCATGCTATGGTGGTGTATATTATTAGGGTAGTATTACTTTGGCATGCCATGGTGGTGATATTATTAGGGTAGTATTACTTTGGCATGCCATGGTGGTGGTATTATTAGGGTAGTATTACTTTGGCATGCTATGGTGGTGGTATTATTAGGGTAGTATTACTTTGGCATGCCATGGTGGTGATATTATTAGGGTAGTATTACTTTGGCATGCTATGGTGGTGATATTATTAGGGTAGTATTACTTTGGCATGCTATGGTGGTGATATTATTAGGGTAGTATTACTTTGGCATGCTATGGTGGTGGTATTATTAGGGTAGTATTACTTTGGCATGCTATGGTGGTGGTATTATTAGGGTAGTATTACTTTGGCATGCTATGGTGGTGATATTATTAGGGTAGTATTACTTTGGCATGCTATGGTGGTAATATTATTAGGGTAGTATTACTTTGGCATGCTATGGTGGTGATATTATTAGGGTAGTATTACTTTGGCATGCTATGGTGGTGATATTATTAGGGTAGTATTACTTTGGCATGCTATGGTGGTGATATTATTAGGGTAGTATTACTTTGGCATGCTATGGTGGTGATATTATTAGGGTAGTATTACTTTGGCATGCTATGGTGGTGGTATTATTAGGGTAGTATTACTTTGGCATGCTATGGTGGTGATATTATTAGGGTAGTATTACTTTGGCATGCTATGGTGGTAATATTATTAGGGTAGTATTACTTTGGCATGCTATGGTGGTGATATTATTAGGGTAGTATTACTTTGGCATGCTATGGTGGTGATATTATTAGGGTAGTATTACTTTGGCATGCTATGGTGGTGATATTATTAGGGTAGTATTACTTTGGCATGCTATGGTGGTGATATTATTAGGGTAGTATTACTTTGGCATGCTATGGTGGTGATATTATTAGGGTAGTATTACTTTGGCATGCTATGGTGGTGGTATTATTAGGGTAGTATTACTTTGGCATGCTATGGTGGTGATATTATTAGGGTAGTATTACTTTGGCATGCTATGGTGGTAATATTATTAGGGTAGTATTACTTTGGCATGCTATGGTGGTGATATTATTAGGGTAGTATTACTTTGGCATGCTATGGTGGTGATATTATTAGGGTAGTATTACTTTGGCATGCTATGGTGGTGATATTATTAGGGTAGTATTACTTTGGCATGCTATGGTGGTGATATTATTAGGGTAGTATTACTTTGGCATGCTATGGTGGTGATATTATTAGGGTAGTATTACTTTGGCATGCTATGGTGGTGATATTATTAGGGTAGTATTACTTTGGCATGCTATGGTGGTGATATTATTAGGGTAGTATTACTTTGGCATGCTATGGTGGTGATATTATTAGGGTAGTATCACTTTGGCATGCTATGGTGGTGATATTATTAGGGTAGTATTACTTTGGCATGCTATGGTGGTGATATTGTTAGGGTAGTATTACTCTGGCATGCTATGGTGGTGATATTGTTAGGGTAGTATTACTTTGGCATGCTATGGTGGTGGTATTGTTAGGGTAGTATTACTTTGGCATGCTATGGTGGTGGTATTATTAGGGTAGTATTACTTTGGCATGCCATGGTGGTGATATTATTAGGGTAGTATTACTTTGGCATGCTATGGTGGTGGTATTATTAGGGTAGTATTACTTTGGCATGCCATGGTGGTGGTATTATTAGGGTAGTATTACTTTGGCATCCTATGGTGGTAGTATTATTAGGGTAGTATTACTTTGGCATGCTATGGTGGTGGTATTATTAGGGTAGTATTACTTTGGCATGCTATGGTGGTGATATTGTTAGGGTAGTATTACTTTGGCATCCTATGGTGGTGATATTATTAGGGTAGTATTACTTTGGCATGCTATGGTCGCACTTTTATTGAACGTGCTATGATGATAATATTACTTTTATCGATCTGTGGTTGTCAGGTCTGGTGGTTCGGATGGAGGTAGGCTTCGAGGTAGACCTCCGGTGGTCAGACATTATCCTTTCTCATACCTCTGCACTTGAGCAAGTCCCTCGTACCTCCAGGCGTTCTCCAGCTTTCCGTCAGGTCACCCGTCGCCCCTCACTGGTCATGAGGAGTGGGGTGTTGCCTCCGGTAAATGGAGCTAGTGCAAGTACTCGCTTCGCCATAGGAGACGGGTCGCCATTTTTCCCAATGATCATCATACTCAGGGGTCTCGGGATGCCGGGTCCTAGCTGGTGTCAACTTTTGCCAAGGATATGGGACGCTGAGGCTCCTGGCTAAGCCACGTGGTGAGAGGTTCCTAAGACGCCACCCTCCACGTCCTCTCATTTGCCTCTCTGGACTGAGGCTGGAGATCAGCGGTGTCAGGTGATCCATGAGAGGGTGATATAAACCCGTCATATTTTGTGTGATTCTTTTGGTTTGATCTCTTGCTCTGGTTTTGGTCTTAGCTGGTTCTTAGCCTTTCCTTATACTTAGCTAGGATCTGCATAGCTTCCCTGGTATACTGGTGTGTGTGATCCATCTGTGCCCTGTGTGCCAGTCACAGCCATCTTGCTATTTGTCCCCTGGGAAGGGCTCTGCCAATATCCCTCCTCTCCAGGTTCGGAAGGCGGGTGAAAAGTGCCCCGGCACTCAGGTGTGCATTAGCGTGAAGGCTAGCACCAAGTGTGGCTGGCGCACTGTGATTGCTGGACTGCAGTCCGGTCATTCCATCATCACCCTGGCATTACAGTAATTTGGGCATACTGTAGCGGTAACATTATTTAGGAGCTTTCTAGTACTGCTATTTGGACATGCTATGAAGTTAGTATTTAGCCACTAAAGGTCACTTTTTTGGACATACTATGATGGTTGATCTAGGGAGCGTATGGCACTGTTATTTGGACACACTATGAATCTAATATATTTTACGGCACTGTATATCACTGATATTTGTGCATGCTATGATGGTAATATTAGCGCACTTTATATAACTGGTAATTAGCCAGTGTATGACACTATTTTTGGACATACTTGTCACGTGCGTTGCATGTGGCTGAGACCTTTGCTGTAACTGGGTTAAGAGGGTCTCGGCGATTAACAGATCTTTGGGTTCCGCTCGGTGATTAACATTAGGGAAGCAGATTTTAATTTGGTGTTGAAGGGTTAAGAGTTCCTTTTTGATTCTGCTGGAGATTCCATACAGCTCTAATCCCAGCTGCTGCACCTTGCTGCCACTCCTTTCATTATTTAAACTCACTCTTTACTCTTCCATGTGCCAGTTATAGTTCCTCTATGCTGACCTTCCAGGAGACGTTGTCCTTGTACAATCTGTGAAGTTTCGATTGTTGTTTTATTCCCGCCTTTTTGTCTTTCTCCCTGTGTTGTTTAAATGCAGTAGTAGGACTAGCATCTTGCTGTCCTAGGGTTAGCCAGGGCCTGGGCACATGATTACGCACAGGAGGAAGGACCCGTCTAGGGACGATAGGGAGTGTCCCTGGTTTTCCCTTCTTTTGCACCACACGCTAAGTGTCTCCTTGCTCTATTGTGATAATGCCATTATTAATCACGGTATAACAGCGTTATGTGGACAATTACTAAAGCAGTTTTATCAGTGCAACATTTTTTAAGAAATGTAATATGGTTGTTTGGAGATGCTTTGACAATTATTTGCAGCACAGTATGGCAGTATTATTAATGCAAAATATGTTTATTAGACTGATTTTACTGACGGGTGGCCCCACTAGTGTGTTGCATGATCACGCCTCTGCTTTTTCACTATTCTTATAAATATAAATGTTTTTTTTAATTTCACAACGAGCAAAAATCTGCATGAAGTTTTAATAAGTTTCATGTTTTTTTCCAGGTTTCCTCCATGTTATTTAGAGTTTTTCTACATTTCAAACCTAAACTAACAAGTTAATTGGTTTTCTATGAAGTTTGCCCTAGCATGGAATATGGAGATTGGACTGCGAGCCCCACTGGGGAAAAGGATTTTCGGAGGATTTTCTGGGTGCTTATCTAAATTACATAATTCCTGCATTTTCTGCTTTATTTCAATATCTCGCAGCCAGACATCACCCGTCTCAGACTGATTACACTTTAATAAATGGCGCTGATTAGACATAATTACTCTAAAATATAATTTTTGGCAGGATCAGGATCTGTAATAATGAAGTGGATGTAAATGAATAACACCAGTACAATGGGCAGGCGCTGTGCAGCCTTATCACTGCACATATACGGCTGATTGTACAATAGATCTGTGCTGACAATGTTGCACCTGACACCGACATTCTCCCGGTCGCCCTGGGAAAAGTCATTGGTGGAAACTTCACACAAAGAACTTTGTGCAGATCAAGACGTCTCCGAGGAACACAAAACCCAGAAACTCGAGGGAGGAAATGTATGAAAGGGTCTAGGAGGGGCTGTGAACAGATCCACTTCCCCGTGTAACGCTCCGCAATAGTGTGAGCGCATTATAATAACATGGACTAATGACCGTAATACAGAGGGACGGAAAGGGAAAATACAGAGGGAAAATGAAAATCACATTTTTGGATATTAATTGCCCCTCAATAAGGGCTCATCAACCTGCTGTTAGTGCAAACTGTAGCTCTGACTTTGTCCTTAAAGGGGTTTTCCCACAATGAAAGTTAATTTTAAAGGATATTTTAATCAATAGATCTTGGATTATTAATAACTTCCACAATTGGATGTGTTTAAAAAAAATGTTCCTGTGCTGAGATAATCTTGTATGTGTGTCCCAGCTATGTACTGTGTAATGGATGTGTCTGACCGTACAGGGACATGGTCTGATCATACCACATCTCCTGTGCTGAGATAATCTTATGTATGTGTCCCTTTTATGTACTGTGTAATGGATGTGTCTGACTATACAGGGACATGGTCTGATCATACCACATCTCCTGTGCTGAGATAATCTTATATATGTGTCCCTGCTATGTACTGTGTAATGGATGTGTCTGACCGTACAGGGACATGGTCTGCTCATACCACATCTCCTGTGCTGAGATAATCTTATGTATGTGTCCCTTTTATGTACTGTGTAATGGATGTGTCTGACTATACAGGGACATGGTCTGATCATACCACATCTCCTGTGCTGAGATAATCTTATATATGTGTCCCTGCTATGTACTGTGTAATGGATGTGTCTGACCGTACAGGGACATGGTCTGATCATACCACATCTCCTGTGCTGAGATAATCTTATATATGTGTCTCTGCTATGTACTGTGTAATGGATGTGTCTGACCGTACAGGGACATGCTCTGATCATACCACATCTCCTGTGCTGAGATAATCTTATATATGTGTCCCTGCTATGTACTGTGTAATGGATGTGTCTGACCGTACAGGGACATGGTCTGCTCATACCACATCTCCTGTGCTGAGATAATCTTATGTATGTGTCCCTTTTATGTACTGTGTAATGGATGTGTCTGACTATACAGGGACATGGTCTGATCATACCACATCTCCTGTGCTGAGATAATCTTATATATGTGTCCCTGCTATGTACTGTGTAATGGATGTGTCTGACCGTACAGGGACATGGTCTGCTCATACCACATCTCCTGTGCTGAGATAATCTTATGTATGTGTCCCTTTTATGTACTGTGTAATGGATGTGTCTGACTATACAGGGACTTGGTCTGATCATACCACATCTCCTGTGCTGAGATAATCTTATATATGTGTCCCTGCTATGTACTGTGTAATGGATGTGTCTGACCGTACAGGGACATGGTCTGATCATACCACATCTCCTGTGCTGAGATAATCTTATATAAGTGTCCCTGCTATGTACTGTGTAATGGATGTGTCTGACCATTCAGGGACAAAGTCTGATCATACCACATCTCCTGTGCTGAGATAATCTTATATATGTGTCCCTGCTATATACTGTGTAATGGATGTGTCTGACCGTACAGGGACATGGTCTGATCATACCATATCTCCTGTGCTGACATAATCTTATATATGTGTCCCTGCTATGTACTGTGTAATGGATGTGTATGACTATACAGGGACATGGTCTGATCATACCACATCTCCTGTGCTGAGATAATCTTATATATGTGTCCCTGCTATGTACTGTGTAATGGAGGTGTCTGACCGTACAGGGACATGGTCTGATCATACCACATCTCCTGTGCTGAGATAATCTTATATATGTGTCCCTGCTATGTACTGTGTAATGGATGTGTCTGACCGTACAGGGACATGGTCTGATCATACCACATTTCCTGTGCTGAGATAATCTTATATATGTGTCCCTGCTATGTACTGTGTAAACGATGTGTCTGACCGTACAGGGGCATGGTCTGATCATACCACATCTCCTGTGCTGAGATAATCTTATATATGTGTCTGTGCTATGTACTGTGTAATGGATGTGTCTGACCATACAGGGACATGGTCTGACCACACCACATCTCCTGTGCTGAAATAATCTTATATATATGTCCCTGCTATGTACTGTGTAATGGATGTGTCTGACAGTACAGGGACATAGTCTGATCATACCACATCTCCTGTGCTGAGATTATTTTATATATGTGCCTCTGCTATGTACTGTGTAATGGATGTGTCTGACCATACAGGGACATGGTCTGACCACACCACATCTCCTGTGCTGAAATAATCTTATATATATATGTCCCTGCTATGTACTGTGTAATGGATGTGTCTGACAGTACAGGGACATAGTCTGATCATACCACATCTCCTGTGCTGAGATAATCTTATATATGTGCCTCTGCTACGTACTGTGTAATGGATGTGTCCCCGCTATGTACTGTGTAATGGATGTGTCCCTGCTATGTACTGTGTAATGGATGTGTCTGACCATTCAGGGACATGGTCTGATCATACCACATCTCCTGTGCTGAGATAATCTTATATATGTGTCCCTGCTATGTACTGTGTAATGGATGTGTCTGACTGTACAGGGACATGGTCGAAATGAAAGCTTTGCTGTGATTGGTTGACAAGTCTTATGAGGCCCATATTAACTTTAGCTGTGGCCTCTAATGCTCGGTGTGCCTTTATTACCTATAGCAACCAATCACAGTGCAGCTTTCATTTCTTAAACTGATAAAATGAGAATTGAGATGTGATTGGCTGCCAAGTGTAATAAAGCCTATTTTACGTTAGATTCTTTTGCTCAATAACCCCATCACACATGGTGAACATATCTGTCACAGAATATTTTTCTCCTGTTTTTCCGGTTTATTATGTGGTAAAGTGAATGATATAATTCAGAGCTTCCTCTCCCACAGAACACAATCAGACTGCACATAGAGCAGTGTGACCCGACACTCACAGAACACGTCTCCTCCAGAGTCCAGTGGTGGCGGCTTTACACCGCTCCATCCGAAGGTCAGCGTTGTGCTTAGTGATATATGGCTGCACAGAACACGTCTCCTCCAGAGTCTAGTGGTGGTGACTTTACTCCGCTCCATCTGACTCTCAGCATTGTGCTTTGTGTTGTACAGCTTCACAGAACACGTCTCTTCCAGAGTCCAGTGATGGCAGCTTTACAATGCTCTTTTTGACGCTCGGCATTGTGCTTGGTGATGTACGGCTGCAGCTGCTCGGCATTATGCTTTATGATGTACGGCTGCAGCTGCTCAGCATTGTGCTTGGTGATGTACGGCTGTAGCTGCTCGACATTGTGCTCGGTGATGTACAGCTGCAGCTGCTCGGCATTGTGCTTGGTGATGTACAGCTGCAGCAGCTTGGCGTTGTGCTTGGTGATGTACGGCTGCAGCTGCTCGACATTGTGCTTGGTGATGTACAGCTGCAGCAGCTTGGCATTGTGCTTGGTGATGTACGGCTGCAGCTGCTCGGCATTATGCTTTATGATGTACGGCTGCAGCTGCTCAGCATTGTGCTTGGTGGTATACGGCTGCAGCTGCTCGATATTGTGCTTGGTGATGTACGGCTGCAGCTGCTCAGCATTGTGCTTGGTGATGTACGGCTGCAGCTGCTCGACTTTGTGCTTGGTGATGTACAGCTGCAGCTGCTAGGCATTGTGCTTGGTGACGTACGGCTGCAGCTGCTGGGTATTGTGCTTGTTGATGTACAGCTGCTAGGCATTGTGCTTGGTGACGTACGGCTGCAGCTGCTCGTCCATGAAGCTCCCGGTGGGCGCAGTGTTTGTGCTGATGTTACTAGAGGAGGTCTGGACTTTGCAGTTATGGGGTCAGCAGAGCGGCGCGGACTTTTGGGCCTTCTGCTCCTCAGCACTGCTCACCCCGCTTGGTAACGTTTCGGCTGGGTCTCCACTTTGTGGCTGAGTTGATGCGCTTCATTCCACTTCTCATTAATATCACTCACAGGTGTGAGGTTTTCAATCTGCTTAAAAATGATAAATGTGCCATATCCACAAATGTCAGGCAGTTCACAAGAGGGAAGAACTTCAAGGAGACAGTAAAGCTGTGGAAGTGACAACAAGGAGGACACTGAGGTGTGGAAACGCTTCACTGGAACGTGTCAGGTTTTGTCACTGGATTTGGGGCAATAAAATGGATGTGGTCAATTTGTTGGAGCATTACTGGAATTAGCACAGTCACAAACAATTGCTAAAGTAACAGAACGTCTCCTAAAGACTTCACTAAATGCCCCAAAGAAAGTAAAGTATATAGGTTGTACACACGCATCAGCTCACTGCAGTGAATACTATAGCACCTGTCAATGGGGGATATATATGGCAGCAAGTGAGCAATTACGGGAGTTCTGGGGAGTTAATAAGTTGGAAGCAGAAAACATGAGCAAGTGTGAGGGTCTGAGGACCAAACAGTGATGGCTACTGGACCGAAACATGGGTCTCTGATAAATGCAACGCATGCTATGTAGAAAGGTGTTAGATCTCCCCCTATATACAGATCAGACAGAGGTGACCTTTGTGTATGACCCTCTTCATTAAGGAGGTTTGTTCAATAATAGATTTGCAAGTGCTTCCAGACAGCGGCGTAACTTGGCCCTAATGTGAAAGCTTCAATGGGGCCCCAAATTATTGCAAATCTGTAATAGAATTATTCTTTTTCTGTAGACATTTGGGGCCCCCTAGGCAACAGGGCCCGGGTGCAATTGCAACGCCTGCACCTATTCTAGGTACAACCCTGGCTACAGACTATCAGACGAAACATGAAGGCTGCATCGGTGATGTGACTTAACAATATTCCATGTGTGTTGGAAATCGTAGTTCTAACATCACCATATAAAGTCTTTGGGAGTTATATACAGCAAGCTCTCGTGCCCTGGCAGTGCCCATCCGCACCCATTTACCGGGCTGGGATCCAAACAGGTCTGCAAGGGTAAAATTGCTTGAATAGTAAGAGCTGATCTTTATTATTATTATTATTATTATTATTTATTATTATAGTGCCATTAATTACATATGGAAAGGGTATACATAGACAAGTACAATGAACATGGACAGTATGAGGCACACAGGTCCAGAAGAAAGAGACACTGACCACGAGGGCTCACAATCTACCATTTTACAAACCTGTAGGTCATGACCCCTTCGCTTGACCTTTGGAAGAAGATTTTAATGTGAAAGGGACAGCCGGGATAGGACTCATCACCGGAGCCAAAAAAGTTGACCAACGAGAGAACACCTTCACAACCGGGATTTAAGAACATTGTTGCTGAAAGTTTCGTAATCCTACTAAAGTTCTCCTTCCACTACTCTACATGAAGCTCGGACTGATGAAGCAGCGAAAGCTCTACCAAAAGGAGACTTTTAAGTAAGTGTGTACTAAGTTTCAGGGATTGTTTGAAGCAATACTGAAGGAAGGCATTTTTGCGGGTCCGGAATTATTAGAAAACTCTTGGAGTACAACATGTTTGACATAAAAATGACAGAAAAGAGATTGATGGGGACGACTGCTGGAGGCTTCACAGAGAAGATCCACAGCCTTCTATAAGAGAAAGATGGAAGGTGAACATGATGGAGGACGACTGCTGGAGGCTTCACAGAGAAGATCCACAGCCTTCTATAAGAGAAAGATGGAAGGTGAAGATAATGGAGGACGACTGCTGGAGGCTTCACAGAGAAGATCTGCAGCCTTCTATAAGAGAAAGATGGAAGGTGACCATGATGGAGGACGACTGCCGGACACTTCACAGAGAAGATCTGCAGCCTTCTATAAGAGAAAGATGGAAGGTGACCATGATGGAGGACGACTGCTGGAGGCTTCACAGAGAAGATCTGCAGCCTTCTATAAGAGAAAGATGGAAGGTGAACATGATGGAGGACGACTGCTGGAGGCTTCACAGAGAAGATCTGCAGCCTTCTATAAGAGGAAAGATGGAAGGTGACCATGATGGAGGACGACTGCTGGAGGCTTCACAGAGAAGATCGCAGCCTTCTATAAGAGAAAGATGGAAGGTGACCATGATGGGGACGACTGCTGGAGGCTTCACAGAGAAGATCTGCAGCCTTCTATAAGGAAAGATGGAAGTGACCATGATGGAGGGACACTGCTGGAGCTTCACAGAGAAGATCTGCAGCCTTCTATAAGAGAAAGATGGAAGGTGAACATGATGGGACGATGCTGGAACTTCACAGAGAAGATCTGCAGCCTTCTATAAGAGAAGATGGAAGGTGACCATGATGGGGGACGACTGCTGGAGCTTCACAGAGAAGATCTGCAGCCTTCTATAAGAGAAAGATGGAAGGTGACATGATGGAGGACGACTGCTGGAGCTTCACAGAGAAGATCTGCAAGCCTTCTATAAGAGAAAGATGGAAGTGAACATGATGGAGGACGACTGCTGGAGATTCACAGAGAAGATCTGCAGCCTTCTATAAGAGAAGATGGAAGGTGAACATGATGGAGGACGACTGCTGGAGCTTCACAGAGAAGATCTCAAGCCTTCTATAAGAGAAAGAGGAAGGTGACCATGATGGGGACGACTGCTGGAGCTTCACAAGAAGATCGCAGCCTTCTATAAGAGAAGATGAAGTGACATATGGGACGACTGCTGGAACTTCACAGAGAAGATCTGCAGCCTTCTATAAGAGAAAGATGGAAGGTGACATGATGGAGGACACTGCGGACTTCACAAGAAGATCTGCAGCTTCTATAAGAGAAAGATGGAAGGTACCATGATGGGGACGACTGTGAACTTCACAGAGAAGATCTGCAGCCTTCTATAGAGAAAGATGGAAGTGACATGATGGGGGACGACTGCTGGAGGCTTCACAGAGAAGATCGCAGCCTTCTATAAGAGAAAGATGGAAGGTGACATGATGGAGGACGACTGCTGAGCTTCACAGAGAAGATCTGCAGCCTTCTATAAGAGAAAGATGGAAGGTGACCATGATGGAGGACGACTGCTGGAGCTTCACAGAGAAGATCGCAGCTTCTATAAGAGAAAATGGAAGGTGACATGATGGAGGACGACTGCTGGAGCTTCACAGAGAAGATCCAGCCTTCTATAAGAGAAAGATGGAAGGTGACATGATGGAGGACGACTGCTGGAGCTTCACAGAGAGATCTGCAGCCTTCTATAAGAGAAAGATGGAAGGTGACCATGATGGGGACGACTGCTGGACTTCACAGAGAAGATCTGCAGCCTTCTATAGAGAAGATGGAAGGTGACATGATGGAGGACGACTGCTGGAGCTTCACAGAGAAGATCGCAGCCTTCTATAAGAGAAGATGGAAGGTGACCATGATGGGGACGACTGCTGGAGGCTTCACAGAGAAGATCTGCAGCCTTCTATAGAGAAAGATGGAAGGACATGATGGAGGACGACTGCTGGAGGCTTCACAGAGAAGATCGCAGCCTTCTATAAGAGAAATGGAAGGTGACATGATGGAGGACGACTGCTGGAGGCTTCACAGAGAAGATCCAGCCTTCTATAAGAGAAGATGGAAGGTGACCATGATGGAGGACGACTGCTGGAGGCTTCACAGAGAAGATCCAGCCTTCTATAAGAGAAAGATGGAAGGTGACATGATGGGGACGACTGCTGAGGCTTCACAGAGAAGATCGCAGCCTTCTATAAGAGAAGATGAAGTGACCATGATGGGGACACTGCTGGAGCTTCACAGAGAAGATCTGCAGCCTTCTATAAGAGAAGATGGAAGGTGACCATGATGGAGGACGACTGCTGGAGGCTTCACAGAGAAGATCTGCAGCCTTCTATAAGGAAAGATGGAAGGTGACATGATGGGGACACTGCTGGAGCTTCACAGAGAAGATCTGCAGCCTTCTATAGAGAAAGATGGAAGGTGACCATGATGGGGACGACTGCTGGAGCTTCACAGAGAAGATCTGCAGCCTTCTATAAGAGAAAGATGGAAGGTGACATGATGGAGGACGACTGCTGGAGCTTCACAGAGAAGATCGCAGCCTTCTATAAGAGAAAGATGAAGGACATGATGGGGACGACTGCTGGAGCTTCACAGAGAAGATCTGCAGCCTTCTATAGAGAAGATGGAAGGTGACCATGATGGGGACGACTGCTGGAGCTTCACAGAGAAGATCTGCAGCCTTCTATAAGAGAGAGATGGAAGGTGACCATGATGGGGGACGACTGCTGGAGGCTTCACAGAGAAGATCCACAGCCTTCTATAAGAGAAAGATGGAAGGTGAACATGATGGAGGACGACTGCTGGAGGCTTCACAGAGAAGATCTGCAGCCTTCTATAAGAAAGATGGAAGGTGACCATGATGGAGGACGACTGCTGGACACTTCACAGAGAAGATCTGCAGCCTTCTATAAGAGAAAGATGGAAGGTGAACATGATGGAGGACGACTGCTGGAGGCTTCACAGAGAAGATCCACAGCCTTCTATAAGAGAAAGATGGAAGGTGAACATGATGGAGGACGACTGCTGGAGGCTTCACAGAGAAGATCTGCAGCCTTCTATAAGAGAAAGATGGAAGGTGAACATGATGGAGGACGACTGCTGGAGGCTTCACAGAGAAGATCTGCAGCCTTCTATAAGAGAAAGATGGAAGGTGACCATGATGGAGGACGACTGCTGGACACTTCACAGAGGAGATCTGCAGCCTTCTATAAGAGAAAGATGGAAGGTGATCATGATGGAGGACGACTGCTGGAGGCTTCACAGAGAAGATCTGCAGCCTTCTATAAGAGAAAGATGGAAGGTGACCATGATGGAGGACGACTGCTGGACACTTCACAGAGAAGATCTGCAGCCTTCTATAAGAGAAAGATGGAAGGTGATCATGATGGAGGACGACTGCTGGAGGCTTCACAGAGAAGATCCACAGCCTTCTATAAGAGGAAGGTGGAAGGTGAACATGATGGAGGACGACTGCTGGAGGCTTCACAGAGAAGATCTGCAGCCTTCTATAAGAGAAAGATGGGAGGTGAACATGATGGGGGACGACTGCTGGAAACTTCACAGAGAAGATCTGCAGCCTTCTATAAGAGAAAGATGGAAGGTGACCATGATGGGGGACGACTGCTGGAAACTTCACAGAGAAGATCTGCAGCCTTCTATAAGAGAAAGATGGAACATGACCATGATGGGGGACGACTGCTGGAGGCTTCACATAGAAGATCTGCAGCCTTCTATAAGAGAAAGATGGGAGGTGAATGTGGAGCCCCAAGGGACGTGGGGTACTCGGTACCGGACCGATCTGCTGCTGGGGATGTCACTGGTGGCCTGGTCCGGACCGTGTCCCTGGCTCAGCACAATAAAAGGGGAATATTTACAAGGGATTATGTCACGGGTGACGCCACCCACTTGATGCGGCCAGTAATGGGGGCCGCCGCTGCTGCAGAACCTCCGGGGGTGATGTGAGGGCAGCGGAGGTGGTATAGTTCCAGTGGGGGGAACTGTATCCCCCGGGGCAGTAAAGGGTTAAAGTCTATTGGGGTTATAGATGGTGGGGAAGAGTTGGAGGACACACACACACTTACGTTTAGTTGATACTGTAATTCCCTTCTTGTCCTGATGCTGCAGAGCCGACAGGCTGGATCTGCAGGGAGGAATTGTCTCTGTGCTGAATCTGGAGCAAAGGTCGCAATCACTACACAGACTCCAAAGTTGTTTTCCAAAGCTTTACTGCTGATATTATTGCAGATTATAGTCCACGGGGTCTGTAATGGAGCTGGGCTCTCTCCCCACACCCTGTCCGGGTCGTTGGCCTCCTTGTGCTGCACTGTGTGTGTGTCCTGAGCTGCTGCTTCAAGCTAAGCTGCTGGGATTCCTCACGTCTCTCTCTGTATGCTGCTGGTACCACTTGGCTAGGCAACTTGGGTCCTCTATGCTGCACTGACCCCTCCGTGTTGCTTCACTCTGGTACTAGGGGGTATCTAGAGATCCCACTGTTCCTGGATTCGCTGTGCTGTGGGTGCCAGACACAGTACTGGATCCGGTGTCCGTCTCTCTGTGCTTACTTCTGGGCAAGTGATGGTGTCACTCTGGCTCCCAGATGTGTTCCTCTGTTTTTCGTTCTCCTTTTCCTCTGACCCTTGCTAGGTCTGCACTGAGCTAACTCTGCTCTGTGTCCTTTCCTCATGCCTGCTCCGAGCTGAACTGCGCTCTCCCTCATGGGCAAGAGTCTATAAGGAAGCAGGAGGTGCTCCCTCTATTGCCCAGAGGTGGTAGTGTTTGTCAGTGTGTAGTGGGGGAGAGAACCCATGTGATGTTATTGTGGCACATTAACCCATGGGGTGCCACATTCCCCCTTAGTTAAATACAGTACTCCGGGACTGTAGAAAAACAAGTAAACAACAATTAATATTGACATAGACATAAAAATGAAAAAGTACAAAAATCACTAAAATGTGAAAAAGAGTTCGAAAGTCAAAAAGCAGTCTTTCCAGAGGTTTAGTCTATTGCCTCCGGGCTGATGAATATATACAAGAGAGTTCTTACCACAACCAGTCCGTGGTATATATGGTCCATAACTAAATAAGGAGATTGCAAAGTTCATACAGGATAGTCTCTGTAGGTACTGGGCTTTTTAACGTTGCAACAACTATATACATTTGTCCACTGAATTCAACTTATATTCAAACAACATATTTACATTATACATTTAATTCTGTATTTTATTCTTTGTACCTAGCCGGTAACTGACCTTGGGTACTACGCTCTGATCTGCGCAATGTTGGTGGACTTAGTATGAAAGTGTGAGTGGACGTGTACCTATTTGGGGTGCTTGGTGTTATGGCAGATGGTGGTCTGACTGCAGGACTGGCAAGTTCACTGGGACCAGGAATCTGTTCTTCCTCTTCGGATTCTACTTCCAGTTCTTCAAGTCTTGGGTCTTCTTCAGGTAACACGGGTTCTGGTAACACAGGTTCTGGTTTTGGGTCCATCATTGAAGGGAACGCAATCATTGGTACGACAACTGCTCCATGGTAATTTGGCCATGTTTTAGGAAAATCTCCTAGTACCGTGTGGAATACTTCTTCTTCTTTTTCTTTGGTAGGTTGGACCTGTACGGGTTCTATGACTTCAGGTGTCTTCAGGGTTTCAGGACACAATTTGAGTTGATCACGAGATACGACTTGTGAAGTTCTTCCTTCATCTTTGCTTATCAAATAGGTTTTAACATTGTCTTGGTTAGATGGTAGGACTGTGTATGGGACGGTTTCCCACTGATTATCCAGTTTGCCTGTACGTCTCTTTCTCTTGAGAACTTGATCACCTTCTTGTATTGGCATTGCTTGAGCATGTTTGTTAAAGGTCTTCTCTTGTCTTGCTCTTGCTTGTTGTAGGTTTCTCTCTACACATTCTTGAACTTGGTGATACTGTTTCTGACGTTTGATATCCCAATCTGTCTCTTCCAATTCTGTATCTGGTTTTTCAACTCCCATTTCTAGATCAATTGATAGCTTACCGGGTCTTGCACGCATAAGATAAGCTGGAGTGCAGTTTGTAGAACTCACGGGGACATGGTTGTATAAGTCTACCAAATCAGGTAATTTATCTGGCCACTGGTTTCTTTCTGATTCCGGTAAGGTCTTTAACAGTTCGATTACGATATGATTCATTTTCTCGCATAGACCATTTGTTTGGGGATGATACGTCGTTGTGCGAATCTTCTTGCAACCGTACATATTGCAGAATTCCTTGAATAGTTCTGATTCAAAAGCTGGACCTTGGTCTGCAAGGACTTGTTCTGGGTAACCATGTGGTCTACAGAAATGCGTCTGGAATGCTTTTGCTGCAGTCTTCGCTGTCAAGTCTTTGACTGGTACCACCACTAAGAAGCGTGAGTAATGGTCCACGATGGTTAAGGCATAGACATAGCCTGACCGGCTTGGTGACAACTTAACGTGATCTAATGCGACTAGCTCAAGTGGCTGCTTGGTTATTATTGGTTGAAGTGGAGCTTTCTGTAGATCTTTCCTTCTGAGGTTGCATGCGGCACATCTTCTGCACCATAGTTCAATGGATCCTCTCATGCCAACCCAATAGAATCTGTCTCTCAGGATTGCTTCTAACTTCTTCCATCCGAAATGACCTGCGTTGTCATGATAAGCCTCTAAGACCATTTGAGTGTCTCGCTTGGGCACGATTATTTGCCAGACCAGTTCATGCGTCTTGGGATTGGTAAATCGTCTACAGAGCTTCCCTTGATGCAGGAACAACTTTCCTTTATCCTTCCATAGCTGTATAGCTTCAGCTGGGCATTCTGTCCAGGGTGTGCATGTTGTTGCGTAAGCAGTTCTTTCACTAGCTTCACGGCTGGATCAGTATCTTGAGCTTCGGCCCATTCGTAGTGTCTTAACGGGTTAAGGTTTATTTCCTGTTTCTTTTGGTAGATGCCGGGTCGATAATCTTCTACCCTTGAACGATGAAAGGCCGTAGTTCAATCTCTTCCAACTCTTCCGGTTCCTCTTCCACGTCTTTCAGGTGCGGCATCCGGGATAAGGCATCTGCATTCCCATTCTTGCGGCCTGCCCGATATTTGATGACAAAGTTGTAGTTTGATAGCCGGGCTATCCATCGCTGCTCCAGAGCACCTAATTTTGCTGTGTCCAGGTGAGTCAACGGGTTGTTATCCGTGTAGATGGTGAATTCTGCACCTGCTAAGTAATGTTTAAAGCGTTCGGTTACAGCCCAGACTACTGCCAGTAGCTCTAACTTGAAGGAGCTGTAGTTCTCGGGATTTCGCTCTGTAGGCCGGAGCTTCCTGCTTGCAAAGGCAATAACTTTTTCTTTGCCTCCTTGCTTCTGCGACAATACTGCTCCCAGTCCCACGTTGCTGGCATCCGTGTAAAGAATGAATGGTTGATGGTAATCAGGATATGCCAGGATCTCTTCTCCCGTCAGCGCACTTTTTAGCTGATTGAAGGAATTTTCTCTTTCTTCATCCCACCATGCCAGGGAATTACAGTTTGAAGTCTTCCTTGACCGTCCTACCAGAATGTCTTGCAGAGGAGCTGCTAGCTTCGTGAATCCTCGGATAAATCTTCTATAATAGCCTACCAGGCCCAGGAATTGCCTCACTTCTTTCACGTTCGTAGGTCTTGGCCAATCCCTTATCACTGTGACTTTATCAGGATCCGGTGCTACTCCCTCTGAACTCACGACATGTCCCAGGTACTGTACCTTTGGCTTGAGAAGGTGACACTTGGATGGCTTGATTTTCATGCCATACTTCGATAAAGCTTCGAACACTTCTGCCAGGTCTTGTAGATGCTGCTCGTACGTCTTCGAATATACAATGACGTCATCTAGGTACAGGAGGACAGTTTCAAAGTTTTTGTGTCCTAGGCAGCTCTCCATCAGACGTTGGAAGGTCCCGGGTGCATT
Organism: Allobates femoralis; assembly: GCA_033576535.1. Classification (NCBI taxonomy): domain Eukaryota; kingdom Metazoa; phylum Chordata; class Amphibia; order Anura; family Aromobatidae; genus Allobates; species Allobates femoralis. The sequence goes on from JARQOC010000011.1 coordinate 15,222,207, forward strand.
GCAGAGTCCGAACGGCATACAATTAAACTCACAGAGGCCCATTGGCGTAGTAAACGCTGTCTTCTCCTTGTCGGCCTCGGCCACAGGAACCTGCCAGTACCCACTAGTCAGATCAAGGGTGGAAAAGTAGTTAGCAGATTTTAGTGCAGTTAATGACTCCTCAATCCTAGGTAATGGGTATGCGTCCTTATGTGTGATGCGATTAATCTGCCGGTAATCTACGCACATTCTCATGGTCCCATCCTTCTTTTTAACTAACACTAGAGGTGCTGCCCAGGGGCTACAACTGTCTCTTATTACCCCTGCAGATTTCATTTCTCTGAGCATATCTTTGGTGGTTTGGTAGTGAGCTGGTGGTAAGGGTCTATACCTCTCTTTTATAGGTTGATGGTTACCTGTGGGTATAGTGTGCTCTACCCCTTTGATCTGCCCAAAGTCTAACGGGTGTTTGCTGAATATCTGCTCATATTCTTTCACTACCCGGTATACTCCATGCTTGTGACGGGGAGGTGTAGAACTGGTACCTACATGCAACTTTTGGCACCAATCCTCCAGCTTCCCCTCTGAGCCATTGTCATCCGCCTGACATGACGGGTTCAAGGGCTCAGCGACGGTGATGTTGTTGTTATCAACCGTGTACAACTTAGCCATGGTAGCATACTTTGGCAATGTGACCTCATCTTCTCCGCAGTTTAATAGGCGTAATGGCACTCTTCCCCTGTGTACGTCAACCACTCCTCTAGCAGTGAGTATGGTCGGTCTACTGTCTGAGTACACGGGTTCTACCAGGGCCTGATAGTCTTGCCCTTTAATGCCTATTGCGGCTCTGCACCACACCAACATTTCAGTTTTGGGAGGAATTACGATGGGTATTGGGTCACTTACTCTTACACTGCCGATCTCACCTCCGGAGATTTCTACCTGCTGCTTCAACATCAGGGCTTTGATCTCTTTGTGCAGAAGCCTCTGTTGTCCAGTTCCGGCAGTCTCAGCGATTTGCTGTAAAACACTTAACACTTCGGAAAAACATTTTTCAATGACATTCATTCCTACCACCATCACGGGTTCACGGCCTCGCCGGTCGACATCTACGATTATAATACCCTGTTTCTGCAATTCTACCTTCCCAACCTGAATATTCATCTCTCTAAATCCAACCTTTGGTATCATCAATCCATTACCAGCCCACACTTCAAAGTTAAAGCCATCTGGCGCATTAGTAATGTCTGAATCAGCCCAGTACCTTTTATATAGAACATGTGGGATAGATGTTATTTGGGATCCAGTATCCAGCAAGGCACTAAAGGGGATGCCATCTAACACAATAGGGATCACCGCTTTCCTCCCACGAATTTGTCATACCAGGCTGAGGGGCCTTGAGTGTTCATTCCTGGGGAGCGGCCCGCCTGCCCAGGGTATCGTCGTTTAAAGGACACTCTCGAGCAAAATGACCTGGTTTCTGGCAACGGCGGCAGACGGCTGTCCATCTGGTTGGTAGCGATCGCTGGGTCGTCCTCTTGCTGCTGGGTATCTTCTGGGCCTCATCCACGGAACATCCTCTCTGCTGGTCGCCAACTCGATCTTGGGTGCAGGTTTTGACTCTCGCAGTTCCTTGATGACCTTGGCCATGGAGATCACGGTGTCTGTCAGGGCATCTAGCTTTTGGTTGATGGCTGCATTTGAGATATAGTCCCCGGCCTCAGCAGCAGTCGTTGACATGGCAGATGTCACTGGCGCTGCCGCCTGCTGAGGTGCTGCTGCAGTGTCAAGCACAGATGTTAATTCCCTTGGCTCCTCCAGCTGCTGCAGACGGATAGCTCTATCCTTCAGCTCAGTAAATGTCATGTCAGGGTTCTGCAGCAGTACCATGCTTAACTGTCCTCGATGGGAAGGGGAATGGAGGCCCTCAATAAATTGGTCAAATAGCATTTTATCAGCTCCCGGGGCTAAAGCAGGTTCTGCCAGCTTAAGGGCTTTGAGTGCTTCCTGTAAGTTCAGGGCAAAGTCTCTGGCACTCTGTTTAGGTTTCTGGTGGCATGCAAAGAACCTCATCTTAGCCCGGGCATCAGCAGCAGATTCAAACGTTGCTTTTAGTCTGGCTGCTAGATGCTCTACAGTGTCCTTATCTGTGTCCAGCCAGGACGCCACCTCACGCCGTGCATTGCCCGTTAACTGTCCCATTATCATGCCTACACGCTGGGCTTCAGTGAGGGGATACATCACATAATATTCTTTAAGCTTTTGCATAAAGTCACTTAAAGTATTAGGCTCACCGGAGTATTGGGGCAGCCACATTGCCCCCGGAGTATACGGCATCAGGAATGGCATTATGGATGCTGTTCCTTGCGCCGCTGCACCGCCGGACGCTACTGGCTGACCCGGCGCTGCAGCTCCATCGGCTACTCCGCCGCCGTCTTGTGCATCGGCCTGCGACATCTTGGGCCCCCTTAGTTATTATGCGCCCTCCGCCTTCCGCTTCCGTCCGGATGTCTATGGGAGGTTCCGGGGCGCAGCAGGGATCTTCTTCCCCGCCAGATGTCGTCAGCACCAAGGGAGGAGGCTGGGTTCGCGCCAATGCAAGGTACTGCCCCCTTTCTTTCCCGCGCGCCGCGCGCTCCAAAATGGCGGATTCTCAAAAATACAGTTCAGATGGCGCACTGGGTCCAATTCTTTTGGACCGGGTAGATCCTGTTCGTGACGCCAGGTTGTGGAGCCCCAAGGGACGTGGGGTACTCGGTACCGGACCGATCTGCTGCTGGGGATGTCACTGGTGGCCTGGTCCGGACCGTGTCCCTGGCTCAGCACAATAAAAGGGGAATATTTACAAGGGATTATGTCACGGGTGACGCCACCCACTTGATGCGGCCAGTAATGGGGGCCGCCGCTGCTGCAGAACCTCCGGGGGTGATGTGAGGGCAGCGGAGGTGGTATAGTTCCAGTGGGGGGAACTGTATCCCCCGGGGCAGTAAAGGGTTAAAGTCTATTGGGGTTATAGATGGTGGAGAAGAGTTGGAGGACACACACACTTACGTTTAGTTGATACTGTAATTCCCTTCTTGTCCTGATGCTGCAGAGCCGACAGGCTGGATCTGCAGGGAGGAATTGTCTCTGTGCTGAATCTGGAGCAAAGGTCGCAATCACTACACAGACTCCAAAGTTGTTTTCCAAAGCTTTACTGCTGATATTATTGCAGATTATAGTCCACGGGGTCTGTAATTGAGCTGGGCTCTCTCCCCACACCCTGTCCGGGTCGTTGGCCTCCTTGTGCTGCACTGTGTGTGTGTCCTGAGCTGCTGCTTCAAGCTAAGCTGCTGGGATTCCTCACGTCTCTCTCTGTATGCTGCTGGTACCACTTGGCTAGGCAACTTGGGTCCTCTATGCTGCACTGACCCCTCCGTGTTGCTTCACTCTGGTACTAGGGGGTATCTAGAGATCCCACTGTTCCTGGATTCGCTGTGCTGTGGGTGCCAGACACAGTACTGGATCCGGTGTCCGTCTCTCTGTGCTTACTTCTGGGGCAAGTGATGGTGTCACTCTGGCTCCCAGATGTGTTCCTCTGTTTTTCGTTTTCCTTTTCCTCTGACCCTTGCTAGGTCTGCACTGAGCTAACTCTGCTCTGTGTCCTTTCCTCAGCCCTGCTGCGAGCTGAACTGCGCTCTCCCTCATGGGCAAGAATCTATAAGGAAGCAGGAGGTGCTCCCTCTATTGCCCAGAGGTGGTAGTGTTTGTCAGTGTGTAGTGGGGGAGAGAACCCATGTGATGTTATTGTGGCACATTAACCCATGGGGTGCCACATGAACATGATGGAGGACGACTGCTGGACACTTCACAGAGAAGATCCACAGCCTTCTATAAGAGGAAGTTGGAAGGTGACCATGATGGGGGACGACTGCTGGAGGCTTCACAGAGAAGATCTGCAGCCTCTATAAGAGGAAGATGGAAGGTGAACATGATGGAGGACGACTGCTGGAGGCTTCACAGAGAAGATCCACAGCCTTCTATAAGAGAAAGATGGAAGGTGAACATGATGGAGGACGACTGCTGGACACTTCACACAGAAGATCCACAGCCTTCTATAAGAGAAAGATGGAAGGTGACCATGATGGAGGACGACTGCTGGAGGCTTCACAGAGAAGATCTGCAGCCTTCTATAAGAGAAAGATGGAAGGTGACCATGATGGAGGACGACTGCTGGAGGCTTCACAGAGAAGATCTGCAGCCTCTATAAGAGAAAGATGGAAGGTGAACATGATGGAGGACGACTGCTGGAGGCTTCACAGAGAAGATCTGCAGCCTTCTATAAGAGAAAGATGGAAGGTGAACATGATGGAGGACGACTGCTGGAGGCTTCACAGAGAAGATCTGCAGCCTTCTATAAGAGAAAGATGGAAGGTGACCATGATGGAGGACGACTGCTGGAGGCTTCACAGAGAAGATCGGCAGCCTTCTATAAGAGAAAGATGGAAGGTGAACATGATGGAGGACGACTGCTGGAGGCTTCACAGAGAAGATCTGCAGCCTTCTATAAGAGAAAGATGGAAGGTGAACATGATGGAGGACGTCTGCTGGAGGCTTCACAGAGAAGATCCGCAGCCTTCTATAAGAGGAAGATGGAAGGTGACCATGATGGAGGACGACTGCTGGAGGCTTCACAGAGAAGATCTGCAGCCTTCTATAAGAGAAAGATGGAAGGTGACCATGATGGAGGACGACCGCTGGAGGCTTCACAGAGAAGATCTGCAGCCTTCTATAAGAGAAAGATGGAAGGTGAACATGATGGAGGATGACTGCTGGAGGCTTCACAGAGAAGATCTGCAGCCTTCTATAAGAGAAAGATGGAAGGTGATCATGATGGAGGACGACTGCTGGACACTTCACAGAGAAGATCCGCAGCCTTCTATAAGAGGAAGATGGAAGGTGACCATGATGGAGGACGACTGCTGGAGGCTTCACAGAGAAGATCTGCAGCCTTCTATAAGAGAAAGATGGAAGGTGATCATGATGGAGGACGACTGCTGGACACTTCACAGAGAAGATCCGCAGCCTTCTATAAGAGGAAGATGGAAGGTGACCATGATGGAGGACGACTGCTGGAGGCTTCACAGAGAAGATCTGCAGCCTTCTATAAGAGAAAGATGGAAGGCAGGGGCGTATCTAGGGGGGTGCAGCCGGACCTTTTGCCCCGGGCGCAACTCAGTGGGGGGGCGCCGGCGGCACCCCCCTCCCTCCCCCCCTCTTGCTATACCCGGCGGCCGCACACACATTACAGGGGCTGTTATTCTGATATTACAGATTAGCGGCGCGGAAGCGCCCGACGTCACTTCCGCTTCCGCGCCAGTCTGGGGCCGCGGGGGCCACTGGGAGACTTGGCGGCAGCGGGTCCGGTGCGGGGTGACCGCAGGAGACCCCGGAAACTGCGGCACTGGCGGCGGCGCCTCATATGTCCGGATTGGAGGACGGAGGAGAGACGGAACAGCAGGGGACAGGGTACCAGCAGGGGACAGGGTGAGTGACCGAGGAGTCGGTGGTGGAGGAGGGGGGGGGACAGCAGGGGTGAGTGACTGAGGAAAGCTGACAGCACCCCCCCCCCTTCCCGTCCTCACCTACCTTGGGGAGGGGGAGGGGGGTGGGCGCCAAGAGAGATCTATGCCCCGGGCGCCATCATACCTAGTTACACCTCTGATGGAAGGTGACCATGATGGGGGACGACTGCTGGAAGCTTCACAGAGAAGGTCCGCAGCCTTCTATAAGAGAAAGATGGAAGGTGACCATGATGGAGGACGACTGCTGGAAGCTTCACAGAGAAGATCTGCAGCCTTCTATAAGAGGAAGATGGAAGGTGACCATGATGGAGGACGACTGCTGGAGGCTTCACAGAGAAGATCTGCAGCCTTCTATAAGAGGAAGATGGAAGGTGACCATGATGGAGGACGACTGCTGGAAGCTTCACAGAGAAGATCTGCAGCCTTCTATAAGAGAAAGATGAAAGGTGAACATGATGGAGGACGACTGCTGGACACTTCACAGAGAAGATTTGCAGCCTTCTATAAGAGAAAAGGAAAAGGCACCAGAATGCATTTCCAATAAAGTTGTGGAATAAATGTTTAATTATTTTTTATATAATATTGTGAACAGTTTTCGCTGCTCTTATTCATCTCACTTGTACGTAATTTCACGCACGTTTTGTGCAGAATCCATATATGATGGTTAATAATAGAAGAGTTTATTGAAATCAGAGCATAAGAAAACAAGAATCAGTCATTGGATGTGAAAAAAATGTAACAATCCCAAACTTTGCATATATGGAGTAATGCTTTTATCTTTTTCGAGGATGGGGGAACACAAAATGCGAAATGTATCACCTCATTGTTAAATGATTAATCTGCCGATCTTCAGCTATCATGTAACTGCTGCATTTGTGGTTTCACATTGTGACAGACAACAGAGCAACTAAGAAAAAGAGGGAAAGGCTTAAGCCGATATTAAGAGCAAATAGCTAAAACAAAGGTGGGCCGGCGTGCCGCTGCCAGGAGATGTTTATCCATGTGATTTCTGGAGGTGTCCGGTGTGAACAAACACTGCACTTTCATCATAGATGTTGTAGATTATAAAGCATTTCCCCTTTAAATACAAATATGACCGCCATTCATGTTTACAACCATACAGCACAAAAGACCTATAAGACGTCACCACCAATAGTTGGTGACATGTAGTAAACTGTCACCTGTGAGATGATGATGGTCGGTTTGAGTTTTCAGCATCTGGATCTAAATAAGAATATTTCCATCCAATGACATCAAGCAGAGATCTTAAAGGCGTTGTCCGGGCTTTTCCTAAAATCTATGTATATATCTAGGCTGCAAAATGCTGACAGTTTGTAATTTACACCCTATTAGCATTTTGCATGGTTACCTAGATATCATGATGCAGGGTGTGTGGAGGAGTTGCTCACCCTCGTCTAGAGGCGTGTTGTTTTGGAGCCTGGCTGTAACGTCACAACTGGACGTTTACGCCCAGGCTCCAACAAGCCCTCCCCAGCCTCCAACAGGACCACCTCCATTCAACTTCTTTATGTAGATCAAACTGCATTGCACTGAATGATCATCTCCTTCTCTATGCATCACTGTGCCAAAGATGCTCCTATGTGAAGGAGATGACCGCTCTGTGCAGTGCTGCAGTGTGTGCGCCGTTCATTCTTCTTCACTGAGGGGACGGCTGTGGAAGTGACACAGAGGATCGCATCAGTTACAGCGCAGGCATGGTGAAGAATGAACGGCGCACACAGAGCAGCAGTGCACAGACCGGTCATCTCCTTTACAGAGGGGCGGCTTCAGCACAGTGATGCATAGAGGAGGAGATGACCACTCAGTGCAATGTGGTTCAATCAGTATCTGCATAGGTGAATGGAGGTGGTCCTATTGGAGTCTGGGAAGGGTTTGTTGTAGTCTGGGGAGGGCTTGTTGTAGTCTGGGGAGGGCTTGTTGTAGTCTGGGGAGGGCTTGTTGGAGCCTGGGTGTAAACGACCAGCTTTTAAAGCCGGGCTCCATAACAACACACCTCAAACGCGGTGGGAAGCTCCTCCATACACTGAATTGTGATATGTAAGTAACCATGCAAAATGCTGACAGAATGTAAATTACAAACCTTCATATGGAAGATAAATAGTGATCAGTTACCGGATCCGTTCTCCATAGACTCCAATGTTAATAAACCGGATCCTGCAAAAATCAAGTTTTTCAAAACGGACAAAAAAGTTGTGTTTGCAGAACGGATTGTGCTGGATCTTATCTAATGGACGATCACTGGACAGGTGGACTTTGTCTTACAGAGGTTGTAACTAAATGTTTTTGCATGTGCCATATGATGTATAGAGGACATTTTGCTGATAATTATTATTATTTATTTATAGCACACCATTGATTCCATGGTGCTGTACATAAGAAAGGTTTACATGCAAAAAAAAGTTGAAAATACAATGAACAAACTAACAGTGACAGACTGGAACAGAGGGGATAGAGGACCCTGCCCTTGTGGGCTTATATTCTACAGGGCAATGAGGAAGGAGACAGTAGGTCAGGTCAGCTTCGGTCATGTTGGCGCTCCGGAGGTGGAGCGCCAGGTCCAGTGGTGGAGCGCCAGGACCAGTGGTGGAGCGCCAGGTCAGATGGTGGTGGAGCGCCAGGACCAGTGGTGGTGGAGTGCCAGGACCAGTGGTGGTGGACCGCCAGGTCAGAAGGTGGTGGAGCGCCAGGACCAGCGGTGGGGGAGCGCCAGCTCCAGTGGTGGTAAGCACCAGGTCCAGATGTGGTGAAGCGCCAAATCCAGAGGTGGTGGAGTGCCAGGACCAGCGTTGGTGGATCGCCGAGTCCAGTGGTGGTGAAGTGCCAGGTCACATGGTGGTGGAGTGCCAGGACCAGTGGTGGTGAAGCGCCAGGTCAGATGGTGGAGAAGCACCAAGACCAATGGTGGTGAAGCGCCAGGTCAGATGGTGGTGAAGCGCCAGGACCAGTGGTGGTGAAGCGCCAGGTCAGATGGTGGTGAAGCGCCAGGACCGGTGGTGGTGAAGTGACAGTTCCAGTGATGGTGAAGCGCCAGGTCCAGTGGTGTTGGAGCACCAGCTCCATTGGCAGTAGGGTCATTTCAGGCTGTAGGCTGTTCTGAAGTGATGGAACTTTGAAGTGGAACCTGAAAACCCAAGTGTAGGGGATAAAGAGACATGTTGGGGTGCAGAATTCCACAGGATGGTTGATGCTCGGTGCCGGGGTGAAGTCTTGAAAAGTCCCCACAGTTATGAGACCATATTAAATGAACATTTCATTGATGATGATATATTAGACTATCGGCACTTTAACAGAGCTTTTGGTGCTGACGCTTTGGGTGCAAAACTTCACATAATCCAACTTTACAAGCCTGTAAACTGAACCCTTTTGCCTGACAATGTGGCTGAACAAGCCCTGACAAACTGCCCTCCATCTGCTGAGGACGATTCATGTGGCCCCAGGTCTCCGTCCCGTCTGGTCCTATTCATCCTTACAGTTCGGTGACTTCACCAAATACAGAGAAAATACAGAGAAAATACCAACAATCTGGCACATTTCTGGATTATTGGAAATTAGGAAGGATAATGGAAGATGCCATTATTACCCAAATCATCTTCAGTTCTCCACACCACGGCCCATTGGTGACCAGATACTCCTGTACCCTGTAATTACGGGGTTAACATTCTGGACGGTCATAGGATATTCTCCTAATCCAGCATATGTCTGATTTTATAGTAAAAGAAATTTTACTTTCAAAGAGGCTTTCAGCATCCAGAATATATATGGCTTGGTGTTCTACTGAAGCGGACCTAACTTATTCAAGTCCTTTCCAGCTGAACTCTAGCCAGTCCAGATATCTTCCCTTATGAAGAGGAATATATATTTTTAGTTCTTTCTTGGCTTTATCTGTTTTTTGAAAGTAATGTCTCCAGTCTCAAATTCCCCCTCTGAAAGTTTCTGGCATCACTGTCTCGATGATCTCTCTTCCTTTGGAGACTTGTGATAGTTTTGGGACTTATGTCTGATTCCTGTATTGAGACCTAATATTAAATGTGTTTCTTTACTTTGGCAGTTTTAGGAGTTAATATCAGTTTCTGTTGCAAGCTAGCTAGTTCCTTGTCCAGGTATGGCTATTTTGTAATCACTCCCATCTTCTTTACATGGTCACATGGTTCCAGCATCCTTTGCTGGTGATTGAACTTCATTCCTGGCCTGGCTTCCTGAGGTGAAGAAAGTCCTTTGGAGAACCTGACCATTGCTAAGCCGTTTGCTGCCAAGGAGAGAGGCAGCAGGCACAAAGTTGTTTTTGTCACCTTGCTGTCTGTCTTTCCGTTCCTTTTGTTGTTATTATTGCAGTGGTTGAGACTAGTGCTCCTGCTGGTCATCTCCCTATTTAGGGTTGACATCAGGGCCGGGAAGGGACTAGGTATCCTGTTCAGCAACGGGGTGACGGAACCCTTATAGGGACGGTAGGGAGGTGAGTGCAGGAGGTCATCTCTTTCCCGTTCCCTATATTTGTTACCCCCGGTGTCTCCCTCTCTGTTGTTTTGTATTGTGCGCCAGACATCACTGGTCCGTGCGTCCACTGTCATGCACGGTAGCCGGACACCCCCTTAGTCCATCCTGTCAATCACACACAAGAACCCTTCTGAACGGCTGTTCTTTGAGAGGTTTCGGACGTTTTATGGGTGTTCTGGAGACGTTTCGAGCTCGGGAGTTCCAGGAGTCTGATACGTCTTCCAATTTTCAATGACATTTGGCAAAAATGTAAAAATATAAAGATTGTAACTTCTCTACGGGTATTTTGGGATTGACTACATGTGTTGATTTCGTTCCCCAAATTTTTAGCATTTAAGGGAAATTCTCACCGGTGAAGTGACCCAAGTGTTAATCAATCTCAGGCGAAGTGAAGATTTACCAAATACTAAATCCTGAAACAACAAACTTATTTCCCTTTCCGTCATCTCTGGTTTTGCACATGAATGGCCGCCGGACACAGGTCACCTCTGCTGAAAGGTTTCCCATAGGTAACGAGATCCCGCTGACAGCGCGGTATAAGCAGCTATTTACCTCCATCATCCGAGAGTAAATTCTATATAAACATGTGACAGCATAAACTCAACAACATTCCTTAAAGGGACCAGTCAGCAGAGTCATGGTGCCCAAACCCAATGTCATAGACCTGCGGTGCGGACATTTGTTACAGGAGCAGCTCAATGAATTAGAAGATCTTCAAAAATGTGATACATTTCAGTAATTCAATCCATAAAGTGACCACATCTATTATATAGAGTCATTACACACAGAGGATCTATTTCATGTGTTTATTCATGTTAATGTTGATGATTAATGAAACCCCAAAGGTCATTATCTGAGAAAATTAAAGTAGGTAGAATAAAGGGTCTGAGAGATAAAATATGACCTGAATAGGTATCAGAGGCTTCACCTTGGGTGGTTGTGAGAGTCACAACCACTATAAAAGCAGATCACGGCTGCTGCAGTCCCCAGTGTGGTGCATATAGAGTAGGGAGGATGAAGGGTTAAACACTGCGCTGCCGTATTCAACCAGACATCAAAGGGTGAATATAATATTGATTTATGGGTCAATGCATTTCAGGGCTTCCTGGCCCCTTCCTCAGGACAATCTCTACATATAATAGTGATTTTACTCCTCCACTTCTGTCTGGATGTCGCCTGTGTCACTTCCACCAGCATCATATTAGCACACCCAAGTGGTGGGTATGGAAATAGGGCAGCCGCTGCTCCCTCACCCGGTGAGCCCCCGCCTGATCACCCCTGCCTAGTCCCCGCAGCCCCCCCCCCTGTCACTGATAAGCTGGGACTAACTTACATGACTTGTGGTGACGTCATGATTATGGGCGGAACCAGGTCACATGATCATGATGTCACCACAGGATCTTGAGCAGAACGGATGGAGGAGCAGAGAGCAGCAGGAGCCAGGTACTGCAGTACTTACTCTCACCCTACACCACAGTCACACCACACTCACCCTGCACTTACTCCGCACCACATTGCTTGTCCTGCAAGGGGGCGGTACAGGCGATATGATGCGATTTTCGTCATATCGCCTGTACGGCCCCCTGTGGCACAAGCACAGTCTCTGCTCTATAGCACGCCCATGTGGGCGTGCATAATTAACACGCCGCCGGCGGGGAGAGCCACATAAGCCCGCCTTTTGCAGCTTCTCATATAATATAGAAGCTGCAGAATAAGAGGTGAATAAACTACTTTTATAAACTTTCTCATAGCGGTTTAGGGACAGAAAGGGATGCCTAGAAATGGATTACTGTGGTGCAGAGACAGGTTAAAACAGGCTGGGGGGTGATTTGTAGAGGTGAGGGCAGGCAGTGTGTGAGTATGGGGTGAACATGGTGCGTGCTGAGTGTAGGTTGAGTGAGTGCAGTGTGAATGTGGTGTGAATGTGGTGTGGGGTGAGAGTGAGCTGCCCCTGCAGTACCTGGCTCCTGCTGCTGCTCTCTGCTGCTCCTCCATCCGTTCCGTTCTACTCAAGATCCTGTGCTGACGTCATGATCATGTGACCTGGCTCCGCCCATGATCATGACATCACCACAGGTCCTGTAAATCGGTCCTAGCTTATCAGTGACGAGGGTGATGGCTGGCAGGGGCTGCGGCGTCAGGTTAGTGGGGGGGACTGCGGGGACCGGGCGGGGGAGCAGAAGCCGCCATATTTCCATACCCATCACTTGGGTGTGGAAATATGGCGCTGGGTAAGTGACATAGGTGACATCCAGACGGAAGTATATATAGAGATAGGCTGCTTAAATTACTTTTTCAGGTGGGCCTTGAAGGGGTGTCATTAATTTTTAAGGGGCGCACTGAAGGGGCGTCATTAATTTTTAAGGGGCGCATTGAAGGGGCATCATTACTTTTTAAGGGGCGCATTAAAGGGGCATCATTACTTTTTAAGTGGGACATTGAAAAAGCTTCATTACTTCTTTAAAGAAGCAGGAAAGGCCCATTATTACTTTATAAGCGACACTCAGGTCATGACTATTTTATAAGGGGGCACTTGGCCCATTATTACTTTATAACGGGGCTCTAGAGTGATTGTGACCTTCAGAGGGGCGCACAGGCGACTTCTAAGATTTCTTCTCATAGAATTTGGCTGATGGTTGTTGAATGGGGGGGTCTCAAGGTAACAAAGTTTGGAGACCCCTCGTCTTAAATGATTATACCCTGGGCATCCTCACCTGGAGCACATGAGTCCTGTTATTGGCTTGGGAAGGACCAAACCTAATAGAGCAAGCCCTATAATGCCTGAGGCTGTTATATATACAGTATATGATTGGAGACCTCCCGCCTGCGGCAATGAGAATATTCCATAACTGACTTTTTTCTTGGATCTGATGGATTTCCTAATAGATAGAAGTGGAGCGTCTGCAGACGAAGCCTCCGGCCATGGCTGGAGATGGAGATCTGAGGAACGTCTTTACGACCATGGCTATCTTAAAAGGGAATTACCACTGATATGATATTGTCAGACATGTCAGGAGCCCAGGCTTGGACCTCAAGCTAAAGCTGCACAGACAGGTAGCGGTCAGCTGATGGACAGTCTGACAGCCGTCTCTTCGCTGACTCCTCCATTGATGTAGCAATTTTATCAATCTGGTCAGACCAGCTCAGTCTATTGAGGACAGGAGATAAGCAGCCGCCAGATGGATCTTGCCTTACTTATCTTGGGGCCCACAAAGGATTGCAGAGTGCAACACTGGCCATAGGATCAGCGGACCATCTAATGTATGGGGCGCTCCAATAACCGATGTCGGAGGATGGAAGGACCAATCACATAGACTGATACATACCCCTCAGGGAAGAACCAGGTTGAAGATCTGCTCCATCCTCTATGGGTATGATGACTGCAGAAAGAAGAGTCTGGTATTTTGGATTTCAGTATCGGCCACCTTTCATTGCCTATTTTAATTACTGCTTTCCTCATAAGGTCCGATTGTCTTCATATACAATATCATCAGCGGATCCAGTGGTATTAATGAGGGTCGTGGTATGGAGACCCCCTGGAGTTGCACCTGGTGTGCCCCCTATCGGCACAGCCTACCCTCTTCATGTGAGGCTCTAGTGAAGTCTCGGTAGTGGTTTAGGTTCACTCCTACAGGTGGGGATCGGTACTACAGCCCAGTGGCTCCACTCCTGGACGCTCGCCCCGCCGTGCGTTACAATCCTAGATGGAACCAATTCTGAATTTCCTTCCAGGGTTTTGATAATGCATTTCTTAAAGTGGACACCTCTGTAACCCTATAGAATTAAATTGCACATCACGCACGGCTGACGCTTCCATCTATCGGAGCGCGGTCCTGTTGGCGTCTTTTACAGGGGTAATTTTAGATGACGGATGTTATAGAGATCTGTAATGATTATAGCACGGATTATAGTGATGCCACTTAGCTCCTTGAGTTTGATGTAATAATTATACACCGTCTCCTCCCGTCACGACGTATAGAGGATCACGTATTATGTATCTGTGGATATTGTCTGTCTCGGCCTCGGATTTCTCCGCACGTTCCTGGGTTTCGCTGTCAGAAATTCACCTGCCGCATCGTGTACTCTGCAATTTTACAGTGAATGCGCAGGTGATGGGAAGACGGAGTCCGCCGAGCGCAAACCCCTCATTAAATCTGATGGTGGAATCTGAAGAACAAAAGAGCCGTCATCGCTCAGGAGAGCCAGCACTTACAGCAGATGGAGGCTTAATGTAAAGGAGACATAGGGGAGGAGCGGGGGAGGGGAGGGCGGCTCTTCAGGGAGACAAAAAGGTGAATTTACCCATGGACTAAGGAGTATTCAGCCCCTAATCTGTATTATTTGGCCATATTAGAATTTATAGCATGCTGAGCATTACAGAACATTGCATTGTATAGGAAACGTTAAGCAACAAAGTACAAGACTCATATTACTGTCATACAGTGACCATATACAGATACTCGTATAGTGACTCACAGGCGACGTGCTTTCACTTTTCTGTCCAGCCCACACCATCATGACGACTTCTCCTTCCAGCTACGGCTTGTATCTGCAGAGTTTACAACAGACACATTTTACTTACCGTATATACTCGTGTATAAGCCGACCCCCCTACTTTTGCCCCCAAAAACTGGGAAAACTTATTGACTCGCGTATAAGCCGAGGGTGGACTCCAGCACAGGTATACAACCCCCAGCAGTGAGGTATACAGCCCCCAGCAGTGTGGTATACAGGCCCTCCCAGTGGTATACAGGCCCCAGTAGTATGGTATACAGCCACCAGGACAGGTATACAGCCCCCAGCAGTAAGGTATACAGGTCCCCCCAGTGGTATACAGCCCCCAGCAGTATTGTATACAGCCCCCAGCAGTGAGGTATACAGGCACCCCCAGTGGTATACAGGCCCCAGCAGTATGATATACAGCAGGCCCCCAGTGGTATACAGCAGGCCCCCAGTGGTATACAGCAGGCCCCTGTGGCACTCGCCCCCCATACTGTGCAGAGCCCCCCACACTGTGCAGAGCCCCCCCGCTGCATTATTTTACGATCCTGTGTCTTCATCACCGCGGGTCCTCCAGTCCATCCTCGCGCATTGTGTTCCCGGTCTCATGTGACCCGGTGGTCGCAGTGGGATGACGTCATCGCGTCAGGTCAAGTGAGACCCGAACACAGCGAGCGAGCAAGGACTGGAGGACCCGCGGTGATGAAGACGCTGGATGGTAAGATAATGCATCGGGGGGCTCTGCACAGTGTGGGGGGCTCTGCACAGTATGGGGGGCGAGTGCCACTGGGGGCCTGCTGTATACCACTGGGGCTGTATGCACGGCTTCCCCTGCCGCTGTGATGGGCGGGGGGAGCCGTGCATATCTAATGAGCGGCACCATGTGACGGGCCACTCAGTCAGCAGCCTCCCCCCGCCTCCTCCAGCCTCCCCAGCACCCGGACACAGCCCCCACACACCACATACCGTATTGACCCGTGTTTAAGCCGAGGGGGGACTTTTCAGCCCAATTTTTGGGCTGAAAAACTTGGCTTATACACGAGTATATACGGTATTTTACTCCATAATATAGCACCATTATTTCCACAGCATGTTTTGTATTGTATTTTTTTTCCATTTTTTTTTCTTTATTGCAGGGTGCAGCCGGGCCATATAGGGCGTCTCTTCTTGATGAGGATCATTGATATAGCGCCTAACAGCCCGCCTAATGTAATAGTAAGGGCATATGTAATAAGCTGGGTACATATTGCATGACATGTGTGTGAATGGCGCACTATGGGAATCTCATCCTGTGTGCATAAATGACCAGCAATCACCCCCTCCAAGACAAGGAGGTTCAGAGTGATTGGAGTGCTGGTATTCTGCACGTTTTACCTTTTCCTACATACCTAAAGTTTGCTGAATCATGCTGAGTACATTTGGTCACAGACCATATAACTGCTGATGGTGAGACTTTCACTTTTCCATCCAGCCCAGACCACCTTGAAGACTTCTCCTTCTAGCTACGGCTTGTATCTGCAGAGTTTGCAACACAGACACATTTTACTTATTTATTTTACTCTATTATATAGCGCTAATAATTCCACAGCGCTGTACAGATGTGATCACTCCCCCATAGGAGCTCGCAGACTTCATTCGCCAAGTAGTCTTTGGAGTGTGGGAGGAAACTGACGAAACACAGGGAGAACATACAAACTCCTTGCAGATGCATTTGACGTCTCACATATCTAACACCATCCCCATCTATTCCCAACTTGCACAATCTTCCATTTTGCTGATGCCCAGTGAGGTAACTTGAAGCTCACAGGCCCCGATGCGAAAGCTCCAATGGGGCCCCCAATTATTGCAAATCTTTAATAGCATTAGTCGTATACTATAGGCTAAAAGGACTTTTGGGGCCCCCTAGGCTCCAGAGCCCAGGTGCGATTGCAACCCCTGCACCTTTTGTAGTTACGCCCCTTGCTGCTTCTCTTTAGCGTGGTACCCTAAAAATTATACTGATCTCATTGTAATGTCCTCCAGTACCAATAAAAAGTAACACTGCTCTTTGAGTGGCCTCAAAAGTGTTAATGCCCCTCATGAATTAATATTGCAATAGATTACTCCCATAGCAAAATAATAATAATGCCTCTTGAGTAACCTTTGAGCAGAGCCGCACTGTCCAATGGACAGTGTGAGCCCTTTAACTCAGGTGGCAAGCTGGCAGCGGGAGCGGCCGTGCAGAAGGGGGCGGCACCATATCCATAAAGCGTCTTCCTGCCCGATTGGTGCCGTCGGCTGCGATGAGACACAGCCTCCCTCCCTGCTGCATAGACAGACCTGTGGCGCGGTGCAGATAGCAAACTTCCCCCCCAGTCCTCACTTGCGGCTGCAGGGGTGGCGGTGCTAGCTACTGACAGCACCCCCTAAACCCCTCCCCCCCGGGTCCTCACTTGCAGCTGCAGGGGCTACCAACAGCATGCCCCATACTCCCCCACTTCCTGCTCCACACTGTGTGGCTCAGGCGGCAGGGGGGCTTGATGCACCCCTGCCTTTGAGAATGCCCTATGATGGATGAGCAGCCAGTGTCATGACTGGGACAGGGTGGACGTATCTGAGTAACGATTAGCCAGTTGGTGAGCCTGGAAGGACTGAAGAGGGGAATGTCTAGTGAGGGGGAGGCCAATTAATAGAGAATGACCATAATCAAGGTGGATGAGGATCAGGGCCACAGTTAGAGTTTTTATTGTCTCCATGGTGAGAAAAGGGTGGATTCTAGAGATGTGCAGATTCAGTTGATAAAATTCTGTCTACCTGCAGCCTCCACCAGGGGGAGCCGAGTCCATACTGTTTATATAACTCTAGCTCCCTCTAGTGGTGACCTGAATGAGCCTGAATTGTGTTGTTACACGCTATGTGAGCCTGAATTGTGTTGTTACACGCTATGCTGGAGATCTGGTGATCTGTATATGAAAAACTCACCTCCCACCGCTATACTTTAAGAAATAACAAAAGAGAATGGTAGACCTAAATTTAATATGGCTTAGAAACTGGAACGTTGCTTTGAAATTCATTGTGTCCAGAATGGTAATTTATGGTTTAACATAAAGAAGCGCGTCCATAGGTTTCCAGAACATTGGTGTGAACATTTCTCACATGTGTCATCTCGTGAAGTGAGAGAAGTAACGTTATTTCACCACCGCACATTGTCTTGTTTATCACAACAGATGGCGCCGTCTCTAGTGAACTTCCTGATCAGTGCAGGACACTCTGCAGCTTTTTGCCTCATTTACATGACATCGTACACATCCTCACTCCGTTGTCACAGCACAAATATAAAAGTTTACATATAGGTGGAGTTGTTGTTTTTGTTCTTTTTTATGTTCTGTACAATTATCGGTTGATCAATCAGACTATAGGCAAGGAACAGAAAGTTCTGCTGCAACAAGAACTCTGCAAACGAGTCACTCCAGATTATTGACCTAGTATTGTCACTCGTATAATCCATGATGTGTATCCAGAAGATGTGCACCTCAGTATAGCTACAGCCAGGCCCTAGACTCAGAGGCGTAACTACAACAGGGTCAGGGGTTGCAATCACACCCGGGCCCTGGAGTCTAGGGCGTCCCAAAAGACTGTTGTCCTACAGAAAGAGATTTGCAATAATTGGAGGCCTCGTTGGAGCTTTTGCATGGGGGCCCGTGAGCTTCAAATTGCCTGGATTGATAATCTGGCAAAGCGGGCAATTTCCCGGTGGGCTGCTGCAAAGTGGGCCGCCTGGTTCACCTTTGATACATCTATCCTGCACCCGCTGTATGTATCATTCTAAATATCTCACGGGATCCCAGACCTCCTGATCTATTTGTCACACCAGGACCAGAAGCCCCCCGTGTCAAGACCTACGCCCAAATATAATATGTGGACCTGCGGTTCCTCCAGAGGGAGAGACATTCCGTCACCTTTAGGACATATGTGAAGGAATAATGACAGAAGCTCCATATCTGACAGATAGTATCTGAGCGATTGCTGCAGGGCGCAACACTCCCCTCAATCTGAACTTTTTTGGCAGGAATTCAAGACAAGTCTAAATATTAAAACCAGGCAAAGAAAGCTTAAGTCTCTTCTATATAGCAATGTACGGAGGAAAGACAAGACTCATCATAACTCCTGGAATCCAGTGGCATAACTTGAAGCTCATGGGCCCCGATGTGAAAGCTCCAACGGGGCCCCCAGTTATTTTTTAATAACATTCGTGTTTTTCTATGGGCCAAAGGCACATTTGGGGCCCTTTGTAAAACTTATGTAGATACTTAGGAATCTGATAGCGTGAGATATAATGAAACGGAGATCAGGGTTTTGGGTAAATAATTTATATTGCAAATAATAATATCAGACTAAAAAACAGAACCTAACAAGGTAAAACCTAAAATTAAATGCAAGTGCGGCCAGCACTACTATGTGAATAAAATGTGTTAAAAGAAGATAATTAGTGGCACTTACCGAGGAAGATCTTGTGCTTTTATTCAAAGTCCCAATACATATCCATGGACAGTTCACGTGGGGGATGGGGAGTGCAGAGACGGCGGATGACGGCCTGCCGTTTCGCGGTCAGTACCGCTTCGACGGGTCCAGGACACCTGCGTAGAATGAAAGAAGATTGTTATGGGCACGTGGTTTCTTAAATGGGAAGACAGGGCCTATCTCTAAATTTACTGCACCTGACCCAGCTGGTTACTGTACAGACTATGGTTCCTAGACGCACACACTCTGGTGGCACCTGAGTGAGCTGGAATAACCATAACTGCAAAACTAGGAGACCATAACACAAACCGGCTGCCTATAAATCCATTGATCATTACTCATACCTCCTTAGAAACCATGTAAGAATTGAAGAGCACTAAGTCCCAGAATAGGAAAGCGTGAAGGGATAGAAGAGAACCCAAAGTGATGAAACATAAAACATGCATACACACTGGCAAAAGTGAAGATTCGTACTGCAAGCAAGGATAGTCTTCTACTATCTAACTGCTGGCAGGAGGAAGGAGAAGAATAGATGTGACAGCAAAAGAGATTACTGCTACCTGGCAGAGTGGATGGAACTCCAAGCAAGATCCACATAGGAATATAGCCAGCAGAGAAACCAACAAGGGGAAGATATAAATAGCCACAACTGCATTGTGATAGGGAAGACTAAATGATTAAATGAAAACACCTACTGACTGAAAAAGAAAGAAACAAAGGTAAAAGATAATCCGCACTTGGACAGAGACAGAACTTGCTGTGTCTCAGCAGAGAAGGAAGCCGATCACACAGCTCAGGGTCGCTACATCGAATCCAAAGGTATGACAAAGATTCTTTAAAGAGACCTGTCAGCAAGGTTTTATATTTGGAAGTAGTGGTATGATTGTGCAGATATTCCCCAATAAAAATGATGCCTGTTTTGTGGAAATCATATGTTTTGTTCAGTTACCAGATGTTTTCATTTATTTATTCTGCCCTATCACATTGCAGGTGCCGCTATTTATACCTTCCCTTTGCTGGTCTTCAGTGCTGGTGATATTCCTAAGTGGATCCTGCTTGGAGTTCCTGCCACAATGCCAAGAGTTTATGTCTGCCAGATAGAGAGCAGCTAGGTTTATTATCTCTGCTGTCACATCTATCTATTCTAGTCCTTTCTCCTGTCAACAGTTAGGTAGTAAGAGGCTATTCTTTCTTGCAGTAAGAACTTCGCTTTTGCCACTGTCTATGGTGTTTTATGTTTTAAGCACTTTGGGTTCTCTTCTATCTCTTCGCACCTTTCCTATTCTTGGTCTTAGTGCTCTGCATCTCTCCCTGAATACTAATGATATCATTGTAAAAAATAATATGCAAATTAGGGAGGGCGTGGATTAAGGGCCGCTTCTTACCAGGGTATGGACACACCCCTAGTTCAATTCCGCCTGATTTGCATATAGTTTCTAGGCTAAATATCTCATGACTGACACATCGGATCTCTACAAAGAAGATATAATTTTTATTGGAGGAACACAGCCTATTCAACCATGTGACCACTTCCCAATCTAAATCCCTGCTGATAGTTGACCTTTAAAAGGTTTTCCATAACTATTCAATACCCTACTTTTTCCTTGATGGAAGTTATGTCAATTTACTTTCCCAATGCGCCGCCGATTGCTGTATCTTTAGTTAGACGTGACGCCCTGGGGTGTGAAAGTGGATTTAGAATAGCCCGGAGAAGAAACAGCAAAACTGCAACTTGGAAGCTGTGGTGACTTTCAAAAGGGGAAAACTATTTTTAAAGCCTTTCTTTGTTTTGGAAAACTCATCTGGAGCTGAAAAAATGTATTTAAGCTTAATTGTGTTCAAAATTCACCCGAATGTAGTATTTACGCATGGATGCTGATTACCTGTATGTAGGGACATAGGAACCAGAATTGTACACGAGCAGCAGCCAAATGCTGAGATCGGTTTTCATCTGACTGATTATATTTACAAATAGAATCCTAGTATTATATACAGGAAAATAAGAAAATCATCAAAAAGATCATTTATTTCAGTAATTCAATACATAAAGTGACGCACATTATTATATAGAGTCATCACACACAGAGGGATCTATTTCATGTGTTTATTTTGTTAATGTTGATGATTAATTAAAACCCAAAGGTCATTATCTCAGAAAATTAAAGTAGGGAGGATGAAGGGTCTGAGAGATAAAATATGTCCTAAATCGGTATCAGAGGCTTCACCTTGTGTGGTTGTGAGAGTCACAACCACTATAAAAGCAGATCACGTCTGCTGCAGTCCCCAGCGTGGTGTATATAGAGTAGGGAGGATGAAGGGTTAAGCACTGCACTGCCGTGTTCCACCAGACATCAAAGGGTGAATATAATATTATTATATTAGTCAACGTGCTTCAGGGCTCCCTGGCCTCTTCTTCAGGACAAATCAATATCATATTGCCATGTCAGGGAGTCCTGACTAATAAATCTATATTATATTCACCCTTTGATATCTCGTGGAATATGACAGCGTGCTTTTTAACTCTTCATCCTCCCTACTTTAATTTTATGAGATAATGACCTTTGGGTTTTCATTAATCATCAACATTAACATAAATACATGAAATAGATCCCTCTGTGTGTAATGACTCTATATAATAGATGTGGTCACTTTATGTATTGAATTACTGAAATAAATTCACTTTTTGATGTTATTCTAATTTATTGAGATGCTCCTGTATGTTCAGTATTATACATAACACAAGTAATGAGAACACCATCTCCATTACTCTATGGACACATTCTTTGCATTGTTGTATCTGATACCTTTATACAATGTAACAAGTCTCGCTCATCTGTTCTTCACATGTAAATATCCATCCTATGTGCCACTTGGATTTCTATAGCCCATATGGCAGCAGTTGTGGCTGTCAGTAGCCCGTGCATTGATTTACCTTCAGCGCTGTCTCTGTCCATCATCTCCGGACTATCAATCACTTTGTGGCTTTCATTCTACCTGTTAGGGCAGGACCACGGCTGATAGCCCCAATTATTCCGTGAGTTTCTCGGCACAGATGGTGGAAGTGTATTGATCCTGTGATGAGTCTATCACATTATTGTCACTCTCTCTGTTCTTAGGGAAATTATTCTTATTTTACAT
The DNA here is from genome assembly GCA_033576535.1 of Allobates femoralis. Classification (NCBI taxonomy): domain Eukaryota; kingdom Metazoa; phylum Chordata; class Amphibia; order Anura; family Aromobatidae; genus Allobates; species Allobates femoralis. The sequence continues at coordinate 15,244,403 of JARQOC010000011.1, forward strand.
AATTCACATTTTGGTGGAATTTGCTCTGGAATTGCTCTGATTGGAGCGGTGTAGCCGTGGACAGATCCACCCATGTCCACCACTATAAGCACCTGCCATAGGCCTGTGAGAATTGGAGCAATGAAAGAAAGGTCTGAGTCTGTGTGAATCACTCACTAGTGGAAGAGATGGCGACATGATGGAAGAAGACAAGATGGCGGGGCAGGGTCCTGTAGAGCGATGGGGCAATGTCCTGCTGGGACACGTTGTGACCTGGTATCATAAGGGTCCAGACAGCAGGATTCCCTAATGGCAGAGCCGATGTCTGGTCACAACTGGTCAAAAATGGTCTAAGGAACATGACAAAGCGATGACAGTGATGATTTGGCCTCAAAAATGATTAGATCTCAACCCGATCCATGATCTGTCAGACGTTCTGGAAAATCAAGTCCATGGAAGCCGCACCGAGCAAATCACATGATATAAAAGATCTCTGATTCATCATGGTTCAGATATCACAAGGCCAAGTGAATAGGGTCAGTGAAGGGTTAATAAAAAGAAACCCGCCAAAATATCTGTCCATCCATTTATCTATCTATCTATCTATCTATCTATCTATCTATCTATCTATCTATCTATCTATCTATCTATCTATCTAATTCAAAGAAGCTTTATTGGCAGGACTAAATACACATCAGTTTTGCCAAAGCAAGTGTACAAAAGGGAATAGGGACTGTAGGGATGTTGGGTAGAGGCTGTAGGAAAGGTGGATGGGGGCACATCAAGTGTGGGGGCTGTAGGAGCAATGGGTGGGGACAGATCCAGGGTGGGGGCTATAAGAACAATGGATGGGGCAGATCCAGGGGGGCTATGGAAGTCCAAGTCATATCATAGTTCATTTCCTCGAAGTCTATGGCATGTGCTCACTCTATCTATCTTTCTATCTATCTATCTATCTATCTATCTATCTATCTATCTATCTATCTATCTATCTATCTTTGTATCTATCTTTGTATCTATCTTTCTATCTATCTATCTTTGTATCTATCTATCTTTGTATCTATCTTTGTATCTATCTATCTTTGTATCTATCTATCTCTCTATCTATCCATGTTCCAGGATTTGAGGCTTTGCCCAGCGTCTCCGCCATCCATTATCATGTTGTACTCTTCATGTCAGTGTGTGTTTCGGCGTTCCGCTCGGTGGCTTTGTGACCTCGTCCTGCTGTAATTTTATTACACCTTTTGTGATTTTATTAGCGCAGTCAGCTATGGGAATCTATCCCAAGAATATCAAGTAACATATTCTCTTTTCATCTGCTCAAGAGAAAAGATGACGAGGAAGTAAAGGAACATTCTAAGAGCATTAGACAGTCAGAGGCGCCTGTAAGAGACCACAGACACAAGCTGCGGGTGGCACTCGTATGTTCTGGAAGGTGACAATACTTTGGTTATAAACAAATGTAATGAAATGAGTAGTCGCTCCATGATTCTCTGCTGTCATCGGGAATCCTCTTGGTAGAGGTTTAGAACGTTATGCAAATGATCTCTCCTCCAGAAGGAAGAGGAGTGTTTCTCTAGCGCCCCCTATAGGTAGTCGCCCAGTAACTGCCCACAGAAACGTTACATCACTTCTTTATATTTGCATTTTTTTCTCATTCATTTGCTAAACACTGAAAGAATTGACGCCTCGCAGGATGGTTCTAATCTGCAAAGAAAAAACTAGCAGCGGGTACATAATATGTCAGAAATCTCATTGCTGATACTGTAAAATGATGGGTTATTGTGTTGCGGGAAAAAATACGTCAAAATATGCAGCATGTGAACAAGCCCCAATATAGACAGCAGTGACGTTATCTCTTAAAGGGGCGACACATTTACAAATTGAAGTTGACTTTCAGTAACCCTCCTCATCTTTACTCAAGAACTGAAGTCATTTGTGGACTGACTCATAGTGAGGAGCAGATCGGGGTGACGTCATTCAGCTCAGCAATGTGATCCATCATCTTTATTGATCACACACAGATCTGTGCTCTGAGCGTCGCCCTCTACACCCCAGACGGCCCCGTGTCACTGTGGGATCATCGATCTGTTATGTAGCACTGATGTGCGGCGTATGGATAAGTCATCAACCGAGGAGGCCGATCCGGCACCTCTGCGTACAAAACTATCATGTTAGATCAGCTTAATAAATCTCCATACAAAAAACACAAAGGAAAATTACGGTTTTCATTCTTTATTCATAAATCAATAGTACACAGGAAAGTAAGGAACTTTATAATATATTTTATTAGAGAAATACACTTCCTTCTTCTCCTGCACTGATCTGTCATTCTCAGAATTCTCAGATCTGTGACTTTCCCATTACAGAGATAGGAGAGGACAGTTGGTGCTCATGAAGTTCTATGGAGAATTGTAACTGACATTTCAGGAGAACTTGCAGCAAACTATGTGGATCTACCTCTATCTCTGCCCTCACCTTTCCTTCTCCTTCTCCTCCTTCTTCTCCTCCTCCGTCCGTCCTTCTCCTCCTCCTCCTCTTCCTTCTCCCTCCTTCTTCTGCTCCTCCTCCCTCCTTCTTCACCTCCTCGTTTTCCTTGTCCTCCCTTTTTCTTCTTCTCCTCCTCCTTATCCTCCTCCCTCCTTCTTCTCCTCCTCCTCTCTCCTTCTTCACCTCCTCCTTTTCCTTGTCCTCCCTTTTTCTTCTCCTCCTCCTCCTTATCCTCCTCCCTCCTTCTTCTCCTCCTGCCTCCTTCTTCTCCTCCTCCTTTTCCTCATCCTCCCTCTTTCTTCTCCTCCTCCTCACTTCTCCATAGAGTATTGACAGAACCAACTGTCAGCTCCTATCTCAGCGATGGGAAAATCTGTCTTCACTGAATGCAGATTTTAAAGTTTTTACCCCGTGAATTGAGAGTGTAAAATCAATATAGGAGGAAACAGAAGCAAAATGATCTGATAAGACAAATTAAAAAGTTTCTTATTGGGATGGGTACTATAAATTTAATAAACATTAGGAACTTTGTAATATATTTTATTAGAGAAATCTGCTTGTTTCTTCTCCGGCAATGATCTGTCATTCTCAAAATTCTCAAATCTGTTATCAGTGAATACAAACTTTCCCATCACTGACATAGCAGAGGACAGTTAGTGCTCATGAAGTTCTATGGAGAACGGTAACTGTCAGTTCAGGAGAATTTGCAGCAGAATATGTGGATCTGGCTCAATCTCCTCCCTCCTTCTTCTTCTCCTCCTCCTCCTCCCGTCTCCATAGATTATTGAAAGCACCAACTGCCTCCTATCTCAGTGATGGGAAAGTTTGTCTTTAGTGAATGCAGATTTTGCAATTTATTTCCATTAATTGAGAGTGTAAAATCAACACAGGAGGAAACAGAAAGATAATTCTCTGATAATACATATTAAAAGTTGCTTATCTTGATGTGTACTATTGATTTAATAAGAATAAGAAACTTTGTAATCGGTTGTATTAGATGAATCTGCTTCTTTCTTCTCCTGCACTGATCTGTCATTCTCAAAATTCTCAATTCAGGGGAAATTCTGAATTGGTGACTACAAACGTTTCCATCCCTGAAATAGGAAATGACATTAGTGCTTATAAACTTCTGTTATGGTTAACATTTTGAAATATCAACAAGTTGCCTGCCCCGGCCTAATAGATATGGATCAAGTGCCAGCGTGAAAGTATGATACCAGACACAGAGTCAGTTGTACACTCTCTTTGGTCAACTCCAAAGTGTCCCTCCAAGGGTCCTGTATTTGAACAGGCATGAACTTATAAAACCTCGGTAAGGGGCTCGGCCAGCCCTACTCAGATGTATTCATTGGTTAGTGGGTTGGATAATGGGCTAGTCCATGGGCGGATCCATTAGTTCATCAGGGGGTGTGGTCTTGATCGAGTATATCCCGATGATGTGTTGTTCTGTGATTGGTCAGTATTTCTATGGAATTCAGCTTCCTCCAGGAACTTCATTTTTTTTTAAAATCAGATAATTTTTATTTGCTTACTCAGATTGTATATAGCATGACATCAAAAACAGTTTACATGATTTTTAACAGTATAATGCACCCTTCACCATTGCCCCCCCCCCCTCCTTTTCTATCCCGGACAGCATTACCCTTCCCTCTTTACCATAGACAATTACCCAACATTCTTTTGTGCAAGCAAAGTTCTTATTCCTCAGCCCCATTTTAAACATAATTAAAGGAGATCTATATACTCTATGTATCACATATAGATGGGACAGTCTGGCTGGCTCACTCATGGAAAGCTTGGGTATATACTCCAAAACACTCTCCCATACATCATCAGGCATGGCCCCAATTTCCTCTCCCCATCTGCCTCTTGTTTTAATTGGGTGTCCCAGAAGGTAAGTGCGTAGTAGATCTCGGTACGGACATGAAATTACCCCCCGCAACACATTGGACTAACTGATAAGACATATTAAAGAAATTGATTATTTTCATGTGTACTATTGATTTATTAATTCAAAAGTTTAACTGTGTGAGGTTCAGGCTCTACCACCCCCATCCTGGAGAATACGGTCACCTTGTGAAAGCTTCCATATATTTGTAATGTCTGATGTTGCCATTTGGTGGCTTGTGTGTGGTTGACCGTTTCCCCGATATTCTCAGGTTAGCTAGAGTTATGTATGGTTCGTCTTGTACACCCCTTAAGGGTGGAGTCCCAGAAACAAAAATGGGTTTGCAAATCTTTTGTAAACCGACATAACAGTTGTGTTTGCAGAACAGATTGTGCTGGATACCTTTACACATCACAACATTGAATGCAATTTCACTTGAAACTTACTGGCTGCAGTGAAATCATGGACACATTGTTCTATCTTGTTGCTGTGTACAAATGTAACAATGTGTCCATGATTTCACTGCAGCCAGTAAGTTTCAAGTGAAATTGCATGCAATGTTGTGATGTGTAACGGTACCCTAACAGACGATTACAGGACAGGTGGATTCAGCCTAAGGGTATGTGCACATATGCCGGGTTTGTGCCGGTGGGTGGCTGGGCGGACCCGACAGGAAGCTCTGCAGCCGTCCACCGGCTGCCTGGCGGGTATGTGCGGCGGGTGCCGGGCGGGTGCACAGCGGGTTAGCGGCGGCGGTTATGCAGCGGCTGGAAGCAGCACATGATTCTGCTTGCAGCCGCTGCAGAACCGGCCGGTTTATAGAACATGCACATTCGTTGCTAACCCGCTGGTAACCCAGCGGGTTAACAACAGATGAGCATGTGTAAACCGCCGGTGTGTGCACAGCGGGTTTCCATAGGTTTATATGTTAACCCAAAAGCCGCTTTTGGATTAACATAAATTTACATAAACCTCATGGAAACCGACCGGCGGTTTCCGCTGCTAAACCTGCACTAAACCTACCAGTGTGCACATACCCTTATTCTTCCACTCAGTGGGGTAACTTGAAGCTCAGGGGCCCCGATGTGAAAGCTCCAACGGGGCCCCCAATTATTGCAAATCTTTAATAGCATTAGTCTTTTTCTATAGACCATAAGGACTTTTGGGGCCCCCCTAGGCTCCAGGGCCCGGGTGTGATTGCAACCCCCTGCACCTGTTGTAGTTACACCCTTGTATCAAGAAGGAGGGAGCAGCAATGGTGGGGGGGCATAGGAGGAGGAGGACTACAAGTGCATTGATGCACCCACAGTGCACTTACAAGCCTAGTTTACTCATCAATAAAAGCCGGATTTCAGGACCCTGGATGATGCCATCATAGGCGTCCTTCATAATACAGTGTATTACACTGCCCCATTCTTGTGTTATAGTGCTATAGACAGGTTCCCTTTAAAGGAAAAAAAATGTCTCTTTTCTTTTATGGCTCCACTCTGCATTAAGAGAAAATCTGGTTTTACCGGAGATATTATGGCTGATTGTGTCTCTTCTCTCCTCCACTGCAGGTGAAGAAACAATGGAAAAGGTGGGGGCTGCGCTGCTTTGTTCCTGCTCAGAAGCAACATTCAAACCGAGCTCTGCCCCTTTAAGAAAAAAAAGAGTATATTCTGACCATTTCTGTAAGTCACATGTGTCCCTGCACTCTTTGGGGGGGGAAGGGGTGCAGGGTCGTTATCTCTGACCTTGGACATTAATCTGCCTTTGGATACAACTAAAATGTACAGAAATGTTCTATCCATGACCATAAAGAAATAGAAATCTCCCGGATATAATCATATAACACATGATGATGAGGACATGTCGCCATATTCTATTTCTGAAATGTGAAAATATTATGTAAATTCATAAAATCTATTAAATAATAATCCTGCTGCCTTCTGACCGTCAGTCTGGATTTATTATGGGACAGTATAACGTGAGCATTTCGTGTCATTTCAGATGGGTTCTTCGGTGAAATATTCTCCCACGATTTGGGATTGAAATGTCACTAGGTTACACCTAACGATGTCCCAGCAACCCGACCAACGATGGGGGTCACTGGGACATCGTTATCTGATCGCTGGTGAGCTGTCACACAAACTCACCAGCGAGAATCCTGGTATTCAGGGTAAACATCAGGTAACTAAGCAGAGCGCTGCACTTAGTTACCCGCTGTTTACCCTGGTTACCTGCTCCCAGCGTGTACTGTGCAGCGCTGGGAGCTCGTTCATCGTTGGTCTCCCGCTGTCACACACGCCGATGCTGGCCGCCCAGCGGGAGACCAACGATAAAAAAATGGTCCTGGTCATTCTTCCACGATGAATGAACTTATCGTTGATCATTGATACGCGTCACACACAACGATGTCTTTTCGACGTCGCTGCAACGTCACAAAACCGATGACGTTGCAACAATATCGTTAACAATATCGTTGCATGTAATGGGGCTTTAGAGTAAGAGATTGGTCAGAAGAAAATACTTTTTATCAGCTTTCTAGTGTTTGTCTCAGCCAGAGCAGGATTCACAGCTACACAGCTCAGTACTGCAGGATTCACAGCTACACAGCTCAGTACTGCAGGATTCACAGCTACACAGCTCAGTACTGCTGGCTTCACGGATACACTTCTCAGTACTGCTGGATTCACAAATACACTTCTCAGTACTGCTGGATTCACAGATACACTGGTCAGTACTGCTGGATTTACTGCTACACTGCTCAGTACTGCTGGATTTGCTGCTACACTGCTCATTACTGCTGGATTCACAGTTACAATGCTTAGTACTGCTGGATTTACAGCGACACTGGTCCCGTACTGCAGGATTCACAGCTACACAATTCAGTACTACTGGATTCATAGCTACACGGCTCATTACTGATGGATTCACTGCTACACTGCCCAGTACTGCTGGATTCATAGCTACACTGACCATTACTGCTGGATTCACTGCTACACTGCTTAGTACTGCTGGATTCACAGCGACACTGCTCAGTATTGCTGGATTTACAGCTAAACTGCTCAATACTGCTGGATTCATAACTACACTGCTCAATGGGCAGCACGGTGGCTCAAGTGATTAGCACTGCAGCCTTTGCAGCACTGGGGTCTTGAAGTCCTGGGTTCAATTCCCACCAAAGACACTAAGGACAACATCTGCAAGGAGTTTGTATATTCTCCCCATGTTTGCGTGGGTTTCCTCTGGGCACTCCAGTTTCCTCCCACATTGCAAAGACATAATGATAGAATCTTTAGATTGTGAGCTCCAAGAGAGACAGCATTACTCATGTATGTAAAGTGCTATGGAATCAATAGCGCTATATAAATGAATAAATTATTATTATTAATACTGCTGGAATCACAGTTATATTGCTCATTACTGCTGGATTCACACCTACACTGCTCAGTACTGCTGTATTCACTGCAACACTGCCCAGTACTGCTGGATTCATAGCTACACTGCTCATTACTGCTGGATTCACGGCTACACTGCTTCACATTAAGACTGCTCAGTATTGTTGGATTTACAGCTACACTGCTCAGTACTGCTGCATTGACAGCTACACTTTTCAGTATTGCTAAGACTGCTCAGTACTGCTGGATTTATATCTACACTGATCATTACTGCTGGAGTCCCATCTACACTGCTCAGTCCATCTGGATTAACAGCTACACTAGTCAGTACTTCTGGATTCACAGCTACACTACTCAGTACTGCTATATGATATCCTTCATGCTGATGCTGCTTTTGAACATGTGCTACATAGAGACAGGAGAGCAGGAATCCCTGATGTGTCTGTGCTGTGTACGGCAGGAATCATTGGGCCTAATTTCCACTCACTGGCTCAGAGACAACTGGTGAAAATACAGGATACAAGTCATATCATCGGCAGGGATAGAGTTATCACACAAGTCCACAGATGACAGCTTAATATGAAGAGTCACCACTTACCTGTACAGGTGAATCATTAACTAATGATTCTAGGATTTGGACACATTTTATAGGGTTGTTGTAAGGGCAGCAAACATGCAGATCTGGTGGCTCGGCTAGGATCAGAACATGGGAATGACGGCATATTTCTTATTATTACTGTAGTATTTCAGCAGGTGGAGAGCAGGGACGCCCCAGACAGCGGCTGGAGATACGAGTATCTTATTTTCTCCTTATCAGTTATCAATTATCAGGTTAAGGTTAGGACTGAAAAGCTTCAAACCAATCATAGAAGATAAAATTAACAATCCCCCAGGTGCATGCACCTTTAATTGCACCATTAAGGTCACTTATTTAACCCTTTACTGTCCTAGGCCGTACCGATACTGTGTCACGGCTTAATATTTTGCCCCCTGAGCTGATGTTTTTAATCATACCATTTTGGTGTAGATTTGATGTTTTGGGCTAAACAAAAACCTTAAAAAACTTTCTTTTTTTTGCAATTTCACCGCACTTGGAATTTTTTCCCCCATTTCCCAGCACACTCTATGGTAAAATGAATGTTGTGATTCAAAAGTAAAACTCATTCTGCAAAAAAACACGTCCTCGTATGATTTTATTGCCAAGAAAAAAAAAGGTTGTGGGTCTTGGAAGAAGAGGAGGAAAAAAAAGCAAACACAAAAATGCCTTGGAGCTGAAGGGGTTAAACCACTGATCTCCTGCGCATTTCCACTGCACATGCGCATATGCAGGCAATGCTGCACACTCGTAGAGTGATACAAAGAATTAGAAGACTCGTGAACTAATGCAGGGCACACATTGGGTATATAGAAGCGATGGAAATATAGTTCAGAGTTATTGCTGGAGCTGAGTCCAGAGAAGCGAATAAAACAGCATTATTAGATCTTTACTATACCTAGATTTCCTAGACTGTGCTGAACTTTATATTCATCCTCTTTAAAGGAAATATGTCAGCCAGTGGTTGCTATTTAATCTGAGATCACCATGATTTAGGTGAAGAGTACCTAATTCCAGCGATGTATCACTTATTAGGCTTACAATCAAAGTTTTATCAGCAGGAGATTATCACTCCTTGACTAGGTATTAGCCAGTCAGGCTAATCTGTGTAGCCCCGCCTCACCACTGATTGGCAGCTTGCTGACAATGTACAGTGTACACAGGAAACTGCCAATCATGGGTGTGGGCGGGGTTATACACTGCTCAGCATTCTGATCACTGCTACATCCAGTGGTGTATCTTGATCATGGGCCTTGATGCGAAAGATCCAACGGGGTCCCGAATTATTGCAAATCTTTAATAGCCTTAGTCTTTTCTATAGGCCAAAGGGACTTTTGGGGCCCCTAAGCTTCAGGGCCCGGGTGCACCTATTGCAGTTACGCCCCTGGCTATATCTACAGCAGAGAAAACAGGGATTGTATCAAAACTGCACCAAACAGTGACAAGGTTTCAAAATCATTTATGATAATCATTTAAGAAATAATAATTTAAAATCATTTATGAAAATCATTTATGAAAATCATGTATCAGAGTATTTCTGATGTTTGACTTTGATATATGACTATGTCCTAAAATGGAGACAGTGCTATACGCCTGAGTCCAGGGTCTTATTTTGTGTTCAGATCACATAGCAAAAACCTGCTGACTAGATTCCCTTTATGTAAGAAAAACAGCGCCACCCCTGTCTACAGCTCAGCCCCATCCACTTCAATGGAGCAGAGCTGCAGTACCGCACATGACCTGAATACAGGGGTGGCACTGTTCCTTAGCAGATTTTTTTTCCCGAATACTGGGAATCCCTTTAAGTTTTAAGATGGCAAATTTTCCTTTAGGGTAACATTGATTCCATCATCATGCAAGTAATGACATACAGCGCAACGTTACTCCGGATACTTCTTGATCGGCTGCTTCGGTCTTCTTTAGCTTCATTGGTGTAGAGGACATCGAAAAAGACATAAATCTCCTTATCTCTCATCTGGAAGACAAAGGGAGTCGCATCCTCCAGCCTCGTCTACACAAAATGCGCCATTTAATAGGTATAAAGCTGTAAACCTCCATCCTAGAGATCACCGAGCCTCCGAACCTATTAAAGAACCTGTCCTATAAAATGGAGACATCACGATGACCTTCTTCACACAGTGCATGAAATATACGGCCGCATAAAAGTGATGCACGGCGCCCGCGGCCGCCCATCTCCTGCTCCGGCTATGGATAGAATAACTTATTAAGAATACACTGTGCGCCCCGTATTATCTGCAGGCGGCCGCGGGGCTTCGTGCACACAAATTACTTTTTAAATGCCGTTCTGCCGCTCCTGGATAGACGCGGCGGCCATTACACCGGCCGGGGATTGCCATCATTTGTCTTACTTCATCTATGTCATAAAAGTGACAGTGACTCTTGCTTCAAATGGGTTTTCCCTTCTATTATGGTGAATTTCATCAGTTTTCATTGCTTGAAAGTAAAAACGACCTATTGTTTAAGGCAGGTTCTTGTGTTACATGCATTTATTTTTTTACATGTTTTGCCATTTTTTTTTATATCATGATTTTCTTTACAAAATAAAATGATAACTCTTACAATTTTCACACTGGAGCTATTGATAAATGACCGTATCCTCAGAGCCTGGATTATCCACAGAGTCAGGCAACACCTCTATATACAGTAGATAACACAGGATCCACCATTCACAATAGGTGATATCACAGCTCTACCTCCTCCTCCTGTACAATGACTGATAACACCTCTATATACAGTAGATAACACACGATCCACCATTCACAATAGATGATATCACAGCTCACCTCCTCCTGTACAATGACTGATAACACCTCTATATACAGTAGATAACACAGGATCCACCATTCACAATAGGTGATATCACAGCTCACCTCCTCCTGTACAATGACTGATAACACCTCTATATACAGTAGATAACACAGGATCCTCCATTCACAATAGGTGATATCACAGCTCACCTCCTCCTCCTGTACAATGACTGATAACACCTCTATATACAGTAGATAACACAGGATCCACCATTCACAATAGGTAATATCACAGCTCACCTCCTCCTCCTGTACAATGACTGATAACACCTCTATATACAGTAGATAACACAGGATCCACCATTCACAATAGGTAATATCACAGCTCACCTCCTCCTCCTGTACAATGACTGATAACACCTCTATATACAGTAGATAACACAGGATCCACCATTCACAATAGGTGGTATCACAGCTCACCTCCTCCTCCTGTACAATGACTGATAACACCTCTATAATACAGTAGATAACACAGGATCCACCATTCACAATAGGTGATATCACAGCTCACCTCCTCCTCCTGTACAATGACTGATAACACCTCTATATACAGTAGATAACACAGGATCCTCCATTCACAATAGGTGATATCACAGCTCACCTCCTCCTCCTGTACAATGACTGATAACACCTCTATATACAGTAGATAACACAGGATCCACCATTCACAATAGGTGATATCACAGCTCACCTCCTCCCCTGTACAATGACTGATAACACCTCTATATACAGTAGATAACACAAGATCCACCATTCACAATAGGTGATATCACAGCTCACCTCCTCCTCTGTACAATGACTGATAACACCTCTATATACAGTAGATAACACAGGATCCACCATTCACAATTGGTGATATCACAGCTCACCTCCTCCTCCTGTACAATGACTGATAACACCTCTATATACAGTAGATAACACAGGATCCACCATTCACAATAGGTGATATCACAGCTCACCTCCTCCTCCTGTATAATGACTGATAACACCTCTATATACAGTAGATAACACAGGATCCACCATTCACAATAGGTGATATCACAGCTCACCTCCTCCTCCTGTATAATGACTGATAACACCTCTATATACAGTAGATAACACAGGATCCACCATTCACAATAGGTGATATCACAGCTCACCTCCTCCTCCAACAACTCAAGTGCGACAAACCATCCACCCACATTATTGTATTTACATTCACTATTGCATTGTATTTACTTATTTTGGGCATTTGCTCCTTTTTCGTCTTTTCTTGGGTTCACCCATCCTGTGACATTCCAGCATTTTGGTGGCACCGGGACCTGTGTGTAATATTGATGACAGTCCTTTAACCCTCGCAGTCATGGGCCGTATTTATAGTGTTGATGCAGGTGTATAGGAAGGGCAGAGATGGCGCGGAGAGGTCAATGATTTGTTCTGCTGGGTAAATGATATGTTCTGCTATGTTAACCTTGTGACATGAAACAGGTGGGAAGTCTGTGATGACCATTGGGGTCCGACACACTGATGCCCACTATGAAACCAATGCTCGAGAATGCAGCAATGGCCGATGAGGAATGTACAGGGGACGGCAGACGTACATGACCAGGGGGCACAGAGGGCAGGGACGAGGTGGCAGACGGGGCAGAGCTTTAACATAGTTTAGATTCTTTATATTTGTTGCACTGTACAAGAAAAACCTCAGCGTGGCCTGATGGCTCTAGGTGCCAACTGGTTTATAGTGCCCCCTGTGGACGGGGGTAAGGACTGCACCAACTGTGCCGCAACATTCTAAGACAACTGTTCTGGGAACATCTGATCAGTAATATTGTTATCAAAATCAGCCATGTAGATACAGACATATGTGGGCTGGATCAGTATAAACAGGTCTGATTTATTGCTGCTTATCTCTGTCTATCACCCTACCCATCCTCTTCACAGCGCGGCACCTCTGTACATCTCCTCCCTCATCTCTGTATATCACCACACCTGTTCTCTATGTTCTACTAGTGACTTTAGACTGACATCTGCACTAATTCGAATCTCCCACTCCTGGATCCAAGACTTCTCTCGAGCTGCACCAATTCTCTGGAATGCTCTACCCCAAGATATAGGACTATCCACAACGTACATAGTTTTAGGCGCTCCCTTAAAACACATCTTTTCAAGGCGGCCTATTATGCCACTAATCAAAATCCTTTTACTATTTCTCTGGACATAACTCTCCGTCAAACTCCACCAAACCCAAAAGCTCTACACAGATGGCCTGGTGATGACTCATGCAGCCTTTACCAGTCCACCATTTCTTCGAGGAGCTGGCTGAACCATCATTGTAAATAAGCCCCTGTACTTTGTACCTCATTGTAGATTGTAAGCTCTTAGGAGCAGGATCATCTCTATTTTTGCTTTATTATATTTTTATAATAGTTTCTTATGACTGCTGGTATAGGAACCTCTGAATTGTGAAGCGCTACGGAATATGTTGGCGCTATATAAATACAGATTATTATTAATATTATTATTATAGTGCATAGACAAGTCTTTACTTAAAGTGATACTCCAGGCCTTTACTCACCCTCATTGGGTCCAGGGCTGAGTCGCCACTACAGTTAATAATATCCGTTATTGTCTGCAGCGTTTATATCCCCTCAACTGCACTGCAGAGAATCACTGAGCTCAGAGCGACTCATGTCGTCTACTCGGGCAGAGCTGCTGAGATTAGCTTTTTGCTAATGTGATGTATTGTTGATTTGGTCAATTTGTGTGCTAAGCAGCATAGTTACAGTATATAAGTATAGTCTATATGGCAGTGATACCAATTACATTTCACATATTTAATGTCTGCATAAATACGTCATCCACTGTGCGGCAGCACTCTTTGGTCTGTATCTATCTACTTATAACCATGTGCACATACTATCTGCATAAATAGCTCATCCACTGTGCTGCGACAGTCTTTGGTGTATCTATCTACTTATAATCATGTGCATATACTATCTGCACAGACAGCTCATTCACTGTGCTGTGGCAGTCTTTAGCCTGTATCTAACTATCCATACTCATATGCATGTACTATCTACACAATCAGCTCATCCACTGTTCTGCGGCACTCTTTGGTCTGTGTATCTACCTACTTATAATCATGTGCATATACGATCTGCATAAATAGCTCATCCACTATGCTTATGCTACAGCACTCCCTGGCCTGTATCTATCCACTTATAATTATATGCATAAACTATCTGCAAAAATAGCTCATCCACTGTGCTGCGACACTCTCTGGTCTGTATCTATCTCTTTATAATCATGTGCATATACTATCTGCACAAATAGCTCATCCACTTTGCTTCGGCACTCTTTAGTCTGTAACTACCTATGATCATGTGCATATACTATCTGCATAAATAGCTCATCCTGTGTGCTTTGGCACTCTTTGGTCTGTATCTATCTACTTATAATCATGTGCATATACTATCTGCACAAATCGCTTATCCATTGTGCTGCGGCACTCTCTGGTCTGTATCTATCTCTTTATAATCATGTGCATATACTATCTGCACAAATAGCTCATCCACTGTGCTGCGGCACTCTCTGGTCTGTATCTATCTACTTATAATCATGTGCATATACTATCTGCACAAATAGCTCATCCACTGTGCTGCAGCACTCTCTGACTCTCTGATCTGTATCTATCTACTTATAATCATGTGCATATACTATCTGCACAAATAGCTCATCCACTGTGCTGCGGCACTCTCTGACTCTCTGATCTGTATCTATCTACTTATAATCATGTGCATATACCATCTGCACAAATAGCTCATCCACTGTGCTGCGGCACTCTCTGGTCTATATCTATCTACCTATAATCATGTGCATATACTATCTGCATTCTGTCATGTGAAGTTGGAATATTCCATGAACTAATCAAGAAGGGGAAGTAACAAAACTGAAAGTTTCAGAATTGTAGACACAGAAGTAGTTTGTATCTAGGGTCACACCCGGAACATTGGGTAAGATCACCCTTGTTTGTGACTGATGGCACATAGTGTCCGGGACGTGCCGTCTTATCCTCCCACCTCCACTTGTCTGCACTTTTATCACATAACGTGATGTTTATATCACTTTATTTATAACCTGGGTATATATTATACATGCTGAGGGTATTTCTTCCTCCAGACGTGAAGCCCAGGGACCGAGCACGGCTGACTGCAAA
This sequence comes from Allobates femoralis, assembly GCA_033576535.1. Classification (NCBI taxonomy): domain Eukaryota; kingdom Metazoa; phylum Chordata; class Amphibia; order Anura; family Aromobatidae; genus Allobates; species Allobates femoralis. The sequence continues at coordinate 15,259,761 of JARQOC010000011.1, forward strand.
CAATGATCTGTTACACTTTAATGATTACATAGTAAAACTAAATTCTGCAACTTTTTAACAATCTTTGTGCCCCTATTGTTGCGCATTTGCAAAATCTTTGCTTTTTGGTTAATCGCCTAAAGAATCTGTCAATAGGTTTGCATATAATCTGAAACAGCATGCTGTAAGGGTTAACACTGAGATTTCAGCAATGCCTCTTTTTATACTGCATGGTTGTTTATCTGCAATGTTTGATTTAGCTTCAGAAGATTATCATTGTCGGACTAGGTCAGCTAGACATCAGCTAGTCCGGCACATCCCCTGGTGTGATTAGCAGCACACTCTGTATAGACATTGTACATACAAAGCTTTTGCTAAATCTAAACATTCTGATTGTGTCAGAACTGCTGCACCCAGTAATCTAAGTAATACATCGTTGGATTCAAAGCTCTTTGCCTATATTAAGCTGTTCTCAGAAAGGTAGCAAAAACCTACTGACAGATTCCCTTTAAACTAGGTGTTATTTTATTTATCAGAGGCTAAAAGCCAGGACCTGCTAATCTTGCTGACAGTTTGTTACAATGTATCAATGCAAGTACACCTAGAAATAATACAAAGAAAGGATCTGAGCTGCTTAAAGGGGAATCCAGGATTAATAAAACCTTACTACTTTCAAAAACAGCGACCACCCCTGTCTACAGGTTGCATGTGGTATTACAGCACAGGCCCATTCACTTAAATGGAGATGAGCTGCAATACCACATGCAACCTGTAGAAAGAGGTGGTGCTGTTGTTGAAGGAAATCTGCTGTGTTTATGGAATTCTGGACAACTCCTTTAAGTTAGTTGCCAATTCAGCCAACACTGGTACAATGTGATGAACTCTCAGCTGTGTTACTGCAACTGCTTGAGGACTTTTTTGGAGCCTAAATAGTTACAGTGCCTTTTTGAAAGTATTCGGCCCCTTATATATACAGTGCTGTGAAAGTTTTGCCCTATTACAGCGCCTTGTGATATTTGGCCCTTGAATTCAACTTTTGCACATTTCAGGCTTCAAACATAAAGATATAAAATTCAATTTTTTTTGTGAAGAATCAACAACAAGTGGGACATAATCGTGAAGTGGAACCAAATTTATTGGATATTTTAAACTTTTTAAAAAAATTAAAATTGAAAAGTGCAATATTATTTGGCCCCTTTACTTTCAGTGCAGCAAACTCATCCAGAAGATCAATGAGGATCTCTGAATGATCCAATGTTGTCCTAAATGACTGGTAATGATACATAGAAATCACCTGTGTGTAATCAAGTCTCCGGATTCTGTTTCAAGTGCAGGGAGCATCATGAAGACCAAGGAACACACCAGGCAGGTCCGAGATACTGATTGTGGATTTGGATACAAAAAGATTTCCCAAGTTTTAAACATCTCAAGGAGCCACTGTGCAAGTGATCATATTGAAATGGAAGGAGATCAGACCACTGCAAATCTACCAAGACCCAGCCGTCCCTCTAAACTTCATCTCGAAGAACAAGGAGAAGACTGATCAGAGATGAGGCCAAAAGGACCCAGGATCCTCTGGATGAACTGCAGAGATCTACAGCTGAGGTGGGAGACAAACAATCAGTCGTACACTGCACATATCTGGTCTTTATGGAAGAATTGCAAGAAGAAGCCATTTCTCAAAAATATCCATAAAAAGTCTGGTTGAAGTTTGCCACAAGCCGCTGAGACACACATGTGGAATAAGGAGACCCCAAACATGTGGAATAAGGGGCTCTGCTCAGAGGAACCAAAATCAAACTTTCTGGCCACAATGCAAAATGATATCTTTGGCGTAAAAGCAACAAAGCTCATCACCCTGAAAACACCATCCCCACTGTCACACATGGTGGAGGCGAGCATCATGGTTTGGGCTTTTCTTTTCAGCAGGGACAGGGAAGATGGTTAATATTGATGGGAAGATGGACGGTAGCCAAATACAGGACCATTCTGGAAGAAAACCTGCTGGATTCTGCAAAAGACCTGAGACTGGGACGGAGATTTATCTTCCAATAAGACAATGATCCCAAACATAAAGCAAAATCTACAATGGAATGGATCAAAAATAACCGTCTCCAGGTGTTAGAATGGACCAAGTCACATCCAGAGCTGAATCCAATGGAGAATCTGTGGAAAGAGCTGAAAACTGCTGATCACAAACGCCTCAATCCAACCTCACTGAGCTCCAGCTGTTCTGCAAGGAAGAATGAGACAAACCCCAAGAGACTGCAGCTGTAATCACAGCACAAGGGGGCGCTACAGAGGATTAACTCAAGGGGGCGAATAATATTACACGCTCCACGCCTCAGTTTTTTATTAGTTAAAAAAGTTTAAAATATCCAATAAATTTGGTTCCACCTCACGATTGTGTCCCACTTGTTGTTGATTCTTCACAAAAAAAATTTGAATTTATATCTTTATGTTTGAAGCCTGAAATGTGGCAAAAGGTTGAAAAGTTCAAGGGGCTGAATACTTTTAAGTACTATAATTCTTCCATTCACTGATAATAGTTATAATACATAAAGTTGCATTGATAAGAATATTGCTTAAAATTCTGCGCCCCCATACCTAGTAAACAGTGGCATAACTTGAAGCTCATGGGTCTCAATGCGAAACCTCCAATTATTCCAAATATTTAATAAAAATAGAATTTTTCTATAGGCCAAAGGGACTTTTGGGTCCCCCTAGGCTCCAGGGCCCGAGTGTGATTGCAACCCCTATACCTACTAGTAGGTGTAGAATACAGGTGTCATGGGGAGGCATCAGGAGGTGAGATGGTAAAATGGGCAAAGATGAACTGGGGAACTAGTCTGACCCTTAGACTGGGGGGTCCCTGGCTCGCCCTGATCCTGGAATTACCTCTGAAGGTGAGGATGTCCAGGCTGCCACCCTTACCCTTTGCTCCTGACCAGCCCTAGGCTAAGAGCCGCTATCTGGGAAAACCCAGCATCTCCTATGGAAGGGAACAACAGCAGCACAGCACGTCTTCACTGCACGGGGTCCTAGTAAAGAATAAACTTTATGTGAGACACCCAGTGGAGGGAAGTTGAACTACTTCAAGACTGAGGGAGTGGAGATCTGAATGCTAAGACACACACCTCCACCTGCAGGGCCACACACAGCATAGACGACACCATTAACTAAAGGAAAAAAAAACTAAGATTTAAATCAGTGCAGCAACACTCATAGACTGCAAAGCAACATGCAGTCAACACGTGACAACAGGGTGCAGACCAGGGTGCTGCGGATGAAGGGATAGCGCCCGGTCATCATCCTCAGTGACTGGCACCATAACATACAGAACCGCCCCTCTGGTCCTTCACGTTCCTTACATCAAAAGAAGCAATTTAATGAAATCTAAAGAAAACATTATTCTCTGGGAGACAGGAAACCCCAGACGTTAGAGGCTCGAGGAACAATGGAGGAACACGCAGAAATGGTACTGTTCTGTAATGTATACAAAGTATCGGGATGTCAATTTCCTGCACTGAGAGTCCATGTATCTATGGGAGATCTCATCCCACCCTGAAGGAATGTGGAGTATGTGACTGATGATTTTACCCCCTATATCCACCGCCAAGGAGCAGCGTCATACAATGTGATAGTAGATTACATAATTACCAAGGTGCACACAGGACTGTGGGGATCAGGCATACACAGCTGTGACCAAAGGTTTTCAGTCTGACACAAACTTTATTTTTCACAGAGTTTTCTGCCTCAGTGTTCTTTACACATTTTAGGCTTCATTCAGACATTAATGTGCAGATAACGCTCATAATCATGATAGTCAATGGCAGTGTTCCCCAACTCCAGTCCTCAGGAGCCATCAGCAGGGCATGTTTTCAGGAAATAATGTAAAGGGGTTGTCCGAGTTTTTTTTTCAATAAAATCTGTATCTAGACTGCATAATGCTAACAGTTTGTAATTTACACCCTGGCAGCATTTTGCAGGGCCTACCTAGATATCACCATTCTCCATGTGTGGAGGAGCTGATCACCCCTGACAAGAGGCGTGATGTTTTGAAGCCTGTTTTCTTGCCTGTCTCACTCTCCAGCATGCCCACCCCTAGTTTCCAGCATGGCCACTCCAGTCTCCAGCATGCCCGCCTCACTCTCTAGCATGCCTACCCCAGTCTCCAGCAAGCCCGTCCCAGTCTCTAGCATGCCAGACCCAGTCTCCAGCATACTCGCCCCAGTCTCCAGTATGGCCGTTCCAGTATCGAGCATGCCTGCCTCACTCTCCAGCTTGTCCACCCCAGTCTCCAGCATGGCCGCCCCAGTCTCCAGCATGGCCGCCCCAGTCTCCAGCATGCCCATTTCCTCAATCTTCAGCATTCCCAGCCGCCCTGTCTCCAGTATGACCACATCCACCTTCCATGTGGTTCATCTTTCCTCCCTGTGCCTGCGCTGTCACTGAAGCGATCCTCTGTATCACTGCCACAGACATCCCCGCTGTGAAGGAGAATGGACCGCTCTGTGTCAGTGATGCAGTGTGTGCGCGGTCATCTCCTTCACAGGGGGGGCGGCTGCAGCACAGTGATGAAGAGAGACGATCGTATCAGTGACAGCGCTGACCCTGCCGCCCTGTGAAGGAGATGACCATGCACACACTGCATCACTGACACAGAGTGGTCCATTCTCCTACACAGCGGGGGTGTCTACGGCAGTGATGCAGAGGATCGCTTCAGTGACAGATCGGGCGCGGGGAAGAATGAACCATGCTGAAGGTGGAGGTGGTCATAATGGAGACAGGGTGGGCATGCTGGGGACTGAGGCAGGCATGCTGGAGACTGTGGAGGTCATGCTGGAGACTGGGGACAGCTTGCTGGAGACTGTGGAGGTCATGCTGGAGACTGGGGACAGCTTGCTGGAGACTGTGGAGGTCATGCTGGAGACTGGGGACAGCTTGCTGGAGACTGGGTGTAACATCCAGTAGTTACAGCCAGGCTCCAAAACAACATGCCTCTACTCGGGGGCTGAGCTGCTCCTCCACACGCTGAATCGTGATATCTAAGTAACAATGCAAAATGCTGACAGGGTGTAAATGTCAAACTGTCAGCATTCTGCAGTCTAGATATACACACACAATTTACAAATAGCTCGGACAACCCCTTTAATGACCTGCCCAGGGGATTATTATAAATCCTGTGTAATACTAAGGAAATCCTGAAAACCTTCACCATTGGGGCTCCTGAGGACTGGAGTTGGGGCACGCTGCCCTATGGGGTCATTCACACGCTGATTCAGACCAACAGATATTTTCGATATTGATCAGATCAAAATCTCGTCCAAGCAAGTCCGTGGGAGCGAGGAAAAATCAGACAGCACCGAAGAGGTCACCGGTGTGCGGCCCATTATCACCGATTGTTTAATAGGAGAAACTTGAAAAATCTGCATCATTTATTATTTTTTTTTCATGCAACAAACAAAAGCTGATGAAACTCTAAAAGTCTGATGGTAAAAAGTGACTGACCAAAGTCTGATGAAACCGTCTAGAAATATATATATATATACCAATATATAACAATGATTGTTATAGGAAGGGAAGCAAAGGCATTTTATTTTTTTATAAATATTTTGTGGCCATAAAAAAAATAAAAAAAATGAAAAATGCATACACATATCTCCTTTATTTTCCACCGGAAATAAAATATAAATAAATGAAGATTATGACATTATTAATACTGTTATTATTATTATTATTATCTTGAGCCATGATGACTTGATGGCTGAACGCTCTGTAGGAAGATCAATCTTGTGCAGCCTATATAGCTCCACAGGGTCTTCTCCAAGCCTAGATAAGTCCATCAGGGTTTTCTCCAAGTCTAGATTGGTCCACCAGGGTCTTCTCCAAGCCTAGATAGGTCCACCAGGGTCTTCTCTGCCGTTATCTTGATAGTATCAAGCCTTTGGGTTTCTCATTTTCCTCTTTGCCTTGTTCTTTCTATTCTTCCCACCACGATGTCCTTCTCCAGTGATTTCTCTCTTCGTATGATGTGTAGACAAGTCGTAGCTTGTTGACCCTTGCTTCCAGTGACATGTCTGGCTTGATTTGTTCCATATTGATGTGTTTCTAAAATTAAACCAAGGAGACAAAGAGGTGCAGATTGTACCTTATCGCTTATGACAAGTAAATGTGGCCTCACAAGTTGCTTGCTCACCTGGTCAGGTTGTGATCACCCACAACCGGCTTGTACACCTGAGTTACAGCTTCCGCAGGACCCACACTGCCAAGTGCACCGTGGAAAACGATTCAGGAAACCAAACAGGAGTGGTGTCTCCGGTCCGCGCTGCTGCCAAAATGATGCGAAAGAAGACATTGCTTGTATGTGCTGCTCTTTTATTCGAAATGTTACTACAGAATAGACCAGACTATGTACGAGCCGTGTCTTCATCACCAGTGAAATGTTACTACAGAATAGACCAGACTATGTACGAGCCGTGTCTTCATCACCAGTGAAATGTTACTACAGAATAGACCAGACTATGTACGAGCCGTGTCTTCATCACCAGTGATATGTTACTACAGAATAGACCAGACTATGTACGAGCCATGTCTTCATCACCAGTGAAATGTTACTACAGAATAGACCAGACTATGTACGAGCCGTGTCTTCATCACCAGTGAAATGTTACTACAGAATAGACCAGACTATGTACGAGCCGTGTCTCCATCACCAGTGAAATGTTACTACAGAATAGACCAGACTATGTACGAGCCGTGTCTCCATCAACAGTGAAATGTTACTACAGAATAGACCAGACTATGTACGAGCCGTGTCTTCATCACCAGTGAAATGTTACTACAGAATAGACCAGACTATGTACGAGCCGTGTCTTCATCACCAGTGAAATGTTACTACAGAATAGACCAGACTATGTACGAGCCGTGTCTTCATCACCAGTGAAATGTTACTACAGAATAGACCAGACTATGAACGAGCCATGTCTTCATCACCAGTGAAATGTTACTACAGAATAGAGCAGACTATGAACGAGCCGTGTCTTCATCACCAGTGAAATGTTACTACAGAATAGAGCAGACTATGTACGAGCCGTGTCTTCATCACCAGTGAGATGTTACTACAGAATAGAGCAGACTATGTACGAGCCGTGTCTTCATCACCAGTGAGATGTTACTACAGAATAGACCAGACTATGTACGAGCCGTGTCTTCATCACCAGTGAAATGTTACTACAGAATAGACCAGACTATGTACGAGCCGTGTCTTCATCACCAGTGAAATGTTACTACAGAATAGACCAGACTATGTACGAGCCGTGTCCCTTTATCACCAGTGATATGTTACTACAGAATAGACCAGACTATGTACGAGCCATGTCTTCATCACCAGTGAAATGTTACTACAGAATAGACCAGACTATGTACGAGCCGTGTCTTCATCACCAGTGAAATGTTACTACAGAATAGACCAGACTATGTACGAGCCGTGTCTCCATCACCAGTGAAATGTTACTACAGAATAGACCAGACTATGTACGAGCCGTGTCTCCATCAACAGTGAAATGTTACTACAGAATAGACCAGACTATGTACGAGCCGTGTCTTCATCACCAGTGAGATGTTACTACAGAATAGACCAGACTATGTACGAGCCGTGTCTTCATCACCAGTGAGATGTGACTACAGAATAGACCAGACTATATACGAGCCGTGTCTTCAACACCAGTGAAATGTTACTACAGAATAGACCAGACTATGTACAAGCCGTGTCTTCATCACCAGTGAAATGTTACTACAGAATAGTCCAGACTATGTACGAGCCGTGTCTTCATCACCAGTGCAATGTTTCTACAGAATAGACCAAACTATGTACGAGCCGTGTCTTCATCACCAGTGAAATGTTACTACAGGATAGACCAGACTATGTACGAGCCGTGTCTTCATCACCAGTGAAATGTTACTACAGAATAGACCAGACTATGTACGAGCCGTGTCTTCATCACCATTGAAATGTTCCTTGATGTGAAGACCTCGTCCAGTGACTTCATTATTATGGATTTGCCCATATTTATTCTCCTATTGACTTCTGGTGTCTTCACTGCATCTTGAGTGATCATTGAGGGTGAAGTCTATTACATCTTCCAGTTCATCTCACGTGTCCTGGTCGCACCTGGCAGTAGTCAGTATCTCCTTCTTCTTTGTGTTGAGTAGCCGTCCCATGTTTGATCTACGCTTATTCCTATCAGTGTTGTATCATCTGTGTATCGTAGATTGTTGATTATTCGTCCAGCAACTTTGATTCCTTCTTTATCGGCAAGGATGAAAATATCTCCTATATATAAATTGAAGAGAGATAGTAGACATGCAGACATGTCTGACGCCTCGCTCTACTTTGAACCACACCGTGTCACCGTGTGCTGTTCGGATAAAAACGAAGGGTCATGTATCACAAGAAAAAAATTGAAAAACTTATTTTTATAAATAATATTATAAATATAATTTATTATTGTATATCATGTTATAATAATTTTATATTATTGTTATTTATATATTATATATATCATATTATTTCTCCCTCTTGTTCCTGTACAACCGAATTGTCCACATTTATTGTTACTTGTATTGTTACTATGTTACTTGTCCTAGTCTGCCCTTTTAGCATGTAAAGCGCCATGGAATATAATGGCGCTATATAAATTAATAATAATAATATTATATTACCGGTATATATTTAGATTATTATTAGATTTTTATTTTATATTAATTTAATTTAAATAATTGTATAGTTCTTTAACTAAACAAACAACAATCTGCATTGTCAGGAGGTCTGTGATGGGGGATAATGGCCCCGGTCCTGGTGCTGATTTGGTGACATGAGGAGTAGATAGCAGATATAACATATACAACTGAAGAAGGCAAATGATGCTGTTGTTTATAGTCAATATTGTGATAACTGCTGCAGAATCCATTGACATCTTCATTAATAATACATAATAACAGATATATTCACTGAAACTTGTTACAATGTATCAGACAATACCGCCTGATATTTGCACACAGGGTAGATATGCAAATACAGCGGCACGTGGGATTTCTGTGCTGTATTGAGATATCATTATAATGAGATCTGAATTTCATTTTACATGCACTGACATTTGCCCGTGTTTCCCATCATCCTTCACATCCAGATATACATTAATAACTAAATACACAGACTGAGAAGCAAAAATCCTGCAATCCTCCAGACGGAGAGAAAATCAGACTAAATCAATACAGACCGGCTTATAGCTCCTTAGGAACAAGACCGATGACATCACTGGGGATCCTTGTGATGTCACCCATAGGTAGTGACAGGTCCCTTATGTTAAAGCAAAAACCAAAGAGTTGGCCACATACTTGGAGAGAGCATAACGTGGCCTCCTCCTGGTGGTGGTCAAAGCCAACGTGCCATAATGATATCAGTGTCATATGGTGGTTGTCTTAACTACCATCTCTTTAACATACACCGGACTTGTGGCTCTTGGGTGACTTTCCACTTTATTTGCCAATATGTCCTGAAATTTGTGGTGACGTTTCTGACCACTCATCACAGTCGCCAGGTCTCGCGCAGTGCAGCGTGACCCAGCGATCCCAAACAGCAGTAACGTTATTGATGTCACCGCTCTTCAGAGATGTTGGGTCTCGCCAGCGTTGACGCCAGTCTTCAGTGATCACTCTGGACTATGGTGGAACAGTTGTGATTTTTGAGGGGTTTGGAATAAAGTGGTGAACGAAGTGCCTGGTTTCATTTCTCTGTGTTTGTATTTTTTTTCAGATATCCTTTTGTGGACTACAGTCGACTCCTGGGATTACAGCAGACCTTCATGTCTTTTTTTTTTTATAAACTTGTAAGCAAGGGAAGGTTTTGGGAGTGTTTGTTGAATTGAATTATTTTTTTTGTCTGTTTTTTAGGATTACTGGGTTAGTAATGGAGGCATCTGATAGATACCTCTCCATTACTAACCCCTAGGCTTGATCCCAGTGATGCGCCCCCAGGCTCTGGGTACTCGGGAGCCGGGCTGGTGCTGTCTCTCTGGGGTATCACGGTAGTCGTGACCCAGTCCCACGGCCTGGGATCAGTCCAAAAAGGGGGTATTTACAGGGAATACCCGGGGTATGTGGTTAGTAAAACCACAGCTGCTGTATTCCTGCTGGGGACAGTAACTTGAGGCAGCGCGAATGGTAAGCCCTCCTCAGGTAGGGCTGAGGGTCTCCAGGGCAGGAGTAGTAGTATTGGATGGGCTGGTGAGGGATCGTGTGCAGTGCAGTTCACTTACTTCAAAGCTGCAGCTTCTCCAGCCAGTGTGCAGGGATGACAGTCTTTGACTCCTCAGGCGGGACTTTTCTGTGACTCTGCAAGTAAACAGTCTCAGGCAAGTGTGAGATTACTGGGTACTTTACTTTAGGTCTTTCCAGGACAACAGTTCACAGTTTACAGTTCTTTCCAGTTCAGTTCACACAATTTACACTTCCGCACTGCTCCTGGTTACTCAAACTGTGCAGCTCAGGTAGCTTTTCTGTGTTGCTCCCTCAAAGTCCTTTCAGGCCCCTCTCTCAGTATTAACATAGTACCTCACCATGGGTTCGGTCTGGTTGTCGCAGACTCACGGGTGAATATATTTCCCTTGCAGTCAGGGTCACCAGTACTAGTATGACAACTGTGTTCTTAGTCCATGGTGGAAAGTTAGGCTGCAGCACATAAAGTTCCTGCCCCCCTCCGGTGTGTCTCGTGATTAGGGTCTGGATTATACCCGGTCACCTCTTTAGAGCTGGTTCTCTGGCTTGGCCTAGCCTCCAGTGTCCCAGGTTCAGGTGTTTGGGCACACCAGACTCCTTCTGCCTGTCAGTGTTTCTAGGGTGCCTCCGGCCAGCTAAGATGTGTGTGGCTGCCGGGTCCTTGTCCTCCCACCTTCTCAGCTGTGGGGTGTTTCTCAGTCTCTTTCCCCTTCCCGACGCCTCCAGGCTATGGAGCGGGCTTTCTTTCCTAGGGTCTGTGCCTCTCAGGATTCTGCGCCTCCAGGGAACCCGAAACTGTCTGGGAAGTCTCTCTCTGTTCTGTTGTTTCCAACTGCTCCCACCATTCTACTTCTGCTTCTGCTCTCCTCCCCTTGGTGCTGTCATGTTTTATCTACGATGCCACCCACTGGATTAGTGCTACTCTACGCTCCACCCACTGTGCTACACCCGCAACCCCTTGCCCAACCTACAGTCCTAGGCGTAGGGTCTGTGTTTCTGCTGTGTGGGTGTGTTTTCAACCACCTTGCTTACCTGGCTGCACTTCCCTCTTGTGGCCACCTGGTTGCAGGGACGCCACATTAGCTGGCACTACACAGCTGACACTAACCCCAACTACCGTTACCCCAAATGTCACCGCACCAGGGCAATCGGGCAGAGCCAGAATTGCAATTTCACACATAACCTGAAGACAAGGTGGGGTAATGTTTTTGAAGAAAGCCACTATATTTGTTTGATGTTGGACCTCTTTCTTAATACGGTACCATCCTGTGCATGAGCCCTTAGGCTCAAAGTCTGTGCTCGTAGTTTTACATGTTTTGATGACGACACATAAAGAGCATACCTGTTATTCTCACATATGAGTGACAAAATGAGTCTTATAAAAGAGATGACCTCCATATAAATAGCCCAGTGGAGCATGTCCACAGTGTTATGGTAGCCGAGGCAGATGTCCAACCAAGTCCAAATGATGTTTTTTCGAGAACCGGTTTTGGGGGTAGTGTGGGGTTTGATGCCATGCCACTTCCAAGGCTGCAAAGTTTTGGGTTTGCCAAGACCCCAGTTAAGCACTGAGTGGTACAATACTGCAAATAAACAGTAATTACATAGGATGTCATGTTTGTTGGTGAAGGGTCCATCACACGCACCAGTATTTCCAGTACTCGGGCGTTTTGTGTGACTCACAGTGTTTGTCACTTGTTTTCCCATCATCCATGTTATAAACTTCCCACATGTTGTGTTGAATCCTCTGAAGGTCTCGGAAACCTGGATAGGAAGCAGCGTACAGAGAATACGGAACAGGGGTCAGCCCGAATAGAGGGACCCCTCCGCCATCCAGGATGTCCTTTCTGTAGGAGATCAGACACTGGATGATTACAGACACGTTATTAGCTCGTCCTCACAAGTGGAGCAGGAAACTGCAAGCCAATATTGAAATAACCTCACAAAATATCATATAAATAGCGAAAAAAGGGATAGAAATAGTCCGTCCTTCCTGGCAATGAGTTACAGTTCAGAGAAATGTCTGGTATATGGATATTGGATGAGTAAACAGGTCTGTGTATGTACATTGTTTTCAGTCTATTCAACATTGGTACAAATAAACTTAAGGACATGGGCAGAATAAGAAAGAAAATAGCCATAGAGAAATCTGTGACCAATGTGACCCCTGACTAAGCGCCTCCAATCTACAGGTATCAGGAGCCTATGTACCATAGAGGCAGGTATTCTGAAGGCTAAAGGTCCCGTACACTTTATATTAAAGCAATCTTTGGGGGACTACCTAATGTATATTGCAGCCCCCAAACAAGACTCCATCAGTGGTACCTGCAGCAGCTTTCTCTCCTACATCCATTGACTGCACATGAACCCTTGGCTGAGTATTCAATTGTGTCTGGGGTAGGAATCTCGAGGGTCTTGTGCAGTGGCGGACCTTCTGGCTGCAGGGCCCTGGTGCAGCCTTCTGTGTGGACCGGTGGGAGGGGGGTGGTGCTGGCAGTGTCGGGCGAGGACCGGGGGGGGGGGGTGCTGTCAGGGGGGACTGTGCGAATCTTACCTGCGCCGCATAGTAGATCTGGGTGCCGGGGCTGGAGAGGAGGGGAGGGGCGGGATCAGCCGTGGGAAGCAGGAAGCTTCCCTCAGTAAACCCCCTCTCCTCTGCCACAGGGACATGGGGGTCGGCTGGGGGCCCCCCTACAGGCTTCAAGGGCCCCCTACCCGGTCGGGGCCCTGGTGCAGCTGAACCAGCTGCACCACGGCAGGTCCGCCCCTGGTCTTGTGGAGAACGGGTAATTCAACCCTGTGTGGATTATCCCCTACTATTTCCCAAATGGTGGTAACTGTAGCAATTAGCAAAGGGATAGGAGTTGTACTAAGAAACTGTCAAGGGTGGCTATAGCATAGGGAAATTGTAGCAGGATGGCAGTGATGGACAGAGGTAATCTGGGTAGCTAGTCTGACCCTTCAGACTCGGGGACCCTAGCTGACCCTGTTGCCAGAATTGCCTCTATCTAAAGGTGAGGCTGTCTGAGATGCCACCCTTGCCCTGCTCCTGATTAGCCCTAGGCTATAACCCCCTCACCTCCACCCAGAGATTGGGATAGAAACAGCAACTCCCATAAAATGGGTTTCAGGCTTCTGGAATTCTTGAGTTGAACCACACAGCATCCAAACAGTTTACAGTTAGAGTAGAGACTGAACTCTTTCAACGACACCAGCTGATGGGTAATGGGATTATTTAAAGGCTGGGGAGAAGACAACCATGTCACCTGACACACAGCAGCAGCTAACTAGTACTGGAGCCACAGCCAGCTCGGGACTATCTTCCACCTTGGTGCATTAGCACCTGGTCTATCAAACAGCTCTGAAGATCACATCTCCATACGATGACATTTGTGAGTAGCTCCACATAGAAGAGCATATCTGAATGGGATTAAGGTAGGAATTTACCTGATTGTCCTATTGTGGGGGACAGTGGCATAACTTGTAGCTCATGGGGCCACTGCGAAAGCCACAATGAGGTCCCAAATTATTTCAAATCTTTAATAGCATTAGTCTTGTTCAATAGGTTTAAGGAACCTTTGGGGGCCCCCTAGGTGTCAGGGCCTGGGTGCGATTGCAACCCCTGCACCTGTTGCAGTTACGCCCCTGATGAGGAACATTTTGTAGGATGGATGTTTAAGACACTAATTACAAGTTCCATGTTTTTTGAAATGTCAGTCTTGATCATGAGTAGAAGATTCTCACACTCGTGATATTCTCAGCCACCTCCCACATGTCTATTCTGTCTTGAGTAATTGCTGTTTTCACCCTCAGTCCCTTATATTGTCTATAGATAATCGACATATAAAGTTGTTTCTAAACTCCCCAGTGAATAACTAACTTCAAGGAATGACTCAATCGGCAACAAAGCCCCAAAGTCCCAAAGCCCAGCGCCAAAAACACAACTTTCCCAATATAATTTATGGCGCCCTCCCCCCCCTCCCCAACTGTCTTGTTGGAGCCGCTCCATTATCTCCCATTAATTGTGTTCCAAGCATTTTATGGTTCCTTAACTGCGCCCCATTGAAAGGGCCTAAATCCTCTTTTGCTGATGGACGTCAGAGTGGAGCCTACAAGAACTTCTCTTTGTGATCCGCCCCATAGACATTGTGATCCCGCCAATAAAAGGTTTTCTTTGCAGGACAAAAGGGTTTTGGAGGGCACCAGTTTACTTCTTGAGTGATTTAACACCTCACTGACAGTCTAAACATCCTGCTGTTATGGAGGAGAGTCAACTCTTCCTACACAGTGTCAGGATGGCGGCGCACAGCAGGTGGGACAATCCTGGAGAAGTCAAGGACCATTTTTTGTGGGTAGATGGAATAAACACAAATTAGCTAAACTTTATCAGGAACAGGTTAACAGTACAAACTCTTTACAACTTTATAGAGTCACGATGGTCATTAACATCCCTTTCCGAAGACCAATAATGAAGTTTCTTTCCTTTCCGAGCTTCTATCTTCAGTCTTGACCCTGGACCTCTTTTTAGAGAGGACAGCTTTGGGAAAACCAGCAAAACCTCAGTTACCTTCACCAATTGATATTTGGTTATTGGAGTTCCACCAGATGAACTAGTAGGTGGAAAGGTTGTAAGTCATTCTACTTGATCTAACTTAAATAGGTTTTTCCACTACTAATGTTCCTCCTCCCCCTTGTCCTAACACTTTCCCAATATAGGTCTGCTATCTACTCTGCTCTCCTAAGCTTATCTTTAAGAAGCTTGTAAATACCTTTACAGATGTTGTAGCTTTGAGCCTTCTGGTCTGGAGACCAGATTCGGACCAACCGAGCAGGTCACATCACTGGTTAAGGAGGGGCTGCCCCCCTGTGAGTGACCGCAATCTGGGCATACACAGCCAGATCACACTTCACTCTCCTCTCAGCCCCCACCAGTGACGTGCCCCTGCTCAGTTGGTCCGAATCCAGTCTGCAGCTGGAAGGAGCAACAATAAAGGCATTTACAAACCTCTTAGAGATATGCTTACAGGGGAGAGTACATGGCATAAATATATTGGGAAAGTGTTAGTTTGGAATAGTTAGGACTAGGGGCGTAACTAAAATAGGTGCAGGAGTTGCAATCACACCAGACCCTGGGGCCTAGGGGGCTCCAAAATTCCCTTTGGCCTGTAGAAAAAGTTTGCAATAATTGGGGGCCCCGTTGGAGCTTTTGCATCGGGGCTCATGAGCTTCAAGTTACACCACTGGTTAGGACAAATGAAAAAGGGTCACATTAGTAGTTGAAAACCTCTTTAAAGCCCCCCCTACACATTACATTACATTCCCATTCATTAGAAAGCTTTAGGTTTGCAGCAAAAAATGCTGGAAGAATTGACATCTGCAGATATATTTCTGCTGTAAATCTGCAAAGAGAAAATACCGTACTCAACGTCAGGATTCTCGTTCACTTTGCTGCATAAGGATTCCCTTTAGATCTGGTGACAAATCTGCACTGAAAATGGAAAAAGGTGATAGAAACGCCAAGTGTGCACACTGTCTACTACTGCTCTACAGTGCAAGAATAAACATCATTACAGTGCACTGATGTAGTACTATCTTACCATGCATAAATTGTCAGAATGGTGCACACATGATAATGCCCCCTCCTGCGCAGGAATTAGCTTAAACCGTTTTAAAGTACATAATAAAACTGCAATATGGTGCTCACATGCACTAATACTGCACCACCATGCACAAACAACACAATCACACGGTGCTCAAATAATACCTGCACACAATGAATAAACTATACTGTTATATGAAACACCAACATTCATGAAATGCTTAACAAATACTAACCAGCAGTGCACATATAACACTTATCTAAATAATACTGCACTACTGTGCAATCTCATCAATCAATGCAGAAATAATACTCCTCAGTGCTCCGCCACGCTCAAACGGCACGGAAAATAATACCGTCATATAATCTATAAAAAATACAATAATCCACTGCACAAATAATACCAGTATCCTGCACTATTAATGCCTACTGACATCTGGACATGGTGGAACCAATAGAATATTGTCTACTTTTCTCTTGGGTAGAACTTGATGTGTTCAGTAAAGAACCTTCTGCGAATCAGGTGGATTTCGGTGTCACCCAAAACGGATTATATTCACACCCAATTTTTTACGGATGACTCGGAGACTCTTTTGGGAAATGTTCTCCTCATTGATAATACAGATCTTGCTTCACTTCCCAGTAACTTATCTAACATCTGTCACATCACACAGCTGATAGGGAAAACACCAGGGACTGCTCCTCCGATGTTCACGCTCCCAGCAGGATCCGGAATCCTCTTTTGATGTTTCCTGGTTGTGAGAATCATCCATATTCCCAATGTAAATATATAGGAGGGTCAGGTGGATGTATATGGTAACTCCGGTTTAAAGATCACAGTATGGAAGTATGGGTTATGGTCATAGGTTCTCCTCCCATGTTGGGTGGAGGGCTGGGAGCCACGTACACATCTGTTATTCAGTTGACTTTTATCTTATGTGTATGGGGGCATTTAGGATGTTTTTGAAATGTTGAAAGCATTCTCTGGACATTGTTTTTAGGTTACCCTAATGGCCCCTTTACACGCAGCTACAGTGACAGGTTTTCCACAGGTAACTTACTGGCTGCAGTGAAATCATGGAGACATAGTTCCATTTGTACACAGCAACAAGATAGAACCATGTCTCCATGATTTCACTGCAACCAGTAAGTTACCTGTGGACAACTGTTACCTGTAGCTGCGTGTAAAGGGGCCATAAAGGTACCGTTACATGCTGCAATTTTGAAACGATCTCACTAACGATCTCGGTCGTTAGGACATCGTTTAGACATCGTTGGTGAGATGTCACACATGTAGATATTGTGCACGTCTCACCAACTATGTAGCGAGCAGGTATCGTTCCCACAACCCAGCGATCGATACTTGTTCACTGATGTGAATGGTGGAAGTCGTTAATGACATCGTTATCGTGGTGTTACACACAACGATGCAGCAGGTCGGCTGATCGAGGTTCGTCTGATTTGAGAACATGTTCTCAACTCTGCGATCAACGATCCAACGATTTATCGTAGTCGTATCTCGGTGTCACACGCAGCGACGTCCTAAAGATGTAGTTTGAACGACTCCAAACCCGTGACGTTTGAGCGATATCGTTCACGATCTCGTACCGTGTAACGGTACCTTTACATTCAGGTCATGCTGCCATGTAGCAAACCTACAGTGATCCCAAAACGAGAGCATAAGAGTAACCCCATTCATATCACCAGGCAGCAGATTGAGACCCACCATAAAGCTCCCCTATAACCTGTGTCAGATTAGTGTCCCCAATAAAGAAGGAATCCCAAAATCCATGCACTGGCTTCCCATTGCCCAAAGACTCCAGTTCAAAACTCTTACCATGGCATACAAAGCCATCCACAACCTGTCTCCTCCATACATCTGTGACATGATCTCCTGGTACTCACGTCCCCTCTTATCTCTCCTTCCCATAAATGCGTACAGGCTTCTACCGTGCATCCCTCAAACTCTGGACCTCTCAATCCATTATATTAAACTCTCACCTTCAAAAGTAACCAGAAGACCCCCCTCCTCTGACAAACCTACAACCTGCGATGACCCTCAGTCTACTATACCGCTGCATGACCAACCCTACCCTTCCCTGCTGTATCCTCATCCATCCTTTGTAGACTTTGAGCGCTCGTGGGCAGGGTCCTTTCCCCTCTCCCGCTGTATTCTCACCCATCCCTCATAGACTGTGAGCCCTCATGGGCAGGGTCCTCCTCACCTGCTGTATTCTCACCCATCCCTTATAGACTGTGAGCCCTCATGGGCAGGCTCCTCACTCCTCCCCTGCTGTATCCTTACACAACCCCTGTACACTGTAAACCCTCATAGGCAGGGTCCTCTCTCCTCACCTACTGTATTCTCACCCATCCCTTGTAGAGTGTGAGCCCTCATGGGCAGGGTCCTCTCTCCTCACCTACTGTATTCTCACCCATCCTTGTAGAGTGTGAGCCCTCATGGGCAGGGTCCTCTCTCCTCACCTACTGTATTCTCACCCATCCCTTGTAGAGTGTGAGCCCTCATGGGCAGGGTCCTCTATCCTCACCTACTGTATTCTCACCTCATCCTTGTAGAGTGTGAGCCCTCATGGGCAGGGTCCGGAACTTTTTTGAAAACCAGAATGCAAACAGGATCCGGTTTGTGCCCATTAATTTTAATCTGGTTGCTGCTGGATCCATCCGAAACCGTTCCATTACTGAGCCCAAAAATTAGAACATGCAGCATTTTTCAGGCTCGGTAACAAACCACTTCCGACCAGATCAGGCATACTGCGATATGATTTATGATGTGTGTCAATGGGTGCCGAATCCGGTTTTACTGGATCATTCCTGATCAAGTAAAACTGGATCTGGCATGCCTACTGACCATGTGCGGTATCATCATACATGTAAAGTTCAGGGTCTGTACCGAACAATTGAGTGTTTGAGCATGGACCTGGAACAGGGACTTCACTTAGAAGTCCGTGATTAAAGCATTATACTCACCTGTCTCAGTGTTGCGGTCACTTCTGGGTCCCGCTTATTATCCTCATGTAATATTCACTGCATTGCATTGCCCATAGCCTGTGACAGCATCTGTGATTGGCTGTTGCGCCCCACCTACTGTTCAGGCAATCAATCAGATGCAATGAGAGGGGTGCAGCAGCCAATCGCAGACACTGAAACAGACTGGAGGTCTATGATTGGCTGTTCAGCAGGCAGTGCAGAGTGGAACCAGAAGTGACCACAGCAGTGAGACAGGTGAGTATAATGCTTTGATCACAGACTCCTCAGTGAAGTCCTTGTTTTGGGATCTGTGCCCGAAGACTCAGGTATTCACTACGGACCCAAAACAGGCAAATGGATCCAGACATCACCGGATGGTATTATACTGGAACCGGCAAATGGATCCGGTATAATACCGGTACGGTTTCATCCAGCTGCATCGAGTTTAAGGGTAAAATCAATATCAAGTGAGATGCAGTTTTCACCTGATCCGTGTTAGGCGTCCTAACACGGTACCAAACCTAGTATTCTTTTAACTTTAAACCCCTCATGACCTGAATCCTCCACTATTTCAACACCTCAATGACTGGAGAACATTTTTACTAACTTGACTTATTTTTAAAGTTTTCTTTTTGTAGTGTGGAAGACATGAAAGGCGTCTAATACGGCGTGGGATGGAAGATGTCCGCCCCCATCTAGAATGGTCAGTCCTAATCTGGAGATGAGTCCAGATGACAGCTTTTCTCTTTGGCTTTTTTACAATGGCCCTTGGTGTGGTGACCTCCGTTCTCACCTTTGTCCTCTAATCTTCATCCTCTTCAGCTTTGTACTCACCATTTGGGCCCTCACACCCTCGGTCTGTTCAGTGTCCGGGTCCCCGATGTTCCTTTGTGTATATTACAATGGTCTTGTAGCATTTTCTTTATTATTCCTTTATTGTCTTTATTTCTTTTCAAAACCGGTTGTGAAAAGTCTCTTGATCCTCCAAGAAAGGCCTCCGATTGTGAAGGGCTACGCAATATGTTGGCGATATTAAGCCTTGAGTCCCCATTGTTTTCCATGTGGCTGCAACATTTATATGGAACATTCAGCGCTTGGAAAACATCACACAGCCCGGGCCTGGGACTCTCCATATAGCACTTTACTATACAGTTCACACTGTGCGTTTTTGATCTGTTTTTTTTGTGCTGTTGACTTTTTCAGGAGCAAAACTGGATCCGCTTAAAAAAAAAAAAATGCATCCAAAATGCATCACGTTTGACGTGTTGTTGATCCACTTTTTTGTGCTGCATTTTTTTCCCATTACAATGATGTCAATGGAGAAAACGGAGGAGAAAAAAAAAAGATCACTAAGGCTGAGTTCACACTGAGTTTTTGATTCATTTTTTGTGATCTGTTTTTGCATGGAAAATAGATCATTTTCTGTGATGTCCAGCAAAGTCAATGAGTTTTCAGAAATGCTGTATTTTTTTACTGGTCCGTTCTTGGGGCAGAAAATGCATCCTGAAAAAGAATGAGCGTCAATTAGTGATCCGTTTTCTCTGGTCCGTTTGTTCCCTTGAAACCATTGTTAATGGAAAAAATAATGCAGCACAAAAAAAAAATGGCTCAAAAATGGATGATGCGCTTTTTGCAAAAAAAAATCCAGTTTTCACTCGTGTCCATATATGGCGCCGGAACTTGTTCTGTCCTCTGACCAATCAGAGGATGGCTGGACACTCTGACGGCGGAAGTTGATGATGGATGGGAAAGGGTAAAGGCCATTGTTCCATTTTGTGGCCGTGTACAAATGTAACAATGTGTCCATGATTTCACTGCAACCAGAGATCTGTTCAGAAGTTGGTCACAGATATCTGTGTGTGTAACGTGGCCTTTAGGGCCGCTTTACACACACCAACTTCTGTGTCCAACTTCTGAACAACTTACTGGTTGCAGTGAAATCATGGACACATTGTTACATTTTATGGCCGTGTACACTGTCCAGAATAACATAGTTTTTAAGGTTGAAGGAAGACTTTAAATCCATCTAGTTCACCCCATAGCCTAACATGTTGATCCAGAGGAAGGCAAAAAAAAACCCATGTGGCAACACTAAGCTCCACATTGGGGAAAAAAATTCCTTCCTGACTCCAGATACGGCAATCAGACTAGATCCCTGGATCAACACCCTATCAAAGAATCTAGTATATATAACTGGTAATATTTAGAGATGAGCCACCATCCTGATGTTCGTGTTTGATTCGATTCGCCGAATCGACGGGGTGTTCGACGAATGTTTGTCGAATGCTCGACGAACACCGTCGAACATCCCGGAACACGAAAAAAACAGGATTGTGGGGCTGTTTCACTTCCACAATGTATATACATACATTGTGGAAGTGAAATAAAGTCAAATAAAGTGTTAAAAATAAAAAAATAATGTATGCTCACCTGTCCGCGGTCCACCGATGCCTCCGGCAAGGTCCTGTGGCTTATAGGACCTGTGGTGACGTCAGTTCTCGCGGGAACTCCGGTCACATGACCGGAGTTCCGCGAGAACATGACGTCACCACAGGTCCTATAAGCACAGGACCTTGCCGGAAAGCTTAAAATAGACATTTTTATGTTTTAGACACTTTGTTAAAGTAAAAGTGTCCGAAACATAAAAATGTGTATTTTAAGCTTTCCGGCAAGGTCCTGTGCTTATAGAACCTGTGGTGACGTCAGTTCTCGCGGGAACTCCGGTCACATGCGAGAAAATGACGTCACCACAGGTCCTATTAGCAACAGGACCTTACCGGAAAGCTTAAAATACACATTTTTATGTTTCGGACACTTTCTTTTACTTAAAGAAAGTGTCTAAAACATAAAAATGTGTATTTTAAGCTTTCCGGCAAGGTCCTGTGCTTATAGGACCTGTGGTGACGTCATTTTCTCGCATGTGACCGGAGTTCCCGCGAGAACTGACGTCACCACAGGTCCTATAAGCCACAGGACCTTGCCGGAGGCGTCGGTGGACCGCGGACAGGTGAGCATACATTATTTTTTTATTTTTAACACTTTATTTGACTTAGTAAATGTTTATTTTGGCTGAAAATGCGGCAGATGCGGTTTTCAGACCGCATCTGCCGCATTTTCGAACCAAAATCGAACATGTTCTAGATTCGCCGAATTTGAACCAAATTGTTCGAATTCGGCGAATGACTCGAATAGCGCCAAAATCAACTCGAATTTGAGATTGGGGAACTATTCGAGTCGAACATCGCTCATCTCTAGTGATATTATAGTTTTCAAGAAAGGCATCCAGGCCCTTCTTAAATGTTAGTAGTGACTCCCTCATTACAACATCATGTGGCAGAGAGTTCCATAGTCTCACTGCTCTTACAGTAAAGAATCCACGTCTGTGATTATGATTAAACCTTCTTTCCTCCAGACGTAGAAGATGCCCCCTTGATAAAAAATCAAGTGGACAATCCTGCCCCTTCATTGGTATCAGGTGGACACGTGGGAAGGGTGAGGGTGATGGAATTCATTGATGACCATGACGTACATCGACCGCAACGTGGTCATGTGAGGCCAATGAGTGGCCCAAGAACCGGAAGAACTGAAAACTTGAGGATGGGAGAGTGGCAGTAGCATAATGACCGGTGAGACATAGGACAGGTATTATTATTTCATTATTTTAACCCCTTCCTGGTTGTCAAACAGAGGCCGGGTGGCTGCCATTTTGACGGATTAGAGTGACTTGAATCCTAATATTTAAAACTTGCAAGAATCCGTAATTTTGGTAACTTGGTATCAAATTTGATTCATTATGGGTCAATTTGCTTATCTCTACCAGGGGTCCTTTCTTAAATACTGAGGGAACCATATACTATTCTACTGTGGCGCCCCTGTGGTCTGGTCACCACAGAGGTACTGCACCTAAGCCATACGTGTGGTATCCCACTCCCAGGTAAGGAGGTGACACAAATCCAAGACACACGAAACACCTGAACCCAACACTCATCCTAACCCCAGGCCAGGGATCTTGGGCGGATCCTATTGAGGAAGAGCCTCATCTTCTGGCTGGGGGAGGGAGTAGGTAGAGGGAATGGGAAGAATGAGTTCAGAGAGTTAGTGAGAGGAGTTGGAGAGAGGAAGAGTGAGAAGATGGAGCTCTAGGGGAGGCTCATGCCGGGGGGGGAGGAATGGGACCGGAGAGAAGGTGCCATGGAACCTGACCGGAGGGACCCCATTCCAGAAATAACTCCCGCAGGGCATTGCTGGTGAGGCTAGGTTGCAAGAGGGGAGCCGCCCCAATCTAGACACAGACTTTAAGTTGGCGCTAGGAAACTGGAGGCTGCTGCACCTTGTACTAAACCGTGCATATGCTGCAAAACGTAGACGTAGGGTCAGGGGACGGATCCCCCGTCACCCGACAAGGCCCGTGCCAGCTGCTTGGGACACAGTGCATTGAAGACCAGGGCAGGAGAGGCGAGTAGCCAGCGTGGGACGTCAACCAGGAAAGGCTTATGACAGGGTGTCTTGTAGGATGGACCCAAGCTGCCTGTGAGTTGGCTGGATCGCAGATCAGGAGGACACAGTGCCCCTCTGGGCTAGGACTGCTTAACCATGAGTAAAGGTTTGAGACCTGCAACCCCGGTGTCTCCTGTTCTTCTGCACACTCTCCTGCCCCGCGCACAGTCACCATTACCGTCGCAAAGACATTACGACCATCCCTGGGGCCCCACTCACCTGTGGGGAGCAATACAACCCTGGCTGCCACTCCATCTGCCCCAGAGGCCCAAACCAGCAGCGTCGGCCATTCCTAGCCGAACACCACAGGTGGCATCACGAAAAAGACTACTAAACTCCCCTGTAAATAACCCCTTCACTGCACAGCCAGGGCCACGGAGCTGGGCCACAGCACCGTGACCTCCCAAAGAACCAGCTGGCCCGGCTACCAAGAACCCCCCGGCCCTTACGGCCATTGTACTACCACAGGGGCCCAATAAACCCTCCAGTATAAATGAGCCTTTATTCTTCACCTTCTTATCTTTTTTACACTAATGTGACCAATTAGTAGAAAATAGGATTAGTTTTTTAGTATTTTCAGGTTTTCAAACGCCCAGAAAAAGATTGTACAAGATTATCCGAGATGATAACAACATGGCCGCTCTGTGACAGGACGAGCCCCGCACCTGTGTAAAGCCTGTGTGTGGGATTGAGTCATCCCTGTTATCTTCAAAGGAGATAAATCACAATCACAGCCACAGCCATGGACAGGTGCGGGGTCCTTGTTCCTTCTGAGGTAATAGGCGGCCATGTTTAATTAGTTTATATTTATAAACCGGTACAAGCTCCATTTCATGTAAATGAGGCTGAAATCTCACATATAATAATTTAAATATACTGGATATATACTTAAAATACTTTGGTGAATTTGCAAGTTTATTCTAGAAAGGAAAGAAGCTGTGTTGATTGATAGCAACAATACACAATGCTGTTTCATTTTAAGAGAGGTATGTGAAATGAAGCTGGGCCGTGATTGGTTGCTATGGGCTACAATGGTGATTTCCATTTAACCCTCACTATCTTCAATCTCTGCTTGCTTAATTGAATGGAAATATTATTATTAACTAAAATTTATCTCCTAGAGTTGAAAATCTGTTTTAAAAATGCTCAATTACAGTCATTTGTGATTTAGAAAATTGAGGACCTGGTAATGGGCAACAAATAAAAATTGGATTGAAAGGGAGAGGAGGGAAATCACCTGTGTATGTACCCTTAGCTCCCTATCATCCCTATATGGGTCTTTCCCCCCTTGTCAGTTGCCAAGTCTCTCACTATTCTATATTCACCCAGGATAGTGCATTGGTGGTGAGTACACTAGCTTTACCTCTGCAGTAATAAGACACAAGGGAAGGAGGACAGGCAGAGGGACATAGACAAAAAGGATACACTGCAGCTCCACAATTTCTTAAAAACATCAGGATTACAAGTGTCACAACTCGCAACTACAAGAGACTTACTCCTTCCACGGTAGTCAGCATAGAACTGGCATTAGATGATGGAACACATTAAAGTGGACTATTAGTGGACATGGACTATTAAAGTGGAGAGGAGTGGTCACAAACCACTACACCTGAGATAGGAATAACAAACAATAAATAGTCCTATAAACACCCCTGCAGCACCAAAAGAAAGAATATACATTTAAAAATCAAATTATCACAAAGCAATGTGCCCCTCAGGTTCCAGACTCGTCAAAGGTTTCCTAAGGACGGAGAACACCCATGACACAATGGTTCTCTTGATAGGACAGTTTTTCAGCTGCCATTCATTGACAGCAAGCATATATATTATTATTTTTAATACCGGACACCTGTATACAAGACAATCTGGGGTTGCCGCATGCTTCTGCTTTATTTCTAGGCCTTATCACCGCTGACTTTGATCAATTTCATAAGTGAAATTTCCACTTGCGACATCAAGAGCCACAAAACCACCAAACGATCTCACCGACAATTTGTAACCAAGTGAAGCCAGGTGCTGATCCGATAATAGACGTGAGCGCAGTTTCATAATTGCTTGTTTATTAGTTACACTCCATCACCCCTAACTGAAGAAGGAGACGAGCAAAGTCCTCAAGAGTCAAGATGGACGTCTGATGACACTTAACAACACAAGACTCCTCTGATAAGGGAGGAAGATGCACTAGGGATCAGAGCTTCATAGAGTCAGTGAATAATTCAAGAATCTGCTCCACTAGTAATAAATATTGATATCAACTATGCAGCAATCATGTAAATTAGGTATTAAAATTCTTGATATCCTAGTACCCATCATGCTTCAGGAAGCAGCAGAATTTTATCATTGTCCATACTGGGAAGGAACTTTCTTTGGCTCTCATCGTCGCCCTTGATGATGTAAAATGTGGCAAGAAAATAAAAGAGATCTTAAGATGATTCCTCAGTCTACCAATATCTTTCCACTCAATTTAAATATGAAAAAAATATAATAACTAATCATCATCAGCTATCATAAATACTGCACCCCTATTGGAAAGATTTTACCTACTATAATACTTCTCCTATATACAAGAATATAACTACTATAATACTGCCCCCTATGTACAAAAATATACTACTATAACACTGCTCCTATGTACAAGAATATAACTACTATAATACTGCCCCCTATGTACAAAAATATAACTACTATAATACTGCTCCTATGTACAAGAATATAACTACTATAATACTGCCCCTATGTACAAGAATATAACTACTATAATACTGCCCTATATACAAGAATATAACTACTACAATACTGCTCCTATGTACAAGAATATAACTACTATAATACTGCTCCTATGTACAAGACTATAACTACTATAATACTGCTCCTATATACAAGAATATAACTACTATAATACTGCCCCTATGTACAAGAATATAACTACTATAATACTGCCACTATATACAAGAATATAACTACTATAATACTTCTCCTATATAAAAGAATATAACTTCTATAATACTGCTCTACGTACAAGAATATAACTACTATAATTACTTGCTCCTATATACAAGAATATAACTACTATAATACTGCTCCTATGTACAAGAATATAACTACTATAATACTGCCCCTATGTACAAGAATATAACTACTATAATACTGCCCCCCTATTGGAAAGATTTTACCTACTATAATACTGCTCCTATATACAAGACTATAACTACTATAATACTGCTCCTATGTACAAGAATATAACTACCGTATATACTCGTGTATAAACCGACCCGTGTATAAGCCGACCCCCCTACTTTTGCCCCCAAAATCTGGGAAAACCTATTGACACGTGTGTAAGCCGAGGGTGGACCCCAGCACAGGTATACAGCCCCCAGCAGTGTGGTATACAGCAGCCCCAGAGGTATATAGAGCAGCCCCAGTGGTAGTATACTGCAGCAGCCCCAGTGGTATATACAGCAGCAGCCCCAGTGGTTTGTATACAGCAGCCCCAGAGGTGTATACAGCAGCCCCAGTGGTATATACAGCCCTAGTGGTACTATACAGCAGCCCCAGTGGTAGTATACATCAGCCCCAGTGGTAGTATACAGCAGCCCCAGAGGTAGTATACAGCAGCCCCAGAGGTATATACAGCCCCAGTGGTACTATACAGCAGCCCCAGTGGTAGTATACAGCAGCCCCAGTGGTAGTATACAGCAGCCCCAGAGGTATATACAGCCCCAAAGGTATATACAGCAGCCCTAGTGGTGTATACAGCAGCCCCAGTGGTAGTATACAGCAGCCCCAGAGGTATATACAGCAGCCCTTAGGTAGTATACAGCAGCCCCAGTGGTGTATACAGCAGCAGCCCCAGGGGTGTATACAGCAGCAGCCCCAGGGGTGTATACAGCAGCAGCCCCAGGGCTGTATACAGCAGCAGCCCCAGGGCTGTATACAGCAGCAGTCCCAGGGCTGTATACAGCAGCAGCCCCGGAGGTATACAGGCCCCCCCCATCAAGGTCCAGGGCCCCCCCCCCTTGCGCGGCAAACCTGTAAAGTAAAATCATACTTATCAGTGTCCTGTCGCGCTGTCCCGCCGCTGCCATCACGATCCCGGGCTTCATTCCGCGTCTTCAGGCTTCCGGTGGTCGCGGGCAATGACGTCATTGCCCGCGACCACAGGAAGGCGGAAGACGCGGAATGAAGCCCGGGATCGTGATGGCAGCGGCGGGACAGCGCGACAGGACACTGATAAGTATGATTTTACTTTACAGGTTTGCCGCGCAAGGGGGGGGGGGGCGCTGGACCTTGATGGGGGGGCCTGTATACCTCCGGGGGGGCCGTCTGGTTCGGTATACTCGCGTATAAGCCGAGGAGGGACTTTTCAGCCCAAATTTTGGGCTGAAAAACTCTGCTTATACGCGAGTATATACGGTAATATAATACTGCCCCTATATACAAGAATATAACTAGTATAATACTGCTCCTATATACAAGAATATAACTACTATAATACTGCCCCTATGTACAAGAATATAACTACTATAATACTGCCCCTATGTACAAGAATATACCTACTATAATACTGCTCTTATGTACAAGAATATATCTAACTAGATGGGTGCCCGATGCACAATGCATCGGGATTCTAGCAGAGCGAGTCTCTGACTCGCAATGGCCGCTTCGCGGCCAATGCTTCGCGCTGCTAAGGCGACTCGCCATGCCTGCTGCGCGGGCATAGCGAGTCGCCTTAGAGCTGCTCGCAATGGCCGCTGCGCGGCCAATGCTTCGTTCGTATCCACATGACCACGCTGACTCGCAGCGAGAGCGGTCTCAAAAGGGGCAAAAAACCCATTTGTGATTATATAATAGATACTGCTCCTATATACAAGAATATAACTACTATAATACTGCCCCTATATACAAGAATATAACTACTATAATACCGCACCTATGTACAAGAATATAACTACTATAATACTGCTCCTATATAGAAAAATATAACTACTAAAATACTGCCCCCTATGTACAAGAATATAACTACTATAATACTGCTCCTATGTACAAGAATATAACTACTATAATACTGCCCCTATGTACAAGAATATAACTACTATAATACTGCCCCTATATACAAGAATATAACTACTATAATACTGCTCCTATGTACAGAAATATAACTACTATAATACTGCTCCTATGTACAAGAATATAACTACTATAATACTGCTCCTATGTACAAGAATATAACTACTATAATACTGCTCCTATGTACAAGAATATAACTACTATAATATTGCCTCTATATACAAGAATATAACTACTATAATACTGCTCCTATATACAAGAATATAACTACTATAATACGGCTCCTATATACAAGAATATAACTACTATAATACTGCTCCTATATACAAGAATATTACTACAATAATACTGCTCCTATATACAAGAATATAACTACTATTATACTGTCCTCTATGTACAAGAATATAACTACTATAATACTGCTCCTATGTACAGGAATATAACTACTATAATACTGCTCCTATATACAAGAATATTACTACAATAATACTGCTCCTATATACAAGAATATAACTACTATTATACTGTCCTCTATATACCAGAATATAACTACTATAATACTGCTCCTATATACAAGAATATAACTACTATAATACTGCTCCTATGTACAAGAATATAACTACTATAATACTGCCCCTATATACAAGAATATAACTACTATAATAGTGCCCCTATATACAAGAATATAACTATTATAATACTGCCCCTATATACAAGAATATAACTACTATAATACTGCCCCTATATACAAGAATATAACTACTATAATACTGCTCCTATGTACAAGAATATAACTACTATAATACTGCCCCTATGTACAAGAATATAACTACTATAATACTGCTCCTATATACAAGAATATAACTACTATAATACTGCTTCTATGTACAAGAACATAACTACTATAATACTGCCCCTATGTACAAGAATATAACTATTATAAATCTGCCCCTAGGTACAAGAATATAACTACTATAATACTGCTCCTATATACAAGAATATAACTACTATAATACTGCCCTATATACAAGAATATAACTACTATAATACTGCTCCTATGTACAAGAATATAACTACTATAATACTGCTCCTATATACAAGAATATAACTACTATAATACTGCTCCTATGTACAAGAATATAACTACTATAATACTGCTCCTATGTACAAGAATATAACTATTATAAATCTGCCCCTATATACAAGAATATAACTACTATAATACTGCCCCTATATACAAGAATATAACTACTATAATACTGCTCCTATGTACAAGAATATAACTACTATAATACTGCTCCTATGTACAAGAATATAACTATTATAAATCTGCCCCTAGGTACAAGAATATAACTACTAAAATGCATTTTTTTATGTACTAGTTAGTATATTATCACTATAATGTTGCTGCCTTACATTCAGTATTCTACAACCTAATCAGTGAGCTCCCCCTAGTGGTGGTTCTATGTGCTAAAATTGTACTGTGCTATAGTCCCACTAGATGGTGGCCTGATTCTAATGAATCAGGTATTCTAGAATACCTTGTAGACAGGAGTGAACTGCGTCACACTGACTGACAGCCTTATAGACAGGAGTGAAGTTTGTGACACTGACTGACAGCCTTGTAGACAGGAGTGAAGTTTGTGACACTGACTGACAGCTTTGTAAACAGGAGTGAATTGCGTCACACTATGACGCAGCATTCAAATTGCGCGCCAAGTGACCAATGAGAGACACGGCGCCCAGTTTGAATGCGCGCTACTTCTTTGATTGGTCGCCGCGGCCACAGCTGAGAGCGGCGACCAATCAGAGAATTAGCGTGGCTTGACACAAGGTTTGAATTCCACGTCTCTCATCGGTCGCTACGGCGACCAATGAGAGAAACGGCGCGCTGTTTCAATGCCGCGCTACTTCTTTGATTGGTTGCCGTGGCCACAGCGACCAATCAGCGAAGCGGCGCAGCTTGGCGAGAAATATGAATCCCGCGCCGATGAGTGGTTGCTGCTGAGAGCGGCGACCAATCAGCAGCGCGGGATTCATATATCCCGCTGAGCCACTTCACTGATTGGTCACTGTGGCCGCGCCGACCAATGAGAGATGCGACACGCGGCTTGGCGTGCGGTTTGAATGCCGCGTCTCTTATTGGTCGTTCATTTGAATACCACGGTGACCAATGAGAGACGCGGCATTCAAACCGCGTGCCAAGCTACGCTACTTCTCTGATTGGTCAGTGCTGCTGCGCCGACCAATCAGAGAAGTAGCGCGGCATGGCGCGCGGTTTGAATCCCGCTTGGGTACTACCGCAGCGAGCAGCCGGGAGATTACCGGCTGACACCGGTCATCTCCCGGCTTGCTCGCTGCGGACCTCCACATGCGGCTGTTTTGCATACGCTGCGCTCATCGGTCGCCGCGGCTAGTGGTGACCAATGAGCACTGGCGTGCGATTTCGGCCTCAGACGGAAGTGGCCACAAGGCAATTATATAGTAGATTTATACTGATGGACCTATACATAGAATGGAGGCTGATAAGATTTTCTAGGGGAACCTATGCTGTTTTTGTTTCCGATGCTCGGAGTTTTCCAGATCTCTTCTTTTGCTTACTTTTTCCGATACTGATCTTTCCTTAGGATTACTGTTGCTTTCTGTGGATGAACTTATTCTAACTTTGCTGTGAATTTTCATCAAATTGACTTTACAGTTTCCCCTTTAACCCAAATGAAAGAACAATAGAAAAGCCCAATGTTGGAATAATTGTTGTCCTTCCCCATGAAATAGAGAATTTGGGAATTTTTATCTATCTGGAATAATGGAGATGAAAGCAGGATCATGAGACTCTGCTGCCACCTATTGGTCGCACATAGAATGACATAGAACCTGGATTAGTGGTGTCACTGTATTCTCCATTTGTATTTTTATCTATATTTGATTTTTTGAGCTGATGTCACATAAGATTCTATATAATATGGACTATGTATAAGGTTACTCACCACTGGCGGACACAGACAGAACAGGGCCCATGTGTAAGAACAGCATATGGGCCCTTTACAGTCCAGGGGCTTGTCATCATAGTGCACAACTGCTCCAGCTGTGGAGGTGGTTGTGGCCCCCTGACCTCATGGGCCCCTGCACAGGCTGCATTAATGATATGTCTGCCCCGAATACTCACCTCTCCTTTCTCCAGCTCCAGGCCCCTGCCCTGTCATATGTCTACCATTGTCGACTCCCTTTACATTTGGGGCACAATCACTCCACTGATTTATTGTTCCCTGATCTAGAGGCCACATGAGTATTCTGAGGGTTCACATCCATGACACCACTTTCCACGTTGGCTCTGCTGTTTCCAGATTGTGAGCTACTTGATAAACAAAGCTTTGCTTCACATGCTGGGCTCTGCTACATCCATAATGTCAGTCTCCTGATTAACCCAGCTCTGCTCCTAATGCTGGGCTCTACTACATCTTCAGATAAACCCAGCTCTGCTCCACATGCTGGGCTCTGTTACATCTCCAGATAAACCCAGCTCTGCTCCACATGCTGGGCTCTGCTACATCTCCAGATAAACCCAGCTCTGCTCCATATGCTGGGCTCTGCTACATCTCCAGATAAACCCAGCTCTGCTCCATATGCTGGGCTCTGTTACATCTTCAGATAAACCCAGCTCTGCTCCATATGCTGGGCTCTGTTACATCTTCAGATAAACCCAGCTCTGCTCCACATGCTGGGCTCTGCTACATCTCCAGATAAACCCAGCTCTGCTCCATATGCTGGGCTCTGTTACATCTTCAGATAAACCCAGCTCTGCTCCACATGCTGGGCTCTGCTATATCTCCATGTGATCCCAGCTCTGCTCCACATGTTGGGCTCTGCTACATCTCCATATGATCCCAGCTCTGCTCCATATGCTGTATTCTGCTGCATCTCCAGACAAACCCAGATCTGCTCCACATGCTGGGCTCTGCCGTTTCTTTAGATAAACCCAGCTAGGCTCCACATGCTGGGCTCTGTTACATCTTCAGATAAACCCAGCTCTGCTTCACATGCTGGGTTCTGCTACATCTCCATGTGATCCCAGCTCTGCTTCACATGCTGGGCTCTGCTACACCTCCATGTAATCCCAGCTCTGCTCCACATGCTGGGCTCTGCTGTTTCTTTAGATAAACCCAGCTAGGCTCCACATGCTGGGCTCTGTTACATCTTCAGATAAACCCAGCTCTGCTTCACATGCTGGGCTCTGCTACATCTCCATGTGATCCCAGCTCTGCTCCACATGCTGGGCTCTGCTACATCTCCAGATAAACTCAGCTCTGCTCCACATGCTGGGCTCTGCTACATCTCCAGATAAACCCATCTCTGCTCCACATGCTGGGCTCTGTTACGTCTTCAGATAAACCCAGCTCTGCTCCACATGCTGGGCTCTGCTACATCTCCATGTGATCCCAGCTCTGCTCCACATGTTGGGCTCTGCTACATCTCCATATGATCCCAGCTCTGCTCCATATGCTGTATTCTGCTGCATCTCCAGACAAACCCAGATCTGCTCCACATGCTGGGCTCTGCCGTTTCTTTAGATAAACCCAGCTAGGCTCCACATGCTGGGCTCTGTTACATCTTCAGATAAACCCAGCTCTACTTCACATGCTGGGTTCTGCTACATCTCCATGTGATCCCAGCTCTGCTTCACATGCTGGGCTCTGCTACACCTCCATGTAATCCCAGCTCTGCTCCACATGCTGGGCTCTGCTGTTTCTTTAGATAAACCCAGCTAGGCTCCACATGCTGGGCTCTGTTACATCTTAAGATAAACCCAGCTCTGCTTCACATGCTGGGCTCTGCTACATCTCCATGTGATCCCAGCTCTGCTTCACATGCTGGGCTCTGCTACATCTCCATGTAATCCCAGCTCTGCTCCACATGCTGGGCTCTGCTACATCTCCATATGATCTCAGCTCTGATCCTTGTGGCACCCTGCGGTACAGGTAGCCACAGGAACACCTAGTGCATGGAGAGATTTCCACATCTGGTACACCTCACACATACAACACCTTCCACCCCAGGCCTGCAGGGGGAGCCCCACTTGCTTCCCTTAGGCAAGATCCCCTATTAATACAGGTGCTGGGGGTAGAGTTAGTCAGTGCAGTATGGAGCAGTACTGTAAAGAGAGCAGGTCCAGTCAGGACTGAGAAGGGCCTTAGCCAGTGTGAGGATCCTGAGAGTGAGTGACAAAGGCAAGGCGAGGAACAGAGCAATGGGGGAAGAGGGGCCACACCGACTCACCCCAAGAAGTAACCCGGAGTCAGAGTCTACCAGGGAGAGTTTAGCCCAGTAGAAAACACATCTTCACTGAGGAGACTCCAGTGTCCCGGGCACCCGCAGCAACTTCAACACGAGAGCCAGGAACCGCAGGAGAGTAGCTGCATCCAACAGCGGGCTCTCAGTGCAGTCAACACAGGTGAGAGACACAGAGGAGGCCAGGCCAGGTCTCATACAGGTCAGGGCTTCAGAGGGACAAGGAGGCCTTATAACTCACTAGATGTGGAGATCCTGAAGTGCTTCCCGACCACCTGGAGTGTACCCTGGACAGTGCCTGCTTACCATCAGTAAAAGTACAAAAAGTACTCCCAGCGCGTGTGTGTCAGTCCTTACAGTCCCTGATTCTGTCCAACATACGTGTGACAGCATCCACAACAGACGCCCGTGATCCCAGTACCCCAGCCCTGGGTTGGGTCATCCACATGCTGGGATTTGCTGCATCTACAGATAAAACTAGCTCTGTTCCACATGCTGGGCTCTGCTACATCCATAATGTTGGTCTCCTGATAAACTCAGCCCTGCACCACATGCTGGGCTCTGCTACATCTCCAGACAAACCCAGCTGTGCTCCACTTGCTGGGCTCTGCTACATCTCCAGACAAACCCAGCTCTGCTCCACTTGCTGGGCTCTGCTACATCTCCAGACAAACCCAGCTCTGCTCCACTTGCTGGGTTCTGCTATATTTCCAGACATAACCCAGCTCTGCTCCACATGCTGGGCTCTGCTACATCTCCAGACAAACCCAGCTCTGCTCCACATGCTAGACTGTGTTACATCTCCAGACAAACCCAGCTCTGCTCCACTTGCTGGGCTCTGCTACATCTCCAGACAAACCGAGCTCTGCTCCACTTGCTGGGTTCTGCTACATCTCCAGACAAACCCAGCTGTGCTCCACTTGCTGGGCTCTGCTACATCTCCAGACAAACCCAGCTCTGCTCCACTTGCTGGGTTCTGCTATATTTCCAGACATAACCCAGCTCTGCTCCACATGCTGGACTCTGCTACATCTCCAGACAAACCCAGCTCTGCTCCACATGCTAGACTGTGTTACATCTCCAGACAAACCCAGCTCTGCTCCACTTGCTGGGTTCTGCTACATCTCCAGACAAACCCAGCTCTGCTCCACTTGCTGGGTTCTGCTACATCTCCAGACAAACCCAGCTGTGCTCCACTTGCTGGGCTCTGCTACATCTCCAGACAAACCCAGCTCTGCTCCACTTGCTGGGTTCTGCTATATTTCCAGACATAACCCAGCTCTGCTCCACATGCTGGACTCTGCTACATCTCCAGACAAACCCAGCTCTGCTCCACATGCTAGACTGTGTTACATCTCCAGACAAACCCAGCTCTGCTCCAATTGCTGGGTTCTGCTATATCTCCACACAAGGCTATTCAGGTTTACAGAGCCTGAGACAGAAACTGGAGGCCCATGAGTTTCATGCTCACTGGCAACTCAAGTGGCACCAGTAGTACAGAGGGCCAGAGAACTGCTGAAAGGCACAGATACTTACAGGGCCCGCCCCACCAGCCTGGCTGGAGGTAGCCCACAGCAACAAAGAGGGAGTAGAGGACAGCACAAAGGCACCTAGAAACCTACAACAAGGACAAGGCCAGTATACTCATGCAGCAGAGTGGACTCCAGTTCCTCCCAGACTGGCCAGACCACATACCTGGTGGTGCCTGTATACCCTGGACCTGCTTGAAAAAGGTAAAAGCAACAAGACTGACATCATGCAGCAGCCGCTGGGAGAGCGGCCTGGGGGGCATCAGCCTCCTTGCCTCCTGAGCCAATTTACTTCTACTCCAACATCAGGGTTCTGTGAGTCTTTTTGCTCAACTCTAAAACATAATAGCATCAAAACGTTTTGTTGCCGGAGTTCCATAAACTTTATGTTGCCAACTTTTGTTGGCTTCAGCAAAAAAACATCTCAAAGTTTCAGCGTCTTCCTGCACATTTTGCTGTAAATTGAGCTGTTCTGAAAAATGACAAATTAAGAGACTGGTGGCGAATTCACACTGAGCCGGTCAGGTGCAGAAAGCTCTCAGGGAAAAAAACAATCCTTCACATGCTGGAACGTAGCGTTAAATCATTGATCACTACGGCGTCCTGACAGAAGGATATGTTTTACCCCGTCAGTGCCAGGGGGAGCACTCATATTTTTCCTGTTGCTGTATTTCTGGTCTCTACACTGATGCGGCGCGGTCAGTGCCAGGAGTGCGGGAGACGTTGGCAGCGATGACGGCTCAAACTCAATATCTCTCTTGTGTTCCGAATCACAAAAAAACTACTGGTGCTTCAACATCATTTGGACAGCCGAACCCACCGGGGACACTTCTGGAATGCCGCACGCTGCAGAGCGATGGCTACCGAAAATTAATAGAACTCGCATCCATGAATCTTCTTGTTTATGGAGGAATATCTGACACCGCTATTTCTCTTTGTCAGTTCAACAAAAATCGCGCTTCTTCCTCCTGAACCCTGCGACTCGTCTCCGTCCTCTTTTCTGGGCGTCAGGATGTGTCCCCCCTAAATGACATAGACCACCAGAACCTTAACATTAGTGCAAGAGTAGCAGGAAAAAATAATAGTGCCATATAGTGCTAAAATAATAATTCTATTCATTACTTTAAAATGACAGTGTCATCAGAACTTTGTGTATGCTCCTACTTAAATGACTGAGACCACAAACGTACATAGAAACCACCCTGAGACTATCATGTATCAGAAGCAGCTCACTCTTCGTCTCAGAAGACGTCTTTATTACATCATCGCATCTCCATTATATAGGAACTTCTTGTAACGCGCCCTGGGCTTTGGGGCGCTTCCGGGGGGAGTCACATCAGTCGAGACCCTGCTCTGTGACCCTGAGGGTTGGCTAACAAGGTTCAGTGGTTTGTGACTTGGAATAATTGACGTGACGCCACCCGCGGAATGCGGCTATTAGTGGCCGCAGCTGGTGGACGGGACGATGGGAGTGCAGCTGTGATGGTTTCGCTCCCCATGGGTGAAGCAGGTCCCCAGGGCAGTCGGTAGAGTCTATGGCGGTAGTAGGCCGTTGGGGGTGCAGGACTGAGGGCGTGGAATGATCAACAGACACAAGGGTTGAAATCTCCATTACCTT
Source organism: Allobates femoralis (assembly GCA_033576535.1). Lineage (NCBI taxonomy): Eukaryota > Metazoa > Chordata > Amphibia > Anura > Aromobatidae > Allobates > Allobates femoralis. The sequence continues at coordinate 15,296,602 of JARQOC010000011.1, forward strand.
TACTGGTAGAAGTAGCAGGTTCGCTCAGGGTACCGTCCACAAAAGATGTTGGGAGTCCGGGCGCCTGGCAGCAAGATGGGGTTCTCACCCGGTGAGTTCTGAGGCCTCCCTTTTGCACTACTCTTGGAAGGTCCTGGCTGCCTGTAGCTAAGCGGTGACCCTCTCCTCCTGCGTTCAGTCTCTTGCCCATATGGCAGGCAGCTCGAGTCCTCCCTGGGTTGCATTCCTCTGGCTGCTCTCCCTGAGCTCTCTAGTGCTCCTGTGCCTCCTAGGCTTCGTGGTGGACGAGAGACTTGGAATCTCCCGACCTCCGGTGTTGGGTGCTGGGCCTAGAGTCCCTCATAGCATCGGACTCTGGTGTCCTCTCCTGGGGCTCCGCACTGGGGTGAGCTGAGCTACCAGCTCCACTCCACAGGCCTACTTCTCCACTTCCTCAGATACTCTCCTACGGGTCCCTCACGCTGGCTAGTCTTTGTACCGGGATGAGCCTTACGCTGCTCCAGTCAACCCCGTTCCCGGGCCAGAATTTATTGCAGGGGACCTCCCCTTGGACTCGGGTTTCAGAGCTCCCCCTTCTGGCCTGGAGTTGGGAAAGTGTTGTGTGTGGTGGGCTTACCTGGTGTGCAGACCCTTCCCTTGCTTTCAGGCATGGCATGGTCCCTCAAGGGAGATGATGCCATCATGGCAACCGGACTCTGGGTGCCACACTTGGACATACATTGCAGCATCCTAATTGACTCAGCTTATCTCTTACATAGTGCTGGCATTAACATATAATATATATATAATGTGTGTGTGTGTTTCCAATTGACTAATTGTATGTATCTTATACACTCAGCATGCAATTTTGGGTGTGACTTATACTTCTTAAGTTTCATATTCCAAACTTTCATTAAGTTTCGGTTAAATCCTTCATGTGCTTTTCAGGAATTAAAGCAAAGTGGCATTACAGGAAATAAAAAATATATATTTTTACCACCTAAATGTTGCTAATGCTCACATCTGAACAGATCACTATAGCCGGCATACTCTAATGTTGTTATTTGGCTGTAAATTGCCATGGCTGCCATATGAGCCATGCAATTCTCATCTCTGGATTCTGATGGGATTATAGAGGGAGCCCCAAAGCTTTGTTAATCATCTAGATGATGCAGTCACTATTAGCAGCTGCATCTAAGGGGTTAAATGGCCATGATGGGTACCAACACCAATCCTGAATGATACAGCAGAGAGTCAGCTATAGTGTACAGCTGATAAATGCTGCCTTTTAATCCATCAGGAAAGCTATTCTCTTATATCTTGGGTCAATTTTAAGTTAGATTGGTGGTAGCTAATAAATTGTCATGCCTCGGGATCCAATCTGGTGACCCTTTGCTGTGTGATCAGCATCCTTCTTTGCTGAGCCACAGCAGTATTTGTCCACATGCTGATTATCTTTTACCTTTGTTTCATTCTTTTTGGTCAGAAGGTGTTTCCATTTATCATTTAGTTTTCCCAGTGGTGTAACTTGAAGCTCATGGGCCCTGATGCGAAAGCTCCAACAGGACCCCCAATTATTGCAAATCTTTAATAGCATTAGTCTTTTTCTATAGGCCAAAGGGACCTTTTGGGGCCCCCTAGGCTCCTGGGCCTGGGTGCAATTGCAACCCCTGCACCCATTGTAGTTACACCCCTGAGTTTGCCCTATCACATTGCAGGTGCGGTTATTTATACCTTTCCCTTTCTAGTATTCACTGTTGGCTATATTCCTATGTGGATCCTATCTGGAGTTCCAGCCACACTGCCAAGGATTTATACCAGTCAGATGGAGACCAGCTAGGTTTAATATCTTGCTGTCACATTATCTATCCTACTCCTTTCTCCTGCCAAAGTTAGGTAATCGGAGGCTATGTTTTCTTGAAGTGATACTTTATTCTTTCCACTTTGTATTCATGTTTTATATTTTCTTACCTAGGATCTCTTCTATCTCATCCTGATTCAGGGTATAAGTGCTCTTCCCCTTTCCCCCGGTTCCTTAATGGGATATGAGAAAGCTCGATGGTCTTTTAGACAGCCAGGTCCAAGTTGTCACCTTCTACTTTTGCAGTTAGGGTTATTACAGTCTGAGCAGGTACACCAGGGACTGTTTAGCTAGGAACCTTAGTCTGTACAGGAACCGGTTGGGTAAGGGGCCGTACTTTTGAGATAAATCAACACTTTTCCTGTGTGAGTTACCACGAGTGCAGGCCAGGAATTTTGTTTAATTAGGGCAATGCCTTTATCTATTTAGTCATTGTTGGGTGTAATTAGAACTGAGCAATAAAGATGCGCACTACCCTGGTCCGACGTCTACGCGGTACTCTATGGCAGCTGGAGCAGGGATGAGCAAACTCGAATTCTAGCACCATGTAATTACTGTATAACTATTTTTTCATCATTGCATGATGCTATTGTTTGGGAACTGAATAGCTGTAAGTGTGTGGACCAGTCCGGTCCTCTGTGGCAGTCAGTCTTCCTTCTGCTATCGGCATCCTCAGCTCAACATCGTCTGCTCCTGCTACTTCATGACATTGCATGAGGCTCAGTAAGTGCAAGTAGGCTGGACTGACGGACAAGGGCAACCCAAATTCAATTGCTCGTCTCTAGTATCCACAATTTGGTGATAAACTTGTTTGAGGTGATGTCTCGAGTGTGTCCGACCTGGGGAGACCTCTGGCGAGGCTGGGATCTGAGGTTTTTAACTTGTATTTAAATTAATCTTCTTTCTTTTAGCGCTGCAGGACTTAATTACTCTTTCTTGCTGTCTGTTTCTTGTAGCATTTTATGACCACTCCCCTCCAGTATACGTTAGTCATATGTCATATTTTCTGATGCCGGTTATAGATTCCCTCTCTCTGCTAACCACTTTGAGAAAGCTGAGGAGTCATGACAACTGGAGCTCTGGAGTTTTGCTGCGCTGGAGGAGTTTGGAGTGTTTTTCCTTTTGTGTCTCTTCTCGCTCTGTCTATCGTCCCTTCCTAGTGTTGTGTTCTTGCAGTAATGAGACGAGTGTCCTTGCCGGCCTGCATACTAGCCTAGGGTTAGTGCAGGCTAAGCGGAGGCCTAGGCACGTGACTGCAAAAGGGGGATGGACCCGTATAGGGATATTAGGGAGCGCAGGATCCAGACTCAGGTGAGCTTGAGCAGGTGACCTCACTCCCCTCTCCCTATTATCCGGACCTCCCTTCTATTCAATTCCTGTTCTCCATTTTGTATTGTGCTGCATGCTGGGTTTTCATACTACCATAGTGTGAAGGTGACAACACCACTGGGCCCCTATAGATCCATGAATGAAGCTCTGAAGCACTCAGCTACATACAACAAGTACCATAGACATAGTCCCATTGGTGTGGGTCCAGCTCTTTCCCGCTCGCATTGCATACAGATCTTGCTGCAAATTCACCATAGAATTATCCACGTTGATTATCCTTAAACTACACAGAAAAGGCACTAAAGAAGTGGGAATGGTCGGTATGATCCCCCCATCCATCCCCAGGACTTGCTATAGACCGGAGACCTCTGACCACTGGGACCCCAGACCATCCGGAGAAGGTTTGAAATTATATATATATGTTATTCATTTCTATTCAGATCGCGGCTCTTGATGGAACATAAAGGCGCCTTTCACATCTCAACTAAAAGCTTTTTAACAGATTATTGTGTAAAGCCGCTGCTATAAGAGAGTTTATCTCCAGATTCTTCCACTTTATATAGATTATTCTTTATTCATGAGTAAAGGAAAGAAATGCAGAATATTTTGATGCATATAAAGTTTGAAGTTTTGGGAGACAAAAAGAAGACGTATGGCTTGATGTAAAAGATTCAGCAAGGGATGAACCAAGATTCAGCTAGGATGGAGCTAAGATTCAGAGATAATGAGGCTAAAATTCAGCTAGGATGGAGCTAAGCTTCAGATAAGGTGGAGCTAAGATTCAAGCTAGGGTGGAGCTAAGATTCAGCTAGGGTGGAGCTAAGATTCAGCTAGGGTGGAGCTAAGATTCAGCTAGGGTGGAGCTATGGTTAGATAAGGTGGAGCTAAGATTGCAGCTAGGGTGAGCTTAGATTCAGAGTAGTGGAGCTAAGATTCAGCTAGGATAGGATGAGCTAAGATTAGATAATGAGCTAAGATTCAGCTAGGATGGAGCTAAGCTTCAGCTAGGGTGGAGCTAAGATTCAGCTAGAGTGGAGCTAAGATTCAGCTAGGGTGAAGCTAAGATTCAGCTAGGGTGGAGCTAAGATTCAGCTAGGATAGAGCTAAGATTCAGAGATAATGAGGCTAATATTCAGCTAGGATGGAGCTAAGTTCAGCTAGGGTTTGGAGCTAAGATTCAGCTAGGTGGAAGCTAAGATTCAGCTAGGGTGGAGCTAAGATTCAGCTAGGATAGGAGCTAAGATTCAGAGATATGAAACTAATATTCAGCTAGGTGGAGCTAAGGTTCAGCTAGAGTGGAGCTAAGGTTCAGCTAGAGTTGAGCTAAGATTCAGCTAGGGTGAAGCTAAGATTCAGCTAGGATAGAGCTAAAATTCAGAGATAATGAGGCTAATATTCAGCTAGGGTGGAGCTAAGATTCAGCTAGGGTGGAGCTAAGATTCAGCTAGGGTGGAGCTAAGATTCAGCTAGGGTGGAGCTAAGATTCAGCTAGGATGTAGCTAAAATTCAGCTGGGTGGAGCTAAGGTTCAGATAAGGTGGAGCTAAGATTCAGCAAGGGTGGAGCTAAGATTCAGCTAGGGTGAAGCTAAGATTCAGCTAGGGTGGAGCTAAGATTCAGCTAGGATAGAGCTAAGATTCAGAGATAATGAGGCTAATATTCAGCTAGGATGGAGCTAAGGTTCAGCTAGGGTGGAGCTAAGATTCAGCTAGGGTGGAGCTAAGATTCAGCTAGGATGTAGCTAAAATTCAGCTGGGGTGGAGCTAAGGTTCAGATAAGGTGGAGCTAAGATTCAGCTAGGGTGGAGCTACAATTCAGCTAGGATGGAGCTAAGGTGGAGCAAAGATTAAGCTGGGGTGTAGCTAAGATGCAGGTAGGATGGAGCTAAGATTATGCTGGGGTGGAGCTAAGATTCAGCTAGGATAGAGCTAAGATTCAGAGATAATGAGGCTAATATTCAGCTAGGATGGAGCTAAGGTTCAGCTAGGGTGGAGCTAAGATTCAGCTAGGGTGGAGCTAAGATTCAGCTAGGATGTAGCTAAAATTCAGCTGTGGTGGAGCTAAGGTTCAGATAAGGTGGAGCTAAGATTCAGCTAGGATGGAGCTAAGGTGGAGCAAAGATTTAGCTGGGGTGTAGCTAAGATTCAGGTAGGATGGAGCTAAGATTATGCTGGGGTGGAGCAGAGCTAAGATTCAACTAGAATGGAACAAAGATTATGCTGGGGTAGAGCTAAGAATAAGCTAGGATGGAACTAAGATTCAGCTAGGGTGGAGCTAGGGTTCAGCTAGTGTGGAACAAAGATTATGCTGGGGTGGAGCTGGAGCTAAGAATCAGCTAGGATGGGACTAAGATTCAGCTAGGGTGGAGCTAGGGTTCAGCTAGTGTGGAACAAAGATTAAGCTGGGGTGGAGCTAAGATTTAGCTAGAATGGAGCTAAGATTCAGCTAGGGTGAAGCAAAGACTAAGCTAAGGTGGAGCTAAGATTCAGAAAAGATAAGCCCCTGGCTGAATCTTAGCCTCATCTTCTCTGAATCTTAGCTCTACCCTTTCTCTATACTGACCACTTTGAGAGAGCCTATATCTGGAGAAGCTGAGGAGTTTGTTGCTGTTACTACAGCAAAACTCCTTCTGAAGCATCTGAAGATTGTTGTTTGTTGTGTATTTTCCATCTATCTGTCTTACCTACCTCATTTTTTTAATTGTAGTAGCGAGTCTAGTGTTTTGCTGGCCTGCACACTAGCCTGGGTGAGTCCAGGGCCAATGAAGACCAAGGTATGTGATGGCAATAGACAGTGGAAAGGACCCATATAGGGATGTTATGGGGGGGAATGACCCATGTAGGGATATTAGGGGAGCTAAGTTGAGTGTTAGTAGGTGTTCCTTCATTCCTTCTCCCTTAACACCAGGGCCTTTGGTGAAATTTGAAGTGAAGTCGACTTGCAGAAAATCAATGTTTTTAGACTATCTCTGCTTTCATGTCAAGTTATTGGGGGGGAAGGACCCGTATAGAAATGTTAGAGGGGGAAGGACCCATGTAGTGATGTTAGGGGAGCGCAAGGTTCAGCCTCAGGTGAGTGTTAGAAGGTTACTCCTCTCCCTAATGCCAGAGCCTTTAGTGACCTTAGTATTTAGCCTAATTTTGCTTTAATGTCATTATTTGGGGAGAAGTAGATATTGTTTTATCAGCCAATTGTGACAATGCCTATGTGGACTCAGCTCCATTATTGACTCCTCCTTGCTGTGGCGCTGTTCCTATGATCTCCAGCAGAGGGCCTCAGTGATGAGTTATTTTTTGTATCTAGAATTTGTAATCTGCGACTTTCCACATGTTGCAGAACTTTCTCTCCCGCTGTCGGTGCATGCTGGGAATTGTAATTTTGCAAGAATTGGATAGTCATAAGTACAGAGATATTATGGTTATAGCTGATATTGGACGTATTAAGCTCCTTTAAATTTACACTATAGCAGAAAGCGATAAAGTAGGAAAAACAAGAAACAATTACAAGTAAAGCGACTCGCACCCGAGATTTATAGGCTGCATTATAAATAAAATACCCGATTTCTAATGCCTCCCAGATATCCTTTAAAATCCAGTTTATGACCCAGAACACACTTAACTCAGTAATGTGAGTCCTGGGAGAATATGAAGCTCCGCGAGCCGGAAAACCAGCTGCCCCCCACTCCAAACCTTCACATCCCACGTTCTGGGGGCCGGCGGACCCAATTAAAGATACGGTACTGGTCCTCCAGCGGCCTCCAACAGCCGCCTGGGGGGAACGGCCTGGGGGGCAAATGCATGTTTTCCCCCCGGCCCAGTCCGCCCCTGAGGATTCCCACCGGACAGTCAGTGAGATGGTGCCACCAAGAAGGAAAAATCGCCTTATTCTCTATAATCTGTGAATGGTTTAAGCACTGAAGTCTTGTTGGAATAACAATCCACGTCAGCTAAGCAGCTCTGTAATCCACAAATCCCTACAAGCTCATTTACTGCTGGAGGGGAATATATTATTTACCCAGCAATTGTCTAAAAATCTAATTAGTTTTATAACTTGCGTAATCAAGCAAGAAATCACATCAAATACCCATTTATTAGTTGTCATTCATTTACTCTCTCACTATAATTAATTGCTTTGTAATCAACAAGCAGCGCAGTGCCAGGCCGCCCTCACACTCTGTGATGTTGCCCAACATAGGAGTCACGGTTCAGCTGGCGATGCCGGATCATATTCTTGGCTATTTCTGCCGATTTCTGTTTTTTTCCCACTTTTATTTTTAGCTTTACATCTTTCAAGAGATATAACATTATGTTTACAGTCACATGGTGGCTGTTTTTTAATGGAAAGTTTGATCACTGATCCAGCTCTGCTACACCAGTCACCACTGATCCAACTCTGCTACACCAGTCACAACTGATCCAACTCTGCTACACCAGTCACCACTGATCCAGCTCTGCTACAGTAGTCTCCACTAATCCACCTCTGCTATACCAGACACCACTGATCCAGCTCTGCTACACCAGTCACCACTGATCCAGCTCTGCTACAGTAGTCTCCACTAATCCACCTCTGCTACACCAGACACCACTGATCCAGCTCTGCTACACCAGTCACCACTAATCCAGCTCTGCTATACCAGACACCACTGATCCAGCTCTGCTACACCAGTCACCACTGATCCAGCTCTGCTACACCAGTCACCACTGATCCAGCTCTGCTACACCAGTCACCACTGATCCAGCTCTGCTACACCAGTCACCACTGATCCAGCTCTGCTACAGTAGTCACCACTAATTCACATCTGCTATACCAGACACCACTGATCCAGCTCAGCTACACCAGACACCACTGGTCCAGTTCTGCTACAACAGTCACCACTGATCCAGCTCTGCTACACCAGACACCACTGATCCAGCTCTGCTACACCAGTCACCACTGATCCAGCTCTGCTACACCAGTCACCACTAATCCAGCTCTGCTATACCAGTCACCACTGATCCAGGTCGCTACAACAGTCACCACTGATCCAGCTCTTCTACACCAGACACGATCCAGCTCTTCTACACTAGTCACCAATGATCCAGCCCTGCTACACCAGACACCACTGATCCAGCTCTGCTACACTAGTCACCAATGATCCAGCTCTGCTACACCAGACACCACTGATCCAGCTCTGCTACACCAGACACCACTGATCCAGCTCTGCTACACTAGTCACCACTGATCCAGCTCTGCTACACTAGTCACCAATGATCCAGCTCTGCTACAATAGTCATTCCTTATCCTGATCTCTTATACCAGTCATCTCCATCTACTTCTACACCGATTCCGCATCTTCGTCCTGCTGCTCCACCACCACCCATCCCCACCGCTCTTCCGGATCGGAGGCTTGGACGATCGTCCTCACCAGGTGAGACATGTCCCAAAAAAATACATTTATTGTAAAGAATTAACCTTGACGGTGGTAACTTTCTGCTGAGTCGTCCCTTTAAATCCCCAGGTTCCATCTCCAGTGATAACAGACGGGAGCCTGCAGCTGGTGGATTCTGGATTCGGTGCAGGATGACGAACATTCGCTTTCCCTCCTGTTACGTCGCAAATTGAAATGATTTTGTTGTGTTTGATGTTACAAAAATGAATTGTTTTTCTGTATAATTCTCTGCGGATCCTGGGGCCGGTCACCTGTCATGTCACATTCATCTCGGCTGTGGCTCCCTGTGGTCGGCGGCCGCCTCCTGCGCTGGCCCATATCCCCCTGACAGTACTTGCCCCGCTGTTGGCCCGCAGATTATTTAGTGTTTATCCCCAGCTTATGGCGGTGACTGCGCCAACCTGCAGGATATTAAATCTTGTGGATAAAAGACTCCGCTTCAGATTTACAGTCAACAGCGAGGCGATAAAAAAAATACGGCATAAAACACCGACCCGCGATCGACTAATAATTGTGCACGGTCCCCTGTGAAAATTTTATTATTTCTACATCTCATTTTTAGAATAAACGATTTATGTCTTGCCGACTCGTAAAACTGAACAACTGGATTTACTTAACGCACAATTCCCCATTAAACAATTGTATAGTCCAGAAACAAGAAGAATGCAAAAATGTGCCGGGTCCGGTTCACTGTTGACGAGAAGTGGACCCACTGGACCAAGGCACCGATCTCTGACCTGGAGGAGCGTACCTGAGCAGCTACCAAGTCTTCACTACAAGTGGTGGGGATAGGATGTGCTGGTAAGTAGATGCCAGGGGCAGCGGCAGGTGGTTCTCGGTACCTTGACAGCTGGCGCCACATGTTGGGGCATGGAGACTGGCACAAGGACAGGTAGGCAGCCGAGCACACATGACGCCTAGGTACATATTCAGTGGACGGTGGGTATCACAGAGGTGTTCAACCTGGATGTTTGCTCTGGTACTTGTAGTGCCAAAAGACTTATTAGGGTGTTTGAGGGCCAGGTTTTATGTAAAGCCGGAGAGATGGGTGGGTCTGGCTATCCACTTACCTCCACCCATGGATGTGTCTAATATCTTATAATTAATGGTGTCTGTTTGTTTGACACATGGTCAGTGTGTGAAGGTTGTCAGACCTCCAGAAGGAACCTATGAGAGAGAGAGAGGATTTGCTTGTCCTGACCTGGTCAGAGTGAGTGGAGGCTGCTACACCTCTACTGGGACCATTTTGGGGAGAAGTTGTATTTGAACCTGTGTTGGCATACCCATGAGTGAAACAAACTGTGATACTGTTTTTGTTCCTTGAAACCGGAAGAGCTTCAACCTGCTGGACTTTTCAAAATGTTTTTGTTGTTACGTCAAGGAGCACGCTGAGTGAGTAACCCCATCACAGTGTCCAGAGAATAGCAACCTAGGGAATTGAAAAGCACTGTCAGGATGACTTAGGGTAAAAGGGAAACTGGGGCACCTGATCTGTCCCTCAAGCTAGTGAGCCCTGAATTCACCCTATGTCAGGGGTACTCCTGATGATGGAGAGGCCTGAGTCTCCACCCAAGCCCTGCTCCTGCACAGCCCTCCCCCTCTCCTCCCGGAGCAGGGAAGTAATGAAACCCCCAGACAAAAGACAGACAGGGGGAACCAAAACACAAGCTCTCAGCACTCACACACAGGGAGAATACAATATGCGATTTGGAGAAAACAACGACTTTGTTCATGGGATGACTTGTGGTCTTGATCTGGATTGCTGATTTTTCGGACATTTGCCAATGGAACCGACTTTTCTATAGAGGACGGTCGTCGTCTATGATGACTGACCAATCTGACGCTTCCTCCAGGTCTATTAGTTATGATTGTTCACAATAACCCACAGTAAATCGGCATCATTCACGATGATTTGTGAAACTGCGCTCAGGGCTAAACACCCGGTAATGGTCGAGGATCCCTCCGACTTTACGGAAGGCATCAGATTCCCATAATGAAATAGCATGCTCACGATCAATGGACGTCTGTCCATAGACACTTAACTTATTATCTCCGAATCAATGTTAGTAAGATGGAAGAGGAGCGGAGCGGCTGAGACCTGGCCGGGGAATTGTTCATTAGGTGTCAGAGAATATAAGAAGGAAAGGTGCGAAAGGACAACTTGTCCACCCGGCGGGGGTAATTCATTAAGTTAATGAGATATAGAGACCTGACAGGCCGCGAGTATAAAGGTCAGAAATCGGGACAAGCTTAACTTATTAGTATAATTGGGATGAATGCTCTATACCCAGACTTCTCTGGTAGTCTTATGAGGGTGATACATTGTCACAGTCCTATGTCTCTCCGAACATGAGTCTTATAGATACATAATTTGCTGTAAGGTCCCTATATATTTCAATGGGTTGTACAAGATAAAAAAAATGACTTTTTCTAAAAACAGTGCCACATTTCTCTACAGGTCATATGTAGTATTGCAGCTGAATTCAACAGAGCTGAACTCTAGTGTGTAAGCAGTCTGATATCTCTGATTTCCTTTTGGTTAATCGACACAAGTAACAGCAAATTGAGTCAACCAATAGATATTTTTTACCTTGAAATTGTAAAAAGTTAGGGGTTCGGGATCTTTTTAGCATTTTAGGAGTTAATAGTCTCAGGGATGGACAGAAACGAACTGGAAGTTGTAAAAGACTTCACCCTACTGGGATCAATGATCACTGAAGATGCAGCAACAACACCGGAAGTCAATAGGAGAAAAGCTATGGGGAAATCACCAATGAAGTCACTGGACGAGGTCTTCACATCAAGGAACATTTCACTGGTGATGAAGACACGGCTCGTACATAGTCTGGTCTATTCTGTAGTAACATTTCACTGGTGATGAAGACACGGCTCGTGCATAGTCTGGTCTATTCTGTAGTAACATTTCACTGGTGATGAAGACACGGCTCGTGCATAGTCTGGTCTATTCTGTAGTAACATTTCACTGGTGATGAAGACACGGCTCGTACATAGTCTGCTCTATTCTGTAGTAACACATGGAAGTGACACCTGGACGATAAAGGAACAAGACAGAAGAAGAATCAGCACCTTCATAATGTGGAGCTGGAGAAGGATGATATCAATACCATGAATGGCAAGAGGAACAAACACATCAATTCTGGAACACATCAAGCCAGACATGTCACTGGAAGGAAGGATCACCAAGATATGACTTATCTACACATCATACGAAGAGAGCAATTACTAGAGAAGGACATCATGGTCAGAAGAACAGAAGGAACAAGACAAAGAGGAAGACCAGCAACCCAATGGCTTGATACAATCAAGATAACAGTGGAGAAGACCCTGGTGGACCTATCTAGACTTGGAGAAGACTCTGGTGGTTCTATTGAGACTTGGAGAAGACCCTGGTGGACCTATCTAGGCTTGGAGAAGACCCTGTTGGACCTATCTAGGCTTGGAGAAGACCCTGTTGGACCTATCTAGGCTTGAAGAAGACCCTGATGGACCTATCTAGGCGTGGAGAAGACCCTGGGGGACATCTCTAGGCTTGGAGAAGACTCTGGTGGACCTATCTAGGCTTGGAGAAGACTCTGGTGGACCTATTTAGGCTTGGAGAAGACCCTGGTGGATATATCTAGGCTTGGAGAAGACCCTGGTGGACCTATTTAGGCTTGGAGAAGACCCTGGTGGAACTATCTAGGCTTGGAGAAGACTCTGGTGGACCTATCTAGGCTTGGAGAAGACTCTGGTGGACCTATCTAGGCTTGGAGAAGACCCTGGTGGACCTATCTAGGCTTGGAGAAGACCGTGGTGGAACTATCTAGGCTTGGAGAAGACTCTGGTGGACCTATCCAGGCTTGGAGAAGACCCTGGTGGAACTATCTAGGCTTGGAGAAGACTCTGGTGGACCTATCTAGGCTTGGAGAAGACTCTGGTGGACCTATCTAGGCTTGGAGAAGACCCTGGTGGACCTATCTAGGCTTGGAGAAGACCGTGGTGGAGATATCTAGGCTTGGAGAAGACCCTGGTGGATCTATCTAGGCAGCACAAAATCAATCTTCTTACAGAGCGTTCATCCATCATGTCACCATGGCTCATGGTCCAGCTGAAGGCGGTTCAAATAAAATAAATAGTCTCAGGGATATGTCAGCACAGTCTTAAGAATAAAGAAGAATTTCTCTCTAGCGCCACCTATAGGATGTAGCAATTCGAAAAGTCAATGTCGACCCTTTATAGGCCCTTGCAGTCGGTCCAGTGTTACTCTATGGGCCGGTGCTGATGAGTGTGTTTTAGCAGCATATTGTGATTGGTAGCATATATATATATTGGATGTCACGCACCCATTGAAGGCTTGGTGCGTGGATATCATCAGACTGCACACGGATCACATTCTCCACTTCTCGCATCAGACTCAATCAGATCACATTGAGGTGACACCCGGATCAGAGCTCGGTCTGACCATCATCAGCATAATGATAATTCTCTCATATGAGAGAACCAACGTCCGTCTGACCGACCGCAGCTTTTCAGAGAAGTTTTTTGCATCCTTGGTGACTCCGTAGGTGAACCCCCAGGATCCTCTGCAGCCCTTTGTTGGGGCTCACCTGATGAGGTGGGTTCTCTGAGCCCCAGACTGGAGCAGTTGATGCAGCTGAGAACGGTCGCGCTGCACCTGAAGCCACATGGAGAAGCAGATCTGGATAGTAGTTAGTATGAGTAACAGAAGAGTTGGGAAAACCCTGGTCACAGAACAACATATCTGAGAACTCTGGATGACATCTCGGCCTTGGAATGGCAAAACTGAATATGCCAGGTGGTGCCTAGGCCATGAAACAACAGAGCTGAAAAGGTGGGCATTTACCTTGGAACAGCAGAGCTGAGTATGTGGACAGACACAATCAAACAGCAGAGTTGAGTGTGAGGACAGACACCTTGGAACAGTAGAGCTGAGTATATGGACAGACGCCTTGGAATAACAGAGCTCAGTATACGGACATACACTTTGGAAAAGAAGAGCTGAGTATGTGGGCAGACATCTTGGAAACACAGAGTACAAAAGGTGGACAGGCACCTTGGAGCAGCAGAGCCGAGTATGTGAATAGACACCTTGGAACAGTAGAGCTGACTATGTGGACAGACACCCTGGAACAACAGAGCCAAGTATATGGACAGACACCTTGGATTAGCAGAACTGAGTAGGTGGACAGACACATTGGAACAGCAGAGCTGAGTAGGTAGACTGACACCTTGGAACACTAGAGCTGAGTAGGTGGACTGACACCTTGGAACAGCAGAGATGAGTATGTGGACAGACACCTTGGAACAGCAAAGCCGACTATCTGGACAGACACCTTGGAACAGCAGATCTAAGTACGTGGACAGACACCTTGGAACAGAGAGAGCTGAGTATGAGGACAGACACCTTGGAACAACAGAGCGGAGTATGTGGACAGACACCTTGGAACAACAGATCCGAGTATATGGACAGACACCTTGGATCAGCAGAGCTGAGTAGGTGGACAGACACCTTGGAACAGCAGAGCTGAGTATGTGGACAGACACCTTGGAACAGCAGAGCTGAGTATGTGGACAGACACCTTAAAACAGCAGAGCTGAGTATGGGGACAGACACCTTGGATCAGCAGAGCTGAGTATGTGGACAGACACCTTGGAACAGCAGAGCTGAGTATGTGGACAGACACCTTAAAACAGCAGAGCTGAGTATGGGGACAGACACCTTGGAACAGCGAAGCCGATTATGTGGACAGACACCTTGGAACATCAGAGCTGAGTAGGTGTGCAGACACCTCTGAAAAGCAGAGTCAAGTATGTGGACAGATACCTTTGGAACAAAAGAGCAGAGTATGTGGACAGACACCCTGGAACAACAGAGCCGACTATATGGACAGACACCTTAGAGTTGAGTATGTGGACTGACACCTTGGAACAGCAGAGCTGAGTATGGGGAAAGACACCTTGGAACAGCAGAGCCGAGTATGAGGACAGACACCTTGGAACAGCAGAGCTGAGTATGTGGACTGACACCTTAGAGTTGAGTATGTGGACTGACACCTTGGAACAGCAGAGCTGAGTATGGGGACAGACACCTTGGAACAGCAGAGCTGAGTATGTGGACTGACACCTTAAAACAGCAGAGCTGAGTACGGGGACAGACACCTTAGAACAGCAGAGCTGAGTATGTGGACTGACACCTTAGAGTTGAGTATGGGGACAGACACCTTGATACAGCAGAGCTGAGTATGGGGACAGACACCTTGGAACAGCAGAGATGAGTATGGGGACAGACACCTTGGAACAGCAAGGCTTAGTATGTGGACTGACACCTTAGAACAGCAGAGCTGAGTATGTGGACAGACACCTTAGAGTTGAGTATGTGGACTGACATCTTGGAACAACAGAGCCGAGTATGAGGACAGACACCTTGGATCAGCAGAGCTGAGTATGGGGACAGACACCTTAGAACAGCAGAGCTGAGTATGGGGACAGACACCTTGGAACAGCAGAGCTGAGTATGTGGACTGACACCTTAGAGTTGAGTATGTGGACTGACATCTTGGAACAACAGAGCCGAGTATGAGGACAGACACCTTGGATCAGCAGAGCTGAGTATGGGGACAGACACCTTGGATCAGCAGAGCTGAGTATGGGGACAGACAGCTTAGAACAGCAGAGCTGAGTATGTGGACTGACACCTTGGAACAGAACCAAAGTCAACTTTGTGGACTGGTAGAGCAGAGTTTTTCAGGAGACTTACTTTTGGCATATGAAGCAGAGCCCAGCCATCGTCACGCAGTGCTGGGTTTGTCTTGACAATAGAGCACCGTCCAGAACCGTGGTAGTGATGAGAATGTAGAATACGTGAATACTCCACAGCATTGTTAACCAGAGCTCCGATAATCTGTATGATAATGTCTGAGATGTCTGAGTGCAGAGATCATTGTTATGTTCGGCTCATCCTATGACCTGCACTTTGATGTTTCTGCTGCTGTAAAAACATATTTATGCGATTATCCTAAGTATTGTGACATTTTATGAGCAGACCGTCTCCTCTCCGCGGCGCCGTTACCGGCAGACTGCAGATTTGGCGTCATTAATACAAGTAATAATTCATTTTTTTGAAAGTGCAATAAAAATGACCTTCTCTGTCTCCGGGGAGCCACTCCACTCACCGGACATAATAGTGTATAATAAATGTGTGGAATTAGCACTGAGGAGGCTTGTAATACGCTTTTGATTAGAATCGAGCATTTTTTGGCTTCCTGGAGTGTAAAAGTGGCCGGAATGACCTGTGCGTGTCCTAAAGGTCAATCTAGTCTCCATAACCGATGATCGGGTAATCGGGCATGGTCATCAAATCGGAACACCACATGGAAAGAGTGACTAATCCATGGAGACTCACAATGTCCAGGCGGTACAAGGATGGCCTATTAGTTTCAA
The DNA here is from genome assembly GCA_033576535.1 of Allobates femoralis. NCBI lineage: Eukaryota > Metazoa > Chordata > Amphibia > Anura > Aromobatidae > Allobates > Allobates femoralis. Next base: position 15,312,659 of record JARQOC010000011.1, read on the forward strand.
TGGGAATGGTGTAACACTTCATTTGTCCAGTGGTGGCGCTGCAGAGGAATTGAATACTAAGTGCCAGGTTCCATTACGGAGAACAGATCGCAGAGTCATTGCCTACACCAAGTGGCGGAACTTGAAGCTCATGGGCCCTAATGAGAAAGCTCCACCGGGGCCCCCAATTATTGCAAATCTTTATGAGCAATAGCCTTTTTCTATAGGTCAAAGGGAATCTTGGAGCCCCTAGGCTGCAGGATTTCCCTTACTGCCTTGCAGCTATCACATGGTATAGTCCAGCCAATCAGAAAGCACTATGATAGACAGTATGAAAGCAGAGGCAGGGAATGCAGCACCTATTTTGAGGTGAATCTGGATAGTGAGAGCACGTCACAGCTCACGGCTTAGCTACATAGGTAGAGGCCATGAAACACTGAAAAACTGTACAGATCCAGTGTGCGACTGTTTTGCCAATATTTTTGACAAACAGGCTCAGGTACGACTGTAAAGGTAATAATGTAACTTTATTAATAAGGCTAATATAGAATACAAAATGAAAGTAACAGTATAGTATACACTATTATATAGCAGTATGAAGCGATGATAAAGACGAGAGAGCTCAATGGGAAATCAACACTGAATTTGGATATCTAATGGATTCAGGTACACAAAGCTACTTCTTCATCATCTGTCTACTGGGGCGTATGGACTCCCAGTATGTAGCCTAACACAAAGGTGACAGTGTGGAAGGTATGGAAAAAAAACCCAGGCAATAGGGAGAGGCTCAACTCAACTGAGGCTGTACCCTAAGCTCCCGAACATCCCTATACAGGTCCTTCCCCCCCATCACCATCATATGCCTAGGCCCTCGCTTTCCCTAGACTCACTCTGGCTAGTGTGCAGGCCAGCAAGGACACTAGCCTCACCACTGCAGTAATACAATACAAGGTAAGGGAGACAGGCAGAGGAAAAATAGGATAAACTCCAAAACGCTACAATTGCAGCAAAACACCACAGCTGCAAACGTCACGACTCCAACTTCTTCCAGAGACTGGCTCCTTCCAAAGCGGTCAGCATAGAAAGACATTCTATAACCGGCGTCAGATGGTAAGACACTTGACTCTTTATAGCGGAGGGGAGTGGTCATCAAAATCTACAAAGAACAAACTGATAGGAAATAGCCCTACTGCACCAAAAGAAAGTATGTACATTTGAATGCAACTTATAGACCTGTGATCCATCTGTTGTAGCAATCTTCAGAACCCAACCTCGTCAACGGTGTCCCTAGAGCGGGATACTCTCATGACAATGCATTCTACTCATGCAGGACAATGATCCCTTCAGCCTGGGATTCAACTGATCTTATGTTAAAGGATGAGGCTCAAAACTCTGCTAGGAAAGATCCGAGTCAATAATTTCTGCAAAATGAATTACAAAGTACCGTAGTTTCTGAAACACTCGAAGAAAATGATAAAGAACTGAAAGCAGAACAAAAGAATTATTACACTTTATTGGTTTTGAATGGATTGAGTCCCTAATGGCTTCCTACATAAACTCCCACGCAGCATACATTACCTGATTCTCCCGCATTTATTGTATTACATCTTGTTTTTATAATTATATATAGGGAGGCAGACGTGACTCTATATGGTGCAAACTTTTTATACTAAAGTTCTCAAACTTTTTTTTAAGTCAAAAAAGATTTAAAAGCTTCAGAATCGACTCTTAATGGTGAAATCTTCCATAAACAGAAATAATTCTATTGTTTTAATAAAGTTTTTATGTTAAATATATATACACTATATGTATGTAGTATACTTCCAGCTGCATTACAGCTTTAAGTTTGAGACTACCTTCATTTTATAGACAATCATCTTGGCTATCTCATACCTAAATGTAACCTAAATGTAACTTGCAGCTATTTAGTATCTGATTAGTTATGCAGATTCTTGTCATCACTGCCATTGTTACTGTTTTGCTCCTTTCATCCTGTATACAAATCACAACCTGTTCTCATGTATCCGCACTAAGGACCGGGGTACTCAGTAGCTGGGCAGAGAGTCTGTATAACTAGGCTGCAGGACCTGGGTGCAATCGCAACCCCTGCACCTGTTGCAGTTATGCCTGTTTGTGACGCCAGCTGAGGTGTCCGACCAGGGATGGCCGACGCTGCATGTTGATACTCCCAGGCAATAGGTGTTAGGGCAGTAAGGTAGCAAGGTGTTTTACTCTCCTCATTCCGAGCAGGTGCCTGGGGTAGTAAGGATGTAGGGGTGATGATGGGAGTTGTAGTGAGAAGTGCAGAGGTGCAGCAGACACAGGCAAAGAGGCAGATGATTGCAGTCTTTTAACCTTTACTTGTAGGTGGTAACAGGTTAAATCCAGGGGGACTGCTCACCAGGTGCAGGGTCCGGTCAGTCTGGAAGTGGGAGAATATGCCTTTCCTTCTGTGCTTTATCCACTTGGAGATTCAGATGCCTGTGAGCTATTCTGTGCTCACTGCTTTCTCTTCTCTGTAGTTTCTCCAGCTAGCGGGCAATGCGACCCCTTACAAGCTGCGCTAATCTTCACAGCTCTGAGCTCCCTGTGATGCTGTGCTCCTGTATCTACAGAGGTGACCAGCAGACTTGCCGGTCCTGGTATCCTGGTCTCCAGGGTCTACAATCCCTAGACAGTCTAGGACTCTGGTGTCGTGCTCTCAGCATGAACTTGGAGTGAGCCCTCAGCAGCTCCAACCCCAGGAGCTCTCGTCTCCGCATGCTTCTTCTTCCCTTCCCTTCCTCACACTCTCTCTACTCCTCACTCTAACCCCTGTTGTGTTCATGCTCCCCCTTCTGGTCAGGGATCAGGCTGTGTGTGGATGCGTTGGTTACTTAGTGTAGGGAGCTCCAGTTACCTCCATACATGGCATCACCACTGGTTATAGAGGTGATATACCACTGTGGCGGCCGGACCGCAGGGGCGCCACACTCACATTCCCTAATAGCTCAGTGTGTTATTAGGTTGATTACCAAGTGAAAGGTCACTGGTGAGAATCGAAGGTCCACCATGAAAAAGATTCAGGTTATCAAGTCATATTTACCTTGCAATATACAAATAAAATGAAAGAAAAACATGGAAAAATTGCTTTTTTTTCACCATTTCACACCTTTTATTTTGTCCATATTTCGTGTCGTCTGTCGTTCTGTCCCACGACTCTTCCTGCAAAGCAAAAGAAAAAAAATTAAAAGTGCAAAAACTCAAATTGTCCATGGTGTGAAGGGGTTAATATCGTCCTTCTGTCGGATCAGTTTGAGTCACGTCTTTGTGTCGGGGCCTGAACCTTGCTTTATACATACGGCTTTATTTCTGCACAAGGTGACATTTTTTACACCGATGTTTTCTGCGTTCTGCTGCGATGAGCAGGAGGTTTTCTTTTTTCCTTTCTCGCTGTGTATTTGTCCTTGCAGGATATAAAAATATTCTCGTCTTGCTGCTGTTTTTTTCATTAGCCGTTCACTGGTATTGTCTGCTTTTTATGTAACATAAATCAGAGGGCACCAGAAGGTGATGCATCTGCTCAGACAAACACCAAGAACCCTGTGCCGGGGTATGGCGCTGACATTAAAGGGAACCAACCACCAGGATTCAACCACCTGTAAATCAGTGCAGCAGGTGATTGACGTGTGCAGCAGGACATCACTATTTGGGTCTTTTTAGTCCTCCCCTGTGGGCTTGTCTTTCTGCTGTAAGCCGAACCCCCACCCTCTCATCCAGACTCATCAAAGTAGGTTCAGCTTACAGCAGATAGACAAGCCCACATGGGAGGAATTAAAAAAAACAAATAGTGATGTCATGCTGCACACGTCAATCACCTGCTGCACTGATTTCTGCACACGTCAATCACCTGCTGCACTGATTTACAGGTGGTTAAATCCTGGTGGTTGGTTCCCTTTAAAGAACAATGGACATCAGTTGGTGAATGTTCAAAAGAGTCGGTGCTGACATTGCCGGCACCAGCAGTGAGCATGGGTGTTATTATTTTACTTAGGAGAAACATAGGGATAGAGCATTGCTCTGGGAACACCATGAAATCAGATGCTTTTGGTTGGAGTTCCCAATTCCTGCCCCTTTCAGTAGGATTATTATCATCTCAAAATGGGGACTTTTACCATAAATGAAACCAGACCACCCAAAAATACATGCAGACCTCACACCTGACCCCTCACATCGACCCCGGACGCTGGCCCCTGTGCCAGAATGTTGTCAGAAGAGTAAGGGTTTAATCAAGGGCGTTGCGACTGCAGGGGTCATGACTGTGACTGGGCCCAGGGTACAGGGGCTCGCCAACTCCAGCACCTACTTCAGTTAGATGTGCGTCCTCGGACACACATCCTGATGAAATGCATCACAGCACAGAGCCCCGTCGAGTCCCTGGACTGGGATACAAGAAGCAGGCCAAACTGGCTGGCAGCTGACATCGGCCGTAATGCCACGGTGGGCGGTGCTGAACAGTGACGTCATGGGCCATGGCGCGTACTCCGATGTCAGCTGCCGCCCACTGCACACTGGAGGACACTGGAGGACACAGGGCGACGTGGGAGCGGAGGAAAGGTGAGTGGAATGTTTTTGTTTTTAATCATGAGTTAAACACAGAACGGGGACAAATATACCAGGATGGGAGAACATATATATCAGGATGGGGACATATATACCAGGATGAGAGAACATATATATATCAGGATGCGGACATATATACCAGGATGAGAGAACATATATATATCAGGATGGGGACATATATACTAGGATGAGGACATATATATCAGGATGGGGACATATATACCAGGATGGGAGAACATATATACCAGGATGGGAGAACATATATATCAGGATGGGGACATATATACCAGGATGGAGGATGTATAAACCAGGATGCGTCCTGGATGGGGGACATAGAGTATATACCAGGATGGGGACATACATACCAGAATGAGAGAACATATACACCAGGATGGGGGACATATAAACCTGGATGGGGGAAATACAGTATATACCAGGATGGGGACATATACACTAAGAGGGGGACATATATACCAGGATAAGGACATATACACCAGGATGGGGACATATATACCATGATGGGGACATATATACCAGGATGGAGACAAATATACCAGGATGGGAGACATATCTACTAGGATGAGGACCATAGATACCAGGATGGGGATCATATACACCAGTAAGAGGACCATATATACTAGGATGGAGACCATATATACCAGGATGGGGACATATACTAGGATGAGGACCATAGACCCTTGGATTTTAGTGTTGGGTTTAATAGACTTTGAGGGCAGGGACATATTTTAAAGACAAAGGATTTTCTTGCTTTTCCAGGAGACCCCCAGAAATGGACGCAAAGTGTCTATTATGATGAAGCCAAGTGTAGGATCGGGGGGTGACAGACGTCTGATAACTTTAAAGAAATGAAGGTTAATACAAGACAAAGCAGAACCATACATTAAACACCTACAAGGTTTGCTGCAGCTGATCTGAGTTGGCGCACTAAACCACTGATCCATGTCCTCATCTAATCATATCCAACTAATTGTTTCTTTGCTAAGTCGCAGTGTTTGCCTTTTGTCGGATACTTTCCCCATGCTGCCAGTTAATTGTGCCGCTCCTTTTTGCAGCAGTATCTCCGTGCCCATTTAGGCCCTCGGCATCGACACAGGAACATCTCCTCATCACAGCGGCTCTTAATGAGGTTATTAAGGACACAAATGATGGAAAGTTGTCACCAAACAATTTGCAACGTTGACAAAAACATGTCACTTCATTTTCGGCGGTGGCCTTGAAACCTTTCTCGCGGTGGCGGCGGTCGTTTCTAATCAGCGGCGCGGTGAGAGTGATTGTACATGACAGTAAACATGGTCATCACATCCCCGGCATCACCTGGTGCGGAGGAATCCTCCATAATAACAAAGTCACATCAATATTCAGCGCTAGAGTAATCTCAGCCTGGGAACGAGCCACCATGTAATCTCTGCAGACAATTGTAGGGCGCAAAATCCGCTCCTCTCCAGCAGCACTCCGACCTCTGCTCCTCTCCAGCCGCACTCCGACCTCTGCTCCTCTCCAGCCGCACACCGACCTCTGCTCCTCTCCAGCCGCACTCCGACCTCTGCTCCTCTCCAGCCGCACACCGACCTCTGCTCCTCTCCAGCCGCACTCCGACCTCTGCTCCTCTCCAGCCGCACACCGACCTCTGCTCCTCTCCAGCCGCACACTGACCTCTGCTCCTCTCCAGCCGCACACCGACCTCTGCTCCTCACCAGCCGCACACCGACCTCTGCTCCTCTCCAGCCGCACACTGACCTCTGCTCCTCTCCAGCCGCACACCGACCTCTGCTCCTCTCCAGCAGCACTCCGACCTCTGCTCCTCTCCAGCCGCACACCGACCTCTGCTCCTCTCCAGCTGCACTTCGACCTCTGCTCCTCTCCAGCCGCACACCGACCTCTGCTCCTCTCCAGCCGCACACCGACCTCTGCTCCTCTCCAGCCGCACTCCAACCACTGCTCCTCTGCAGCCGCTCACCAACCTCTGCTCCTCTCGAGCCACACACTGACCTCTGCTCCTCTCCAGCCGCACACTGACCTCTGCTCCTCTGCAGCTGCACACCAACCTCTGCTCCTCTCGAGCCACACACTGACCTCTGCTCCTCTCCAGTCGCACACTGACCTCTGCTCCTCTCCAGCCGCACTCCGACCTCTGCTCCTCTCCAGCCGCACAGCGACCTCTGCTCCTCTCCAGCTGCACTTCAACCTCTGCTCCTCTCCAGCCGCACACCGACCTCTGCTCCTCTCCAGCCGCACACCGACCTCTGCTCCTGTCCAGCCGCACATCGACGTCTGCTCCTCTCCAGCCGCACACCGACCTCTGCTCCTCACCAGCCGCACACCGACCTCTGCTCCTGTCCAGCCGCACACCGACGTCTGCTCCTCTCCAGCCGTACTCCGACCTCTGCTCCTCTCCAGCCGCACTCCGACATCTGCTCTTCTCCAGCCGCACACTGACCTCTGCTCCTCTCCAGCCGCACTCCAACCTCTGCTCCTCTCCAACCGCACTCCGACCTCTGCTCCTCTCCAGCCGCGCACCGACCTCTGCTCCTCTTCAGCTGCACACTGACCTCTGCTCCTCTCCAGTCGCTCACCAACCTCTGCTCCTCTCCAGCTGCACTCCGACCTCTGCTCCTCTCCAGCCGCACTCCGACCTCTGCTCCTCTCCAGCCGCTCACCAACCTCTGCTCCTCTCCAGCTGCACTCCGACCTCTGCTCCTCTCCAGCCGCACACCGACCTCTGCTGCTCTCCAGCCGCTCACCAACCTCTGCTCCTCTCCAGCCACACTCCAACCTCTGCTCCTCTCCAGCCGCTCACCAACCTCTGCTCCTCTCCAGCTGCACTCCGACCTCTGCTCCTCTCCAGCCACACATCGACCTCTGCTCCTCTCCAGCCGCACACCGACCTCTGCTACTCTCCAGCATCTACGAAGGCTACAGCTGCAGCAGCCTCCCTGAACACCTCAGAGACCGGCAAAAAGGTACACCGTACTTTCACCCTGGACAAGGTCAAGTTTACTTCAAAAACTGCATACTCTGTACCAGGTCCTGAACTCTGTGCTGGTTTGCTAGCAGTTAAAGCCAAGGGTGCCACATCTGAACAGTCGCATCTCACTTCCACTGACTTGCAATTAGCTGAGTGGAGAATAGGACTCAGGTCAACACTTAATTTTGACCATAGCATGCGGCCATCACTCCCAAGTTGACTGCACAACAATCCTTGTTCCAGCACTGCCAGCTGTGAACTCAAGCCAAAGGAACCAGAGTCTGGGAAGTATCAAGGACCAACCTGCAGCACAAGCCATATGTCCAAGGTACCAGCACATGAGTTGAGGTCTCATCACCCTGGAACCCTCCAACCTGGTCAGCTGTTGTGCAGGCTGACACTCAGTTAAAGTGCATCGCCTGGTGGCTCTTTCGAGCAGGAGTGACATGAACTGGACATTGTTGCTGGACCCTGCCACGGCGGGGAGCACACCTCCTTATACCCCTGCCGTACTAGGACACAGAACATCAGCGTCCAATTGAACTTGGAACTTTTCCCTATGGACTAATACTTATACTGTTGGGTTGGTGGAAGAGCTGGCACGTCGCGGCTTCCCCAATCCGAAGATGGGTTTTGTCGAACTTGGACTCATTTTTCTATTTTTTGCAGTCAAGGACTACGTTTCACTGCAAGTATTGACTTGAATTCTGCGTTTACTGTTGCATTTTGTGTTTTCTCTCCTCTTTTGCAGGTTTCATGACATCGAGGGACACAATCGACTCCTTACGTCGCACAGGACTTGTGAAATCGGAGGATTTCAGACGGGGATTGTTGTGTCCCACGAATGAGAACAACTTGTAATATCTATTTTTGCATTGTGTAATTTTCCTCCTATCAGAAATTTCTCTCGTTGTTGCTAGGTAGATCTAGACTGTGTGAGAATTGTCCCTACCTCCCTCCCTTATTTGGCCTTTGTACAGGATGCTCCTCCCTTCTTCCCCAGTTTAGTTCAGAGAAGCCATTGCTGTACATGCATGTCTGCAACCCCTGTGTAGATTATTCCTTTTCACCTGCTGTTACATTGAACTTAATACAAGATTCTGGATGAAAACTGCTTTCTCCTGTCTTACTACAAGTCATCGTTCTAGCCAAGCTCAAAGCTGTCTGTTTGCCCCTGATGGTGTAAGTACAAGCATACAATTATCTAAGGGACTGGTAAGTAGAGCACATGGGATTCGCAGTCATCAGAAGGGGACAGAACATTAATACAAATCCCAACCATGGAGTCTCCTAAACCCTACAGTGGCTCTAGAGTTAAAGTGAAGCATTATATGGGACCCATTGAAGTCCATAGGCTGTTTGTGCAATGCTCAAATATAGAAATTCTTTTAGATGGAGAAATAGAGACTCCCCAGTGACTGGTCCCTGCTTTGGTTAGTAACAAATGGACATGAATAGTCTGTAGCACCTCTAGAGGTGAGATGAAGTGTGATGGTCTTAAGGGCTGGAATACTCAGCTAGCTGAGCCAGGAGTCTAATGTTCATGGCGGCAATGCCCAGCAGCTATGGCCCTGACCGGACATGATAAAGGTGTATTTACAGGGAATAAAAGTTTATAAAGTTTGTGACGCCAGCTGAGGTGTCCAGCCAGAGATGGCCAGTGCTGCATATAAGTACTCCCAAGGGATAGGTGTTGTGGCAGCTAGGTGGTGTAACCTCCTCAGCCAGAGTAGGCCCCTGGGGTGTAGTAAGATGAAGGTGATGATGGTGGTGATAGTTGTAGGCAATAGGTGCAGGGATACAACAGGATGAAGGCATAGAGACAGTCTCTTAGTTTTTTACCTTTTACTTTGCAGTTCAGTTCAGCAGCGAGTCCAGGGTACTGGTTCACCGGGTCTTTGGGTCAGGCCAGTCTGAGGAGAACTAGGGACCACTCTGCCAGACGGGTATTTGGCCTACCAGCTGACTTCTCCTCGGATGAGGTTGTAGGTGCCTGTAGCTCTCCTGTTCATCTTTAGCTCCCTTGTGGCTGACTTCCAGTCAGGCAGGCAACGCAGACTCTGAGCTTCCGGACCCACCCGGCTCACTAGTCCTTTCATATTTGCTGTGCCCCAGACAGTCCCATCTAGTGTGGCCACTGAGCTTGAAGTCCAGTAGCCTCCAGTTTCTGCAGCCAGGATCTGCAATCTCTGACCACCTAGGACCTGGCATACTGATTGAAGCTTGTCATCTTGTTGGCCTCACGGCCCGACACAGACTGACTCTCCTTTGCCTTCCCTCCCTACTACCCACTACTGCTAACCCCTCCCTCCAATCAGAGTCTGTCACAGCCTCAAACCAGGCATCATGTGCTCAGCCCTCTGATTAGAGCTCAGGCAGTGTGTGAATGCTTCGGGAGTCCAGCATAGGGCACCTCAATTCTCCTCAGACGTGGCATTAGTACAGATGACCACTGGGGCGCCACAGAAGCATTGCATATTGGATTTATGGATGTTCATGCTGCATTATTATTTTTTATTAAAAAGGACATGATGACGAAAACCAGATGGCCCTCGGTGTAGTCTGCTGGGTCCGCCTGCAACTGTTGGAGCCCATCGTGTATAGGAGAATGTGGGGTTCATTGCCTGAAGAGCTCACACTCTTACCAATGCTGGGTCCATACACAGCCTGTATACAGACACTTTCTTGGCTTGTTACGTTCTTTTTATGCTGCTGTTTTCTGAATTAATATAAGTGGTTTTAGCATTGAAAGTGTCACACGGAGCATGTAAAAAATGGCCGCCCCATGCTGGTCTGTGCTGAGAAGCCGCTCGGCCATGAATAAGCACGAAAACCTGGACAACATGTTCATCAACTTCTCAGACTTTGGAAAAAACCTTAGAATTTCTCCCTCATATCTGTATTATTGTGCAGTTCCTGCCCTGTATATACAATGTAATATCATGTAAATACACGTCATATTGTGATATTGACTTATGATTATCTACTTTTTGTTCCTGGGTTGTTGGAGACTGATGGGCATCAATACTGATATGGGTGCTGCTGGCATTAACTTAGGTAGGGACCCAGTAAAGGGATACACTGTGACGTGGCTACTGGGCTCACATAAAGCTGGCCTTAATTATATGCTAAGTATCCTCAGGACAAATCAATGTAATATTGCCATGTTTCAGGGCGTTTCTGGGAGCCCTGAAACTCATTTACTAATAAATCAACGATGTCTCGTGGAATACGGCAGCATTGTTTTTAACCCTTCATTCCGCCTACTTTCATTTTCTGAGATAATAACTGTAAGGACTAAAGGTATCATGCAATATTCCTACAGCAGCCATTTTGTCAGATGCCACCATATCTTACTCACTCCAAGGAGAGAGCCCCCACCTTTTGCCTGGATCTTAATTTATCTCCTGGAATATGTTAACTAACCTGAGGAAATTATCTTCCTGGCCACACAATGGGGCTTCCTAAGAAATGGAGCCAGGTGACACTGAGAACCAGAGACATTATGCAGAGTAGGATCCACATTTTCCCTTCCCCTTCCTATCTATATTTAAAAAAGAATAATAAAAAATGAATGATAAAATGTAAAAAATTAAAATTGAGATATATACTTTAACTACGGCGAATTTTGTAACCAATTCAGTTGGTAACTTTTAACCTTTTCAGATTTAATGGTTTGATGTGTTTGAGGTTAAAAAAAGTTGCACCTGGTTCCGATTTTCCAGCACTGCTCCAAAATCAGAGGCAATCATGAAGGCGACATTCCCGGCTTTTGGCGTGTAAACGGGCGATAGCGATGGAATCAGCGTCGCCTACTGGTTTGCCGTAGGCGTGCCACAGCGTGCTGGAGTCCGCGCCCCTTCAGCAATGATTGGTGGGGGCTACTGTGTGTCCATTGGCTGTCCCTTCACAGGGCGCCATATCTGAACAGCTGTCCATTCACACTACACAATGGCAATGGAGTCATGTATTAGCCAGCCTTCCTGCGCAGGCTGCCCAATGGCCATGTTCACACACAATTTGCGTTTTTTTTAGCACTCCTAAAACCACATGTGTTTTTTTAAGAGTGCTAAAAAATGTCCCTTTTGTGTTTGAAAGGATTTTCATCCTTCTTGGACTTAGTCATTTTTTGGCCAAAAACGCATGCAAAAACGCATGCGTTAACGCAGGTTGCATCAATGTGCCATTTAAAAACGCATGCGTTTTTGTAACATGGGGCCCTTTGGGAAACGCATGCGTTAACGCAGGTGCCTATATGTGCCCTGCGTTAACTCATGCGTTTCCCATAGGGGCCCATGTTAAAAAAACGCATGCGTTTTTGGAAACAACATCTGCGAGCTGAAAAACGCATGTACACCCAAATGTACCCTGAGTTAATAGTAAGCAGGTCAGTCAGGGCACTTAGCAGGGCCAAAGCCACGGTTAGTTTTCCATCCAGGAATGGCGATTTCCCACCAGGGGTGCACAGCCAAAGCACCAGCAACAGCAAACAAAGGAAAAAGGAAGGGCGGCACTCACCGGGTAAACGAGAAAGTCTTATTTATTCCAGAGTTCCGGAAACAAACAGGGTGCAGGGAGGGGGCAAGAGGAGCCGCCGGACTACGGCACCGTTTCGCGACGCGTGTCGCTTCTACGGGTCCAGGTGCCACCCTTCCTTTTTCCTTTGTGTACCCTGAGTTAACGCACCTGCGTTTTTGGAAAACTGCAGAAAAACGCAGAGAGTGCCAAAAACGCAGGTGAGTGTGAACATGGCCAATCATGACGCTATTGCGTTGTCTAATCAGCGTGTTTGGGGTGCGGTATACACCAGTCTGTCACACCTATGTTCTTGCGGCGCTAACCATGTACGCCCACATTCCTTTGGGGATTGCGGCGTGTGAAGCTGACAGGGAACTCCACTAGATTGATTCCGCTGTTGTGTGGCAACTTCCGTGGAGATACGGCGCCTTAGGTTGAGGGCGAAATTGCAGCGTGTAAAAGCGCCTTCGGCGTTCGGAGGCAACCATGAAAAATGTGCACGCGCACGTTAGATTGCCTCCTATCGCCGCCAAACGTTGCGGCGTGTAAAGGTACCCTTATATGCATCTTTTAAAAGGTTTTTTGGATAGCCTTTTTCCAAGAATTTCTTTTTTTCCACCTTAAAGTTAGAATCTAGAGTACAGTTTTTCCTGACTCTCCAATACTGCCCATAAGGCACATTTGTGATCCACCAGGGAAGGCGTCCACTGTTGAATTTGAGGTAACTATTCACATCCACTGGTTTAAAAAACGTGGGTGTGAATACTTTCCCCAGGTGGTCGAACTGCACCCGTAGATCCAAAAATTGGAGGGAAGTGGATGATGCTGTGGCCGTAAGTATGATCCCCCAATTATTGATATTTAGTTTATCTGCAAAACTCAAAGCCTCCTCCATTGATCCGTGCCATATGATGACACACAGTGTGGTCTAAATGATGTAAAACGCCACCCCTTTATAAAGATGTCATTGTATTATTCTCCTTTACCCCACCTGATGGCTTAGACCGTCGAAACACATTGTTGTGGCAGTGGTATTGGAGGAAGAATAAAGGTCGGTTCATATTCACTAATTTGTCCAGTATTCCTTTGGCGCTCCCTGAGACCGCTGTACTATTGTTTTTATGTGAGTTTTCTCTACGGAGCCAAAGCGGCAGGAGCAGCCTGGCATATCTGGAGTGTTGAGGACCTGCGGTTACGTAGTTACCGGGATAAACAACTGAGGACCTGTGGTGACACGGTATTCGGTCCGGCAGGATCACGTGAATTTTCGGGGAGCACGGATTTGCGAACGCAAACACCGACAGGACAGCACCAATAATAGAGAGAGGCGACCCACTAACCACACGTTTAATCTTGGTTATGCAGACGTACACAACCATTATAGGTGAGTGCACTGGCACTTTTTATTTATACAAATAGCCCTGTGTATCTACACATGCGCCCTTTTCTTTTTCTTTCTGCATGTTATGTAACACGGAATGTAATGGATCCGTTACAGATCTTTGGTGTCCGACTTGAGTCACGGAGACCAAAATTGTAGCAGGCTATGATTTTGGCTCTGTGACTAAATCAGACAGCAACGGATGGTGCTAAAATCGGATGCCAATAGGGACACATCCAATCCGATCCATTGCCCATAGGGAACATGGGAGGCAAAATCGGATCCGTGTTTATCCATTTTGAAATGGATACACACTGATGCAGCAAAATCGTGATGTGAAGCCAGACTTAATATTTCACAACACATCACTCCCCTATAGATGACAATTATAAACATGGCACCTAGAGATGTAGACAATCATAACACATATCTCTATATATAACTACGATGTGGCTCCTCCACTTCCGTTTGGATGTCCGCCTATGTCACTTCCACCAGCGCCATATTTCCACACCCAAGTGATGGGTATGGAAATATCGTGGCTGCTGCTCCCCTACCTGGTGAGCCCCCAACTGATCACCCCCCACCTGATCCCCGCACTACAGTTATCCTGCACTCATCCTGCCCTCACTCAGCCCACATTCATTCAGCCTTATCTAACCCTTCACTCAGCCTGCACCATGGTCACCATGCACTCAACCCGCACTCACCCAGCATTCCACCCGCACTGTGGTCATCTTGCCCTCAGACTGCCCTCGCTCAGCCTGCCCTCGCTCAGCCTGCCCTCGCTCAGCCTGCCCTTGCTCAGCCTGCCCTCACTCAGCCTGCCCTCACTCAGCATGCCTTCACTCAGCATGCCCTCACTTAGCCCGCACCATGGTCAGCCTGTTCTCATTCAGCCTGCACTCACTCAGCCTGTCCTCACTCAGCCTGCACCATGGACAGCCCACACTCATTCAGCCTGCACTCAGCCTGCAACATGGCCACCCTGCACTCAACCCACACTCACCCTGCACTCCACCCACACTGCGGTCACCCTGCATTGACTCAGCCTGCCCTCACTCAGCCTGCACCACAGTCAGCCTGCACCACAGTCAGCCTGCACCACAGTCATCCCGCACTCAGCCTGCACCATGGTCAGCCTGCCCTAACTCAGCCCACACCACGGTCAGCCTGGCCTCACTCAGCCCACACCACGGTCAGCCCCGCACTCATTCAGCCTGCACTCAGCCTGCACCATGGTCACCCTGCACTAAGCCCGCACTGAACCTTCACTCTCACTCAGCCTGCACCACAGTCACCCTGCACTATGGTCATCCCGCACTCACTCAGCCTACACTAATGCAGCCTACACTCATTCAGGCTGCCCTCACTCAGTCCGCACCACGGTCAGCCCACATTCATTCACCCTGCACTCAGCCCGCACCAGTCACCCCTCTCTACAGTCATCCCACACTCAGCCCGCACTCACTCAGTACACACTATGGTCACCCTGCTCTCACTCAGCCTGCCCTTACTCAGCCTGCACTCATTCAGCCCACACTCATTCAGCCCACACTCATTCAGCTCGCTCTCAGTCCGCACCATGATCACCCTGCACTCATTCAGCCCACACCACGGTCATCCTGCACTACAGTCATCCATAACTCAGCACGCACTCAGTCAGTTCACACCACGATCACCCTGCGCTCAGCCTGCTCCAGAGTCACCCTGCACTATGGTCATCCTACACTCACTCAGCCTGCCCTCACTCAGCCTGCACCACAGTCAGGCCGCACTCATTCATTCTGTAATCACCCTGCACTCAGCCCGGACCATGGTCACCCTGCACTCAGCCCGCACTCACTCAGTCCGCACCACGGTCACCCCACACTATGGTCATCCTGCACTCAGCCTGCCCTCACCCTGCACTCAGCCCGCACTCACCCTGCACTCACTCAGCCCGCTTCATGGTCATCCCGCACTACGGTCATCCTGCACTCACTCAGTCCACATCACAGTCACCCCACTCGCACTCAGCCCCACTCATTCAGCCTGCACTCACCCTGCAGTCAGTCTGGACCATGGTCACCCCGCACTATACTCATCCCGCACTCACCCAGCACCACGGTCACCCCGCACCCACCCCAGACTGTCTCAGCCCGCACCATAGTCACCCCGCACTCACTCAGCCCGCATCATGGTCACCCCGCAGCACTGGGGGGGGGGGGAACAGAGACGAGGCAGCACTGGGCTGGGGCAGAGAGCGAGGGGGAAAAAACAGCGGGCAGATGATAGACCGCACGGGTGGGGGGGGCGGAGAGACGAATGCTGCCCCCAGTGCCATAGAGCCCACCCCATCCAGTAGTCACTACCCACCTGATGCGATAGCATTGGGCTCTAGTTATGGTATATGGAGGACTATGGGGGGTGCATTATATTATATGGAGGGCTATGAATGGTGCATTATAATATATGGAGGACTATAGGGATGCTTTATAAAAATATGGAGGATTATGGGGTGCATTGTAATAAATGTAGGACTATGGGTGTGCATTATAATATATAGAGAATTATGGAGTGCATTGTCTATGGGGGTGCATTATAATATATGGAGACAATTATACTACAGGGAGGTCATTATAATATTTGGAGGGCTCTGTGGGAGGCATGATAATACTTGGAGGGCTATGAGGGAGCCTGTATACTTTATGCAGGGATGTTTGAGGCTTTGTTTGTGGCTATTTTACAGTGTGAAGAGGTGTAGGGGTCATTACACTGTATATAGGTCCATTATACTACATGGAGGGCTGTGTGGGAGTCACATTTGAGGATCATACAGTGTCGGCGATAGATGAGACGGGTACAGTAGCATCATTATATTGTGCGTGTGGAAAGTCCTGTGGAGGAATTCACTATGGGGGCACCATACAGTGTTTTGGGGACACTTTTGTTGGCATCATACTTTATGGGGCATTGAAAAAATGAAAGATGAATCTAGGGGCTTCAAAGACGTGAGATATTATATGACCCAGCCGAATATTCTTTATTTTTTTGGAGGGGGAGCACTTATGCTATGGGGCCCCATGATTTCTATGTAGGCCCCTGGTGCAGGATGCATATCCCTCTACTGCAAGACTGATTGACCATAACTTACACACCAAGTCGGGTGGGCGATGACATCATGATGGGGGCGGGCTCTATGGCACTGGGGGCAGCATTCGCCTATCGCCCCTATGCAGTCTCTCCCCCTGCCCGCTGTTTGTTCCCTGTCGCTCTCTGCCCACCCATCCCCCGTGCTGCCTCGTCTCTGCCCCCCAGTGCTGCGGGGGGGGGGGGAGCATGGTGCAGGCTGAGTGAGTGCGGGGTGATCGTTTTGCGGGCTGAGTGCAGTGTGACCATGGTGAGGGCTGAGTGCGGGCGACCGTGGTGCGGGCTGAGTGAGGGCAGGCTGAGTGTAGGCTGCATGAGTGTAGGCTGATGAGTGCAGGCTGAGTGAGTGAAGGATGACCGTAGTGCGGGTGACTATGGTGCAGGCTTAGTGAGTGTAGGTTGAGTGCGAGCTGAGTGCAGGGTGACCATGATGCAGGCTGAATGAGTGCGGGGCTGACTGTGGTACAGGCTGAGTGAGGGCAGGCTTAGTGAGGGCCGCGTGAGTGTAGGGTGAGTGAGTATAGGGTAAGTGAGTGTAGGTTGGGTGAGTGCAGGGTGAGTGTGGTGTGACCGTGGTGTGGGGTGAAAGTGAGCTGCCCCTGCAGTACCTGGCTCCTGCTGCTGCTCTCTGCTCCTCCATCCGTTCTGCTCAAGATCCTGTGGTGATGTCATGACCATTGACCTGGCTCCGCCCATGATCATGACATCACAGGTCCTGTAAGTCAGTTCCAGCATATCAGTGGTGGGGGCGATTGCTGGCGGGAGCTGCGGTGTCAGGTTAGTGGGGGGGACTGCGGGGACCGGGGGGGGCTCACCAGGTGGGGGAGCAGCGGAGGCCATATTTCCATACCGATCACTTGGGTGTAGAAATATGACGCTGGCGGAAGTGACATAGGTGACATCCAGACGGAAGTGGAGGAGCCAACTGGCAATTATATATAGATTATTCCTGGAGTGTCAAAATGGGACCAAAAAGTAGAGACCAGCGGGAAAGGGTCAATTGTGGAACAGGAATTACAGACAGTGGATGAGGATTTGTATTACAATGTACTATATGAACAGTCTGAGTCCTTTAAAAATATGTTTATATATCCCTGTAAATGCTTTTAATAGGAGAATAAAGCATTCTTAATTGAAATAGTAAATCACCATGCGGTTAAGGTCTTAGCTGCTCACCGCTTCTCCTAGCCACTTCAATATCCGATATAAGAAAGGTGCAAAGCGTAGTAAGATGCAAGTGAGGGGTGTACTTATTTCTGTTTTTACAATACTAAGGGGCATGTAAGTAAAATGAATGATAATAAAATACAGTACATTAATCTCATGTTGTAGCTGACCTGAATCTATTTTGTGCTTGTTTGTAGCTATTGAGTTTTTTTGTTCCTTTAGGTTTTAGTCAATATTCAATTTGTGTATTTTCTTTGCAAAAAAATAAATAAAATAAGGTTTTATATGTTTTCTTAATCATAGCAAAATATTAACCCACAAAGGCTGCAGGCTGAGAGAGTTCCTAATTGATTATGAAGGCAGGGTCGGTCTGGCCTGCCGGGGTACTGGGTAAACACCTGGTGGGCCCTTGTTGTCTCACTTCAATGAAGGTAACATATACTGGCAATCAAAATTAGAGAACAACACACTATTTCCTTAATGTTAAGGTCATTGTGTTTTCCTATGTGAAAATATCCTAACATGAGTGACTTATCAGTGTTCTAAGTTTATTTAATAAATTGATTATTTTAAAGCACGGAATAAAACTGTAAATGAGATAAATGAAAAAGACACTGATCAAAATTAGAGAACACTCAGATCCCTGCAAGTTATTGGTATTGATCTGGCACCTGGTGCTAATTTCCATATTTACCTGACAAACCCTATAATTGGCAGCCTAACTTTCCAGTTTGCACTCACTTTGCCAACATGGTGACTGAAACGCTCTGGCAGCAGGTTGTTCAAATGAAGGCCAAAGGGGTCACCCCATCAGCCATAGCAACAGAACTTGGTCATTCCAATATTGCATCTTTATAACATCACAAACTCTTTCAAGTACCCCCAATAAGGCTGGTCGTCCTTGAAAGACACATGCAAGACAGGACAGGATAATGCGGAGAATCTCCATGGGTAATCGATTCAACACCGCAGCTGGGATAGCTCACCAGTTCAGCACTGAACAGGGTCTCGTCATTCAGTGTCATGATGTTTAACAGCATTTGGACTGAAAGCCCACTCTCTAGCGACCAAACCTCTCATTAGTAGAAAGATTCAAAAGGCTAGACTCACCTTTGGTGAGGAGCATGTTGTGTGGACAGAGGAGAAGCGGTCCACAGTTCATTTTAGTGATGAAAGCAAGTTTAATTTATTTGAGTCTGATGGGAAACATTATGTTTGTCAACAAAGTGGGGAAAGACTGAATGGCTTATCTGTGAATCTGCACAACCTGCAGTCCTATGTAAAACTATATATTATAACAATGCACTGAACTGAAGGTAGTGTCGGCCCTGCCAGACCTGTCTGTGCGTTGGAGGAAAGACGTTGTACCAGATATAATTGATTCCGTTGTATGTGACCATTAAAAATTCTAATAAGAGCATGAAAACTTGTGAAAGCAGAGGTCGTCTGAGCGTCTTTGATGTGGATTTTACAATGATGAAAGAAGTCACAGAAGGCATCGTGCTAGTCGGAGAATGTTAAAGGAAAAACCGGCGCTGTCACAGCTGGCGATCCGCCGCCGCGCTTCACTTTCACCTCTTAAGATTATTATTGGCTCTTAGAATCTGACATTTCTAGATAGACGGAAAGAGGCTAAAATCCAAGACCGTCTCCTGATTTAAAGGAACGCGCTCTGTCAATCAACGCGCCCATGAAAAGGAAGCTGCAGTGCAAGAGTTTACACCTTTGCTCTTACAAGATATAAAATTGGAATTCCCATTGATTTTTCACTTGTGCACATAAAAGAATAGATGACTGATGAGTCTGACGGACTCCGAGAAACCGGTGCGCAGCACCTCTGCATTCACTTAACTCCTTAGTGAATAAAAGGATTTTCTTGGCATAGACGTTGGTACCGTTTAGCTGTGACCAGTGTCACTAGTGAACGCTGCCCTGACAGTTTTAACTGTGATCTTTCCTGACTCTGAGGAGAATTGGAACTACCTCTGCTGGAAGTCTGAAGAATCCAACAAAACCTGATCTCTAACCAAGAGGCTGGGCACTGAAGGCCTGGGTTGGGCTGTGACTCAGTCTTTGGTTGGAGGGAGGGGTTAGGGTAGTAAGATTGGGTAGGCAGAGGAGAAGGGTCAGTGAGGAGCAGGTTGGGAAGCTGCTCTAAAGGGACTAGCTGCAAGGCAGGGCACCAGTCCCTAGGCTACAGGGGCTCAGAGGGCCTAGTAGCAAAAAAATGGAGGCTAGTGAGTTTTATGCTTACTAACCACTCAAGTGGGACCTCAGATACCCACAGGATCCACACTATTGGCTTGGCTGGGGGTAAATCACAGGTACAAGAGGGAGTAAAAGGACAGCTAAAAGAGCACCTAGAAACCAACTTAAAGGAGAAGTCAGCAGGAAGGTCAATAATACTCACCAAGTACTGCAGTTCATCTCAGACTGGCTGGACCACATGCGTGGTGGTGTTTGTAATCTCTGGACCTGCTTGAGCAACCCACAGTAAAAGGTAAAGCAAAGAGAGTGACTTTGTGTGTGTGTGTGTGTGTGTCTTTCTGCACTTCACTGCTACTAACCTCATCATCCCCTGGGAGCCAGCCCTAGTTGGGAAGGATTAAACAACTACACTGCCACTACACCTTACTCCCAGGGATCAACTGCAGTTCCGGCCACCCATACATCTTAACTGCTGTCATGAACTCTTTTTCTTATATCTTTATTTTCTTCATTTTTAACCTTCCTTTCAATGTGAGCCAAGGCCACAGCACTACTGGCCCAGCTGCTGAGTCCCTCAGCCCTTAGCGCTCCACACAGTAATAGATGGTGATTTACAACTGACGTTCTTTCTGATGGAGTCGTTCACTTTTCCCATCTTTTCCATCTAGCCCAGACCAACATGACAACTTCTCCAGACACAACTCATCTGCAGAGATTGCAAGATACATCTGACTTCTCACATTTCCAGCATCATCCCCATCTATTCCCAACCTGCACAAATTCCTCCACAGTCTCCCCTACAAGTACTGATTCCTAAAATAAAGAAATAAACTCTATATACTCACCTCGCCCTGGTTCCTGGAGTGCATTCAGCATCCACCTGCGCAGACAGAGAAACATGGTGATGTCTGGACTCTGATATCCTGTGCATGCATTTATACACCTTCCACTCATCCCCATGGGACCACCCCATATAATATTGATGCCATACTATACATTATGGGATGCAGCGCTGAATGCAGAAGAGCGGTCACAGTTTGGGAGGGGAATATCTATTTTTCTCAGTCTCCCTGGACCCAGTAATAAGGTAATGTTCAGGAATGGACAACCCCTTTAAGTTCCTTCAACTGCATCTAAGCTCAACTCTATTTATATGTAAAATAAAATCAAGAATATTTAGGAACAGGGAGAAATGCTACACTATTTATTCTGCAAGAATAATGCACAGTTTGATGAAATAATGAGTGCAACCAGGGCGGACAGGCCCACCAGGAGATCCTCCGATGGAGATCCAGGTCCTGGTGGCTCCACCGACTCATACCTGCCCCTCCCCCCTACTCCCCCTTCCCCATGATGCAGATAGGGCCCAATGGTCCCCCGCCGGGTCCCCTCCCCCAAGCTACCGCTAATCATATTGGCGTGCATAGCGCACCGATATGAATAGCTTCTCTGTCTGAGCGGTATAGCAGGTAGAACGATCTCCCTGCTGTACCCGCTGTCTCTTAAGTGCACTGCAGCAGCCACCAGCACAGTGACACTGATGCTACTGGCGCGTGCGCAGGAGCGCAGAGTCCAAGGGAGATGATGTCATTGCCGCGGGACATTACTTCCTATGCGCACATCAGCAGCTCTGCATGGAATGGATCCTCCAGCGCTGGACACTGAAAGATCCATTGTTGAGGTGAGTATAGTGTTTGTTTTTTTAATGCACAGGGGTCGGGATGGGACCATATAGGGCCCCAGGATGGGTCCACATAGGGGCCCCAGGATTCGGCCACATAGGGGGCCCAGGATGGGGACACATAGGGGGCCCAGGATGGCAACACATAGGGGGCCCAGGATAGGGACACATAGGGGGCCTAGGATGGGGACACGTAATGGCACATGGGGACACATAATGGCACATAGCCCCAATGTGAATGCACATAATCCCAACGTGATGGCACATGTCCCTCTGTGGCGGCACATAGCCCCCCTGTGCGGGATTTGGCCTCCCCATCACTCTGTATGCCCTCCCATGCTGCTGCCCACACTAAAATAACTAACGCTTTGCACTTACCACTCCGGCGCTGTCCTCCGTTGCTTGCTGCATCTTCTGAGTCCTCCTGCTTCCAGGGAAGCCGGACATGTGATCAGCACAGCAGAGTGACATCATCACTGCGGGATCCGATCACATGACAGGATGCCCAGGGGACGCAGGAGGACTCAGTAAAGCGCAGCAAGCAGGGAGCAACGGAGGACAGCGCCGGAGAGGTGAGTTCAAAGCGTTTGTTTTTTTAGTATGGGTAGCAGCATGGGGCCGATATACAGAGTGATGTGGAGGCCATATCCAGCATGGGGGGTGACTGCAGGCACATGTTATATGCACCGCTCCCCTGTCCATGTCTCGGTGTGGTTTTAGTACCGAGGTGATGGACAGCGGGTGCAGTGCATATTACACGAGCATAATGAGCGGGGGCACGTGACCTCCCACTGCCTCCCGCAGCCCCCGGACACCACTCCAGAGCCGCCCCTCCCCTACATGTGGGGGGCACAGTGGTGGAATTATTATGTGGGGGGGGGCACAGTGGTGGTATTATTATGTGGGGGGGGGCACAGTGGTGACATTATTATGTGGGGGGGGCACAGTGGTGACATTATTATGTGGGGGGGGCACAGTGGTGGTATTATTATGTGGGGGCACAGTGGTGACATTATTATGTGGGGGCACAGTGGTGGTATTATTATGTGGGGGCACAGTGGTGGTATTATTATGTGGGGGCACAGTGGTGGTATTATTATGTGGGGGCACAGTGGTGACATTATTATGTGGGGGCACAGTGGTGGTATTATTATGTGGGGGCACAGTGGTGACATTATTATGTGGGGGCACAGTGGTGGTATTATTATGTGGGGGCACAGTGGTGGTATTATTATGTGGGGGGCACAGTGGTGGTATTATTATGTGGGGGGGGCACAGTGGTGACATTATTATGTGGGGGGGGCACAGTGGTGGTATTATTATGTGGGGGCACAGTGGTGACATTATTATGTGGGGGCACAGTGGTGGTATTATTATGTGGGGGCACAGTGGTGGTATTATTATGTGGGGGCACAGTGGTGGTATTATTATGTGGGGGCACAGTGGTGACATTATTATGTGGGGGCACAGTGGTGGTATTATTATGTGGGGGCACAGTGGTGACATTATTATGTGGGGGCACAGTGGTGGTATTATTATGTGGGGGCACAGTGGTGGTATTATTATGTGGGGGCACAGTGGTGGTATTATTATGTGGGGCAGTAGGAGGAGCGCTGTTTTTGTGTCACACAGCAGGTGCAGTAATATGAACACATGGCAGCAGCGGCTCAGTATTGGGGGATCAGTAGGATGAGGAGTTTGTCAAGCTTTGGAGAAGATGAGGACGGGGCTGGAAATGTGAGACGTCAGATGTGTCTTTGTTGTCTGGGGACCTAGAATGGGGCAATTTAGGGACCAGAATGGAGGAACATAGGGGCCAGGATGGTGGACATTATTAAATAAATGGGGCCAGAATGGGAGACATTATTACTATATGGGGCCAGAATAGAGGAACATAGGGGACGAGGATGGAGGAACATCGCGACCTAGGACATGATTAATAAAGGGGACCAGAATGATGAACATTCATATTTGGTTTATAGTGGCAAGTGAAGATATATTTACTCAGAGGACCAATTAGGGGACATTATTACTGTTGTAATATACCGTATATACTCGTGTATAAGCCGACCCGTGTATAAGCCGACCCCCCTACTTTTGCCCCCAAAACCTGGGTAAACCTATTGACTCGTGTATAAGCCGAGGGTGGACCCCAGCACAGGTATACAGCCCCCAGCAGTGTGGTATACAGCAGCCTCCCCAGTGGTATATACAGCAGCAGCCCCAGTGGTAGTATACAGCAGCCCCAGAGGTATATACAGCAGCCCCAGTGGTATATACAGCAGCAGCCCCAGTGGTAGTATACAGCAGCCCCAAAGGTATATACAGCAGCCCCAGTGGTAGTATACAGCAGCAGCCCCAGTGGTAGTATACAGCAGCAGCCCCAGTGGTATATACAGCAGCAGCCCCAGTGGTAGTATACAGCAGCCCCAGAGGTATATACAGCAGCCACAGTGGTAGTATACAGCAGCAGCCCCATTGGTAGTATACAGCAGCACCCCCCCATCGGTATACAGGGCCCCCCCCTTGCTACCGCAAACCTGTAAAGGAATAGATCATTATACTTATCCCTGTTGCTGTCCCACCGCCATCGCGCTCCTCCGGCTTCATCCGGCATCTTCCGGCTTCCTCCTCTGGCGCACAGACAATGACGTCATTTCCTGCGCCCACCGGAGGAGGAAGCCGGAAGAAGCCGGATGAAGCCGGAGGAGCGCGATGGCGGCGGGACAGCAACAGGGATAAGTATAATGATCTATTCCTTTACAGGTTTGCGGCAGCAAGGGGGGGGCCCTGTATACCGATGGGGGGGCTGTATACCGATGGGGGGGGGCTGTATACCGATGACTCGCGTATAAGCCGAGGGGGGGACTTTTCAGCCCAATTTTTGGGCTGAAAAACTCGGCTTATACGCCAGTATATACGGTACTTTACTTTTGAGAATACTGTTTCCCCTGAAGGGAATAAAAGGGAGGTCTTGTTAATGTGCGAGGCGGCACTATGTCACTTTTTTGTCCTTTGATGTAGTGTAGAAATTTTGGGAAAAGCGTGGAATGAGCCCTGGAAGTGATCAGTTATAGATAATTGTGTTATTTTCTGCAGTGATGAGTCCTGGCTAGAAGACATTATCGGTCTGCGACAGATGAAGAAGACTGATGATGAAGGACTTCACCTAGAGACATCACTGGTGAGTATGTGTATTACCTATACTTGCACACTGACACTATATACAGAGCTGTGTATAATGTCACCACTGATCACTGTATTACCTGTACACGGACACAATGTATACAGAGATCCTGTGTATAATGTCACTGGTGATCTCTTCATTACCTGTACACTAACACTATATACAGAGCTCCTGTGTATAATGTCACCGGTGATCTCTGCATTACCTGTACACTAACACTATATACAGAGCTCCTGTGTATAATGTCACCAGTGATCTCTGCATTACCTGTACACTAAAACTATATACAGAGCGCCTGTGTATATTGTCAATGGTGATCACTGTATAACCTGTACTCTGACACAATATATAGAGCTCTTGTGTATAATGTCACCGGTGATCACTGTATTACCTGCATACTGACACTACATTCTGAGCTCCTATGTATAATGTTCTTATAATGTATAAGGTCACTGGTGATCTCAGTATTACATGTACAAATGCTATATACAGAGCTCCTGTGTATAATGTCACTGGTGATCACTGTATTGCCTGTACACCGATGCTATATACAAAGCTTTTGTGTATGTCACTGGTGATCTTTGCATTACCTGTACACTGACACTATATATAGAGCTCTTGTGTATAATGTCAATGGTGATCACTGTATAACCTGCAGACTGACACTATATACTGAGCTCCTATGTATAATGTTCTTATAATGTATAAGGTCACTGGTGATCTCAGTATTACCTTTACAGATGCTATATACAGAGCTCCTGTGTATAATGTCAATGGTGATCACTGTATTGCCTGTACACTGATGCTATATACAAAGCTTTTGTGTATGTCACTGGTGATCTTTGCATTACCTGTACACGGACACTATATATAGAGCTCTTGTGTATAATGTCAATGGTGATCACTGTATAACCTGCACACTGACACTATATACTGAGCTCCTATGTATAATGTTCTTATAATGTATAAGGTCACTGGTGATCTCAGTATTACATGTACAAATGCTATATACAGAGCTCCTGTGTATAATGTCACTGGTGATCACTGTATTGCCTGTACACCAATGCTATATACAAAGCTTTTGTGTATGTCACTGGTGATCTTTGCATTACCTGTACACTGACACTATATATAGAGCTCTTGTGTATAATGTCAATGGTGATCACTGTATAACCTGCAGACTGACACTATATACTGAGCTCCTATGTATAATGTTCTTATAATGTATAAGGTCACTGGTGATCTCAGTATTACCTTTACAGATGCTATATACAGAGCTCCTGTGTATAATGTCAATGGTGATCACTGTATTGCCTGTACACTGATGCTATATACAAAGCTTTTGTGTATGTCACTGGTGATCTTTGCATTACCTGTACACGGACACTATATACCAGAGGTCCCCAAATTCAGGCCTATTGAGGCCGCCAACAGTGCAGATTTTCAGGATTGCCTTAGTATTGCACAGGGGTTGGAATCATCACCTGTGCAGCGCAGAGTCCTGAGATAAAGATCCTTAAAAATTCATTTTTATTAGAAAAAAAACATTAAAACACATTAAAATCATCATCCTTAAAGGTGTTTATTAGTTTGTTTTCTCCCCACTAGACTGGAGCTCATGTATAGTTCGCCCTTGATCCGTTCATTCCCTTAGTGGTTGTGAATCCCTTTAATGCAAATTACAGTAATTGTACATCACAGTTATGGTGAGCGCACAGTGATGTGCAGGAGCCGCCACTATAATGGGTATAACGGGTAGCAGGTTTTTACATATAGCTGAAGGGTGGGTGGGCCCCTGGAGTCAGTTTTCCTGGTGGGCCCCAGACACCCCATGCCGGTGCTGAGTGCAACATTATTTTTGATACATTTTAAATGTTTCTAGTATCAATATAATGGCTGCAATTCCCTGTGAGGCCTATAGGTGTCACTGTTGTCACTGCTGTCTATGGGCAGATTCCTCGCACTGGACTCATTTTTCTGGCAAAACCAAAAAATGCAAATGAGGGAAAACACGAGCGATTTATAAAACAGCGAAGGAGACGTTCAATGTGAAAAATGACAGGATCCTCGGAATAATTTCCATTCCTATATTGTTAAATCCGAAGAAAAATCTCTGCAGCTCAAAAATCCATATTAACATCTAGAGGAAATTCATATGTTACAGGATGTAGAGCAAAAAGTGCAATAAAAGGGAAAAAGGACGAGATCTCTTGGTTAGAGGAAAGGCGCATTTTATTAATAAAAATATTTTAAATTTACATTTAATGTAAACAATCTGATACTTAAGTGGCTTAAAGGGAATCTGTCAGCAGGTTTTTGCTAACTTATCTGACAGCAACATAATGTAGGCAAAGAAACCCTGAATCCAACAATGTATCACATAGATTCCTGGCTGCAGACTATCTCACACAACCAAAACATTGAATTGCTGCAATCATAGCTGAGCTAGGAGAGCTGCCCCCGCCCACACCAGGCTCTGTATATACAATGTCTATAGACAGAGAGCTGCCCCCACCTACACCAGGCTCTGTATGGACAATGTCTAAAAGACAGAGAGCTGCCCCCGCCCACACAAGGTTCTGTATGTACAATGTCTATAGACAGAGAGCTGCCCCCGCCCACACCAAGCTCTGTATATACAATGTCTATAGACAGAGAGCTGCCCCCGCCCACACCAGGCTCTGTATGTACAATGTCTATAGACAGAGAGCTGCCCCTGCCCACACCAGGCTCTGTATGTACAATGTCTATAGACAGAGAGCTGCCCCGCCCACACCAAGCTCTGTATATACAATGTCTATAGACAGAGAGCTGCCCCCGCCCACACCAGGCTCTGTATATACAATGTCTATAGACAGAGAGCTGCCCCCGCCACACCAGGCTCTGTATGTACAATGTTATAGACAGAGAGACTGCCCCCTGCCCACAACAAGCTCTTTATATACAATGTCTATAGACAGAGAGCTGCCCCCGCCCACACCAGGCTCTGTATGTACAATGTCTATAGACAGAGAGCTGACCCCGCCCACACCAGGCTCTGTATGTACAAGGTCTATAGACAGAGAGCTGCCCCCGCCCACACCAGGCTCTGTATGTACAATGTCTATAGACAGAGAGCTGCCCCGCCCACACCAAGCTCTGTATGTACAATGTCTATAGACAGAGAGCTGCCCCGCCCACACCAGGCTCTGTATGTACAATGTCTATAGACAGAAAGCTGCCCCGCCCACACCAGGCTCTGTATATACAATGTCTATAGACAGAGAGCTGCCCCCGCCCACACCAGGTTTTGTATGTACAATGTCTATAGATCGAGAGCTGCCCACGTCCACACCAGGCTCTCAATAAAGATTGTACATTGACAGGGCTGTGTCAATGAAGTGTCAAACACAGCACAGGGTGTGTTGGACTGCCATGCGAATGATTTTCTTTATCTGTAATGATAATCACAGGGTAATAAATCTTTTATTAACAATAGCTCATACCCAGATAAGTGAAGCATAGATGCTATTTGTTTTTTTTAACTCTTAGAGCATGCTGTCCTTAGCTTACACAGCAAAAACCTGCTGACAGATTCCCTTTAAAGTGAGAATGTCAACTTTCCTTATGTATTTGCTTAGGAAAATGCTTATTTCCCATAAAATAAGAATTCTAGAGCATCTCTTATACAATTCTGTGCTATGTGGTTCTTCTGTTGTTCCAATTGGTAACTGAGTGTTATCATTCCTTTGTCAATAGGTCATGGCTATATACATGGTTTGATTGGTGCTGGCTGCACGCTACTAACAGCGAAAATACTAAAACCCAATTAATGTAAAATCATCTTAAAATCTGTCACCACTAGAGGGAGCTCAGAATATTGCTGCATACAGTTACTTCATTGAAAATTGAAATCAGAATGTAATAAGCTCCCCCTAGTGGTGACTTTAGGAATCCACAATTGTATTATTTATCTATATTTGTACAGGAGAGGTTTGAAGGTTTCTACCAGAAAACAACAAAAACAAAGCAATCAGTGTTAAAAAAAAATGCACATTCAACATTCCTAATATGGAACCACCAAAATAATGTTATCAAGTCCCATGTATTTTACATGCACCATTGCAATTTGTTTACTTATATTAGGGTATTTGCTCATTTTCACTACTTTTCTTGGGTGTTGCTGTTTAATGGCAATGTGATTATCAGGAGATTTGGAGCTTTGTATCAAAAAGAAACTAAAGCAAAGCAACTGGTGCTAAAAAAATAGACATTCCCTTTAAAGTGTAACTGCTATTTAAATTTTTATTTAATAATATCATAGAGTAAGTGATCATAATAAACTTTCAAATATACTTTATAAGTGAAATCTAGAAAGAAAACCTTCCAGAAGATGTCCCCACTAGGCTGTTTCTAAACCTGACATATGCTGGTTGTCAGGGAAATCCGTCTTCAGCTCCACACACTGAATAGGCCATATAAGGGGGATGGATGCACAGAGTTCACACTACAGCTGATCAGACTCTCAGGTTACCTCAGGCAGGGACAGTGCTGAGCTCAGGCTGTCAGCACACAGAGCCTGTGGGATCTTATATGACTCTTCTCCATTCACATCGCTCTGCTCTGTGCAATCAGCTGATGACACGGAGCAGAGCGATGTGAAGGAGCGGTGTGCTGACAGCCTAAGCTCAGCACTGTCCACCCTGAAGTAACCTGAGACTCTGATCAGCTGTAGTGTGAACGCTGTGTAGGCCCCGCCTCTCCCATATATGGTCGTATTCAGTGTGTGGAGATGAAGACGGATTTCCCTGACAACCAGCATATGTTAGGTTTAGAAACAGCCTAGTGGGGACATCTTCTGCAAGGTTTTTGAAAGGTTTTCTTCCAGATTTCACTTGTGAAGTATATTTGAAAGTTTATTATAATCACTTGCTCTACATTATTATTAAATAAAAATGTAAACGTTGGTTACACTTTAAGTACCTTTAAGCAAAACCCGTAGTAACTCCCAATCTCTTCCAAATTTTTCTTTGTTCTGTCCTGTTATAAAAGGCTCTTGCTGTGGCCATAATTCAGAAAGTAAAAGTTGTTCATTTCCCAGTTGTAGGAGGATGAATGAGGACTGCGGTCCCGGGAACATCATCCATTGCTCCGGCCAGAGCTGACTCTGACAATTTTACGACCTTTACATTTGTGCACAGAGGTAATGTAGGTTAATCCAAGCGCAACTCCGACAGCTCGAGACGCGGCCAGATCTTCCGTTATGCGGGATTTTGGCTCGTGCAGCGGTCACGTGACCTGATGGAACGTTGAGGTTGTTCCACGACTCGTAAAATGTTCCAGTTCATAATTCTGAGTCGCTGTCAGCGCTAAACGGGGCCGTATGTCCTGATGAATTGTGCAAAGAATTCTACCTCCTAAGCAAAGCCCGAGGGGTCAATCCGAAATCGATCATAAAGAAACCCGTCCTCCGCCTCTTATTTCTCATTACGGCATTTTATACTTGTCAGCTTTTTAGTTTTTTGGGCGGTAATTTTTCTTTGAAAAGTTAAAAACTGTCAAAAATCAGATTTAAAAGAGAGTTCTACTATTGTTGGCATAGATATAAAGACATAAGTGACGATTCATGACAATCTGCCCATATTACAGGTATCTGAAACCAGCCTCTTACTGGTCACAGCTGAGGTTTGCTACAGTTGCATCCAGTTTAGACAATACAATATAAACCCATCGCGGCTCAGATCTCTCTGCTGTATTATGGATTTGTTAGCATTGCAGTGATACTGTATATATGACGTCTCTGTATAGGTGGGCACTCTTCTAGCACTCTATATGATGGGGGTCACTGTCTGACCACTCTTTATTGAGCGCCCTTCATCGGTCATTCTACTGTACATGTGGGTTGTCTGTATGTGGTTCTAAAATCCATGTTGTCCCCAAGTTGTTGATCATACTCATTGGATACAGACTCTTCTCTCCGACCCTTGGCGGCGCTCATCGCCCCATCGCTCCTTGAGATTCTGGACACATCCCGGACCCCGGTGACCCCTAAACACCGAGCACATCTCTGTCTGTAGAGAATAGTCAATTTACACACGGCACGTTGTAATTAATGATCTCTTCTTTGTTCCATCACTCATCACTTATCTCTATATTTTATACTCTATATAGCAAAAAAGTCAATACCGGGATAAAGAAATACAATCCAATCTCCCGCTGATCAATACTTCACAGAAAAAAAAAAAAATCAATTTTCTGTGTTGACATATTATTGGATGACAGTGAATGTGTTGTTAATTTGTATAGGACTAGAGGGCTGGGCCCCAGGTATGGAACTAATGATGGGACCCCAGGTATAGAACTGACGATGGGCCCAGGCTGCCTGCATTTCCTAACTGGTTCAGAAGGAGAAGATTTAAAGGGACTGTCAGGTCATTTTTCAGTAATATACTAATAGTACCCTTGAACAGTGCTCGGGCAGACCTATCAGAATATGTAAAAATCATTACTGTACCCCTTGTAGTTTTCTTGCTATAAGCAACTTCACACCCTGCAGGCAGCTATCTTCACTCCCAAGTAGTCCGCAGTATGTAAATGTTATTTAAATGAGCACCCCTATCCAAACTGGTATTCTGTTCCTCCCCTCTGTGCTGAAGTTAGTCACTGAAAATCTCAGGCTTCTGCAGGCTGGTTTGGAGGGGAGAGAGAGAGACATGTAATGTGTGTATCTGCTGAGCAAATGATCAAATGTTCAAATAAACACAAAGAAATATCTCAGAGAGCACACACTGCACACATACCTCAGATACACACAATGAAGATGTCAGAGGTGCAGCTGCTAAGATAACACACTACACACATCCACATGCGTCAGATACATACAATGACGCTGCTTCATTATAGAGGGAAATGAAGAGGTCAGAAGTGCAGCTGCTAACTGCACACACCTCCTACCCCTTCCTTTCTCCTTTTCAGCGAGCGCCTGGAGAGCCGCACACACAGAAGGATACAGAGCTCCCATGTGAGTGATTTCTACTGAACTTTACTTGTGTGCAGTGCAGTGATGTCACTACATGAATATTCATTCCTTGGGGAGTGTGCAGCAGGGAAGTAAGTGATCACTCACTGTGATTCTGACACCCCCCCCAAAGGCCGTGAGATACTCTGAACCTAGCTACAGTACTACTGGGGAGTCACAGGGGTTGAGACCTGGCTCCATGACCCTGGCGGTGTCCATAAAAGTTTGGGGGTTATGGTTTTGGGGATTAAAGTCATGTAACCACCCGTGATATTCGGCTATTGGTGGCCGATGCTGCGTTGCGGGACCTCTGGGAATGATGGAAACACAACTAATGTGATATCGCTCCCCACGGATGGAGCGGTTCCCCAGGGCTACTGGTAAAGTCTATGGCGATGGTAGGCTTTTGGAGTGCAGGACTGAGGGTGCGGAATAACCGACAGACACACAATATGTAGTTTCCTTTCCCTTTACTGGTAGTTGCAGGTTCAGACCAAGACACTGTCCACATGAGATGTTAGGAATCCGGGTGGCCTAGGAGGAAGTTGGGGATCTCCTCACCCGGCTAGTTCTGAGGCATTCCTGCTGCGCTCCTCTTTACTGGTCCTGGCTGCCTGTAACTAAGCTGCGACCCTCTCTTCCTCCTTTTGGTAAGTCTCTCACCCGTGTGGCAGGCAGCTCAAGCTCTGGCACCACTCCTCTGGCCACTGTCCCTGAGCTCTCTGATGCTGTTGAGCCTCCAGGTGCTTTGATGTGGCCGGGAGATGTGGAGTCTCTTGTCCTCTGGTTTTGGCTGCTGGCTCGGTGGCACACGCACAACCTCGGACTCCGTGTCCGTTTCTGGCGCTCTGCTCTGGGGTGAGTTGGTCGGCTGGCCCTCTCCCCAGGCCTTCTTCTCTCTTTCCTCAGACCCTCTCCTATGGTTCCCTCACGCTTGCTGCACTCTCGCTCTCTACTTTGCCTGGGACGAGCCTGACACTGCTCCAGTCCACAGGACGTCTTCTCAGTCCTCCTAGGAACTGAACTAAGTAACCCGCCCGCAGGCCTGAATTTATAGGGGAGCTCCCCTGAACCCGGGTACTGAGCTCCACATTCTGGTCTGGAGTCAGGAAAGGTGTTGCATGCTGTGGGCTTACCTGGTGTGGATACCCTACCTTGCTTCCAAGTATCACATTGTGGCAACCGGACTCTGGGGTGCCACAATTCACAGATAGAATGCATTTTTTCATTTGCAGATCACAGAGAATAGGCGGTGAGTGTAAATAAAAGAAATACATGAATATAAAGAGCTTCACCAGAGGAATTAGAAAATGTGTAGGGCACTGCAGATGATTGCAGCTGCCTCCTGATTGACAAGCCCCTTTTATGCTGTGCAATGATAACGCCGTCCTATACAATGGTCTCCCCCTACTTCCTCCCTTTCCTGTTCCTATGTCCGCCCTTCGGGTTTGTATACCCCTCTCTCTGGCCGTTCAGCCTCTCCTCCCCATGGAGGCCCAAGGCAAAATCTCCCGGCCTCCCTTTATTTATTGTTATATCGTTTAAGTCACAGCAGCGGTTGGTGTGCAGTTATGGAAGAAGGATAACATGCACCGGGAGCCCGGTTGGAGCATAACCCTTCGATACACACAGGTTAAGGCGGATTTGTGCCTAAGATTGAGCTGCGGCCAAAATATTCTGCAATAGATGAGATGATGCTAAATTGATTTTCATCTCCAATAAAGGTTTTGGTTGAAAAGTAAGTGTGTGAGCGTCATTGTGTGGGACGGAATTGTTGATGGGTGTTGGCAGTCATATCAGTTACATATAGATTTGTGACTTGACAGATTCCCTTTAAGTGATACCTGACCTGTAGTAATCTGATGTGTCAGTGCTTTGAAGCCACACCCCCAATGCACTCCCAGACTAATTTGCATGTGTGGCACCCCAGAGTCCTAGTGCCACAGTGTCATCACTGCCCCGGGTGGTGGTGTCACGCTGGAGAGCAATGGAAGGGTCTTCTCATCAGGCAGGTACACACACACACAACACCTTCCTCCTCCAGGCCAGAATAGGGAGACCAAAACCCAGGTTCAGGGTGAGCTTCCCTATAAATTCTGGTCTGGGGCGGAGCCAGGTAGTTCAGTTCCTAGGAGGACTGAGGAAGACATCCTGGGGGATTGGAGGCTGCTTAAGCTCGTCCCAGGATCGCTGACTGAGTGCCAGGCCTAAGGCTAGGGTTTGAGGAAAGAGTTGAAGGAACACCTGGGAAGTTGAGCAGCACCGTGCTCCCCCCAGAGGAAAAGAGCAAAGAACGGACACCGGAGTCCGAGACAGGGCCTAGCGTCCCGGCAGTCAACACCGAAAGGTGGGGGATTCCAGGTTCCCCAGCCACACTGTGCCTGGAGACACAGCAACGCAGAGAGTTCAGGAGCCATTACGCGAGATGAGGGTTAAGAAAGGACTCGAGTTGCCTATCATACTGGCACCTCGCAGGAAGAGATAGGGCCAGCAACTTAGCTAATGCAGTGTCAAGAGCCCAAACACAGAGCGCAGTAAGGAGACCAACGACCCGGCTGGGTGAGAAGAACTCCGAGTTGCTCTCAAGCAAGGACTCCATTGACAACTGCCCGGAATTGAAATCCTCCAGTAAAGGACTGAATAACCTTCAAAACAGTGAGTCTATTTCTTTATGCCTGTCGTCCTGCACCTCAACCCCTTGCTACATCCACTGCCCAGGGATCCGCTCAATCCCAGCTGCCCGTCCATCACCCCAGAGGTTCTGCAGTAGCGGTGGCCATCTAAAGCCACATACCACGGGTGGCGTCACGAATAACTTTTATTTAAGCCTCTCCATTCCCAAAAAACTATTTCACCCCTATTCAACTGAGCCCAGGGTCACGGAAGCCAGGTCTCGACCCTCGTGACTCCCCAGAGACTGTATAGCCCGGTTCCGAGTACCCCATGGCCCCGGGACACATCACGTGCATCTGCAAAACTTGATTTCTCAGTGTCGACAAATCGGATTATCACAAGACAGGTTATACAGTGACTTATTCAGATGTACTACTAGTTCAGAAGTAAAATTGTTCTGACAGGTTCCCTTTAAGTTACCGTTATCCTCTTACACAAAGTTTTCTATTATAGTAACTATAGACACATTTCAGAGTTTGCCTTAGTTCACACCATAGGATGTGCTTGAAGAGATCCGAGCCTGTAACCCATAATTTGCTGTCCCTCCGAGCGCCAATTCTACCTGAATCCTTCAGAAATCGGTTCTTCCTGGTCTCTACTGAAGGTGGCGCCACTCACTGATGGTCCGGGCACTTGCCCCCCTTACATACTTGATGCCAAAGCGTTGGAGAGTCAGCTACATTCATTAATATAGTAATGTGCAGGTGATTTAGTCCAGATGAATTGCCTGAGCTGAAGGTGAGCTTCTGCTAATGAACAAGAGCCAATCAGAACAAAGAGAGCTGCAGTGTAAAGCATGAGGGAATGGAAGACATTGAGGGTAGATTTTAGACAATACCATCAGCTGCAGTCTATGATCAATGTCCCAAATAGTGTAAAATCTTGCTCTTCCACAGTCACTACTGAAGGTGGCGCCACTCACCGATGGTTTGGGCACTTGCCCTCCTTGCATACTTGATGCCAAAGCTTTGAAGAGTCAGTTACATTCATTAGTTTAGTAATATAGCAGGTGATTTAGTCAAGATGAATTGCATAAACTAAAAAAGAGCTTCTGCTAATGGACAAGAGCCAATCAGAACACACAGAGCTGCAGTGTAAAGCACGGGGGAAAGGAAGATATTGGGATTTTAGACTACCAAAGACTGCCATAGACAATGTCATCAGCTGGAATCGATGATCAATGTCCCAAATAGTCTGAAATCCTGTTCTTCCCTGGTCACTACTGAAGGGGGTGCCACTCACAGCTGGTTTGGACACTTTCCCGCTTGATACCAAATTGTCACGGGTGTGTCAGGAGGCACGGATGAGACTGTAGAGGCCACTTGCAGAAGGTCCCAGCGTTTGGCCAGTCAAAATCCTAAGAAAATGTCTCTGTTGCTTTAAGAGGCATTTCCCTTTTAGTTAAAGCTGGAGGTCACTAGGACCCAGCTGATCCCTTACCTTGAGCTGCCTATATATTCCCCTTGACTCCCAAGATGCGCTGCTGGTGATAGCTGTTCATGTGATCCTGGTTGCATCCTAGCTCAAAGCAGTGTTTCCTGGAGTCTGCTGGTTTGCTGCTTGGATCTGCTCAAGCTAAGTGTATCTCATCCCTCTGTTTGTTTCCCTTGTGTGTTTCTTTAGCTGCTAGCTGGGCTGACTAGTGATCACCTGCTCTGATCCCTGTGTAGTGGTAGTCCAGAGACAGTCAGGGAATAGGTATCCTGGCAGCAACAGCTGCGGAAACTGTATAGGGATGGTAGGGGAGCCAGGTGCCACCTTTCCCCCTTTTTGCCCTTAGCATCAGGGATACCCTCCCCCACGCCCGGTTGTCGTCCAGCGCTAGGTGTCTCCCTACACCCAGCGTGACACAAAGCTTTGGAGAGTCCGCTACATTCATTAGTTTAGTAATGTCGAAGATCATTTAGTCCAGATGACTTGCCTGAGCTGAAGGTGAGATTCTGCTAATGCACAAGAGCCAATCAGAACAAACAGAGCTGCAGTGTAAAGTATGGGGGAAAGGAAGACATTGAGGGTAGATTTAGACAATGCCGTCATCTGGAGTCACTGATCTAAAAGCCGTGTAAGGGTGGTGAATTAACTTTGTGTTTTTAAGACCCCAGTGTTACCCCCATCAAATGTCTGCAGATTAACCCTTAAAACTGCTGTCCCATGTGACTAATGATCCAATTATACAGAGAGGAGCTTGGGTATAATACCGCCATTTGTTGCTGTGGGAACGTGTTGCAGACATGAGACGCGTTGATTTATGCCGGTGTCATTGAGCCGTCCTTTGTTCTGGTCCTGTTGTGAATGTACGGACCGGACCGCCCTCCTAATTATAGGACTGGGGTAATTAGGGCGCTCTATAGGCAGAAGGTGATCGGCCTCTTACACTGTAAATAGCTTCTTCCTATTATGTAGTCGGGATTTTAATTACACGCTATAATTATATAACATACTTTAATGAGCATAATGGTTTTCCTCGCACTTTTAATGTATTAAATAGGACAGGATGCAATAAAAGCTGCACGAGGATCATTTCTATTTGCCTCCTATCTCAGAAAAGTTCCTTTAAAGGGGCGGCATCAATATCATAACAATCTGTAAAAACAAACAATGTATCAGTTTTAATATTATAAAAAATCCTTTCTATTCTTAAGAACAGAGGTATTTTTTAGTTTTATCATTTAATTCTAATTACCAGGTAACCAGCCACTGTGCCACGAGAGTATCCCGCCCTAGGAGACCGTTGACGAGTCGGGGGCGTGAAGGTTTCAGCGCCGTATGTATCACAGGTCTATAACTTGTGTCAAAATGTATATACTTTCATTTCATGCTGCAGGAGTTTAGGACTTTTTCCTATCTGGTTGTTAAACTTTAATCCCAGGTGTAGTTTTTGGTGACCACTCCCCTCCACTATAAAGAGTCTCGTGTCCTATCAACTGACACTGGTTTGGAGACATGATGGTCAGTGGGTGCTCTCGTCCGCTGGCCCGGCTGCTTTTAGAAAGACCGCATGGACCAGGGCTCATCCCAACTAAACACCCGAACTCCCTAATCATGGGCAGAAAACTACACAGGATGAGGGAACCACACAATGGTAAGACTTTATTGGAACCCCAACAGTCAAAGGCATATAACACATACCAAGCAAATCACACCATATAACAGGCAACAGAGTCTCGTCCTTCTGCTGGCTCATCAGGGATTGGAATCTTCGTGCCTTCGGGACTTCCAGTCCAGCAGCACCCCGCTTTCGGCGAGCACCCACAAGAAATGAATAGTGACAAGCTTAGGAAGCTGACCGAGCACAGCAAAGTCTGTAGCCAGGTGACCAAATTGTCCAAAACTGGGTATATTCCTTAAGTAGTCTCTGATATTCCAGCCAGAACCAAAATTCCTAGGCTGAGGTTGTGGTATTCCAATTGGGAATGGAGCCCCTAGATTAAAGCCATGTATTACATGAACTAATGGTGACTGAAGCAAGTCTTTTTATATAGTCTGGGCACTCATCTCAAGTTATTGTGGTCTTCCAGGATTGGTGGAATAAGGCTATGCTCTTATTGGCTAATTTCAAGCCGAATGCTTAATTCTATTTTG
This sequence comes from Allobates femoralis, assembly GCA_033576535.1. Lineage (NCBI taxonomy): Eukaryota > Metazoa > Chordata > Amphibia > Anura > Aromobatidae > Allobates > Allobates femoralis. The sequence goes on from JARQOC010000011.1 coordinate 15,350,752, forward strand.
AGGATGTACACAGGGGTGGGTGAGGTAATTAAATTAATAATACACAACCTTAGACAATAAAGGCTCAGAATCGTCTGGCAAAAAACAATGTCTTAGAAACATGAGATAACCAAAAAGACCTATACGTCTGGCCAAATTAAAAAAATGTAACGCACGTCATGCATTGAGAATAACTGTGTCGTCACAACCGTTATAGAATTTCTTGTTGTTCACTTTGGAAGGAGCGAGTCTCTGGAAGAAGCTGTGGTGTTGTTACAATTGCAGCTGCAGTGCTTTGCTGCAATAGAGGAGCTTTTGTGTTATATCCTTTCGTGTCTATCTTCCCTCTGTTTGTGTCCTTTCCTTGTGCTGTATTATTGTAGAGGTGAGACTACTGTCCTCATCAGCTTGTATAATAACCAGGTGACTCAAGGGCAAGTGAGGCACAAGGGAGATGATGGAGAAGGGAGGAAGGACCCATATAGGGGGGTTAGGGAGCGCAGGGTTCAGCCTCAGGTGAGTGTCAGGAGGTGACCCCTCTCCCTATTACCAGGGCTTTTCTTATATTCCATCCCCTTTGTCACCCCTGTGTTGCACTGCACTCTGAGCATCCAGGCCCCTGTTGTGACACACTGCTGTTAGTTAAGTAGTGGCCTAGCATAAGCAGTGCATAGAGCCTGTAAACACTGATCCGAAGCTGCAGCATAACATTTGGCCAGGATTAGTGTACATGCTTTACTTTAAAGGTACGATAACATCTGAGAGTGCACAGTTTGGCCAACAGTACAACAATGCCGCTGGTCCGAACTGTCAATCATCAGGAGAATACCATCCTAACAGAGAGCCAGGAGACAGGGGAGCACTGCGCTCCTGAACATGAAACTTTGAAACAACCCTTTAATCCTGCAAATATTGATGGCACGATGATATCAGCTAACAGAATGCCACAGTCCATGTGGCGCCCCACTGGTCGGATGTCATGTAGGGGTACTGCACCCAAATAAGAGGGTGTGGTATTCCTGTGACTAAGGGAACTGCGATGGTGAATAAGGGACCCTCACAACACCCATCCATACATACCCTAGAGTAGGGGACCGCGTGTGAACCCGCTGCAGGGAAGATCTAGTCCCGTGGGAGGAGTTAGGTGGGTAAAAAAGAGTATGGGTGGGAGGAGAGTTAGACAAGTTGGGTGGAGATAGTGAGTGAGAGGGAGACCCTAGGGGCACCAGGCATTGTGGTGCGCCTAAATCTAGACCCAGGTAATCCGGCCAGAGGGGTCTGGTCCCGGGCAGAGGACCAGCTCTGAACACGGTACAGGAGTTCAACCCGAGCCGTTAAACCGGAGGCACCGAGCTCCATCAGGAAGGTATACCAGAACTAGGGTCAGGGGGACCTAAAGGGGAGTCCCCCAACCAAAGATTCGTGAGAGCTGACTTGAGGCTCTGCAAGGTAGTGAGGAGAAAGTAGTGCAGTAAAGGGACCGGCAGGGAATGGCAGGCACACCACCAAGGGTCCTGAGTGAATCATCCCGGTTCCCTGGTGGCTACCCAGGTCAGAAAGACTTGAGTGACTTAACATCTGTCAATTTACCTGAAGTACTGCAAGTAAACCTGATCAGAGTTAATGACTGGTGTGACGTACTTTATTTCCTTCGCCTGAGGAGCCGCACACTGCTGCATGAAAGGATAAAGGCCGTGTGGTGAGCTGCCTCCCTATGTGAAAACTACCACAACTGCCCCGGGGATCCTGCTCCACCTATGTGGAGCGTGACCATCTGGCTGCCCTACCATCACCCCGGAGGTCTGACCCGCAGCTCCGGTAAACATATCGGAACCGTAGGTGGCGTCACAAACAACTTTTATTTTATTATTTTTACTGACTATTAGCGACCAACCAGTGCCACGGGATCGGGCACAGGCCCCTGTGACATCCCCCGTGAATTAACACCCGGAACCGAGTACCCCACGGCCCTGGGGCAGGTCACAGACAATGCCGCTGGTCCGAACTGTGAGTCATTAGGATCAGCAGTGCTCCCCCGACTCCTGACAGAGAGCCTGGGGACAGGGGAGCTCTGCGCTTCCCAATATGAAACTCTGGATCAGCCCTTTACTCCTGCACTGGTGATATCAGGTACCACAATGCAACAGTGCAGACAATAAGGCGACATTAGATAAACCAACAACTGTTTTATTTACATAACACAAACATAGAGAAGATGCCTTCAGCACAAGGTCAAGGAGTAGTGAAGATAATGGCAAAGAGGAATTAACAGGCAAATACAATACAGCGATTCAAACAAGTACGATATCAGTACAAAGCTATTTACACACTATAGTTCTATGTTAATCATAAAGTCATGGTTACTGTCGCTAATGTTTCAGCCTTAACTAGAGAGGAGAGAACCTGTTCGGGGCTGGAGTTCAGGTGATTTGCAGATCCAAAGTGCAGGAGCAGATGTGTGCAGATAGGGTGTGCAGAGTGGACGGCGGGCGCCCTCTTTCGCGGGTTACCGCTTCAACGGGTCCAGTGATGACTGCGGACTTCAGTTCTTCTCCTTATGCAGGCGGAACTTGATGCGCCACCAACCTCAATTAAAACATCAGTCTAAAAACAATCTAAGAAGAATGCAACAATAATACAATATTTACAGACGCCATCTGAACAATAGAGCAATCACAAATTGTAATTGTCAATTTCATCCTCATGAATAAAAATATATTAACTAGGCTGATAATTATTTTTGATTATATACTGTACGATCCAACAAGCCTCTCTTTGTAATAGAGTTCTATTGGTGTCGCCACCCCTTGGGGCAGGAGAGACCTGCCCATTGAATGTCGGCAAAACATAATACATACGGAATTATTACCGTGACAATTTTTCACATGCTGAATTAGACGTTGTGAGCCTTTCCCTGAATTTATAGAGCAATAGTGTTCCCGAAACCTGGTGAAAAGGCACCGAATTGTTTTCCCGATGTAGTATCATAATATAAACCAGCTATTTCGATCTACAAGTAATATGGGATCTAACAACATAGTTCTTACTTCCTACTTCCAAAGAACACCCTAATAAGTGGTATTTACACCATGGACAATAGAAACATTAAAAGCTTCCATTAATAGGATTAACAGGCAACCAGGTTTTCTTGTGGGTAGATTGAAGATGTTTGTGAACTAGGATGTCTCACAGATTTTTACTTCGACGGTAAGTAATGGTTGGAGGCAGTGGCGTAACTTCAGGCCCAGGGGCCCCAATGTGAATGCTCCAACGGGGCCCCCAATTATTGCAAATCTTTAATAGTATTAATCTTTTTCTATGGGCCAAAGGGACTTTTGGGCCCCCCTAGGCTGCAGGGCCTGGGTGCGATCGCAACCTCTGCACCTGCTGTAGTTACGCCCCTGGTCGGAGGTGCTATAGGCATTTTACTCAAATCTTTGTCACTCGACCAGAGATGTAGCTGTAGCTGTGCGCTGGGTGGCTCTGGGAAAGTTCATGTGAGTTCATGCTGCATGAACTCACATGAACCCTGAAAGCAGCACGGCTACTTCAAATGAACAACTGATCTGCATCATCTGATCATTTGAAATAACCGGCGGGAAAGCCAGCGGTGAGAAGACTTCACCGCCGGCTTTCCTGCTCTGTGCTACGCTCCCTGATGCCCCCTCATTGCTCCCCCCGCCGCCACCCCGCCCGATCCTAAGTTAGGACCAGGCGGGGGGAGCAGCTCCAGGGAGCGGGGTGGGGGCATCAGGGAGCGGGGACAGCGCAGCACAGAACAGGAAAGCCGGCAGTGAAGTCTTCTCACCGCCGCCAGCTTCCCCGCCCGGGTCTTTCGCTCCTCGCTCCTCGGTGCTGCGCTCTCCGCCCGGTCCTAACTCAGGATCGGGATGGGAGGTGGCTGGGGGAGCGGAGGATCAGGATGGGAGGCTGCGGGGGGCAGCCGGCTTTTAAACAATCATGCCCCCATTTCAGCCTTTTCCTCTGCCCCCAGACCTCTTTATAGGGTCCTTTTGGTGAACGAACTGTTATCGAATATAACCTGCTGCCGAATTTGAAGCTAATTGTTCGCATGCGTCGAATGACTAGATCACCGCCCAAGACAGCTCGAATTTGAGATTGGGAACATTTTGAATCGAACATCGCTCATCTCTATTAATAACCTCTTATTTTATGAGCAAGTAGAAACCTACTAACATGGGGGAAGAAGGGCGCACAACAGGGTTTGATCCCAAAATCTTAACAAGAAAAAATCTGCAGGACTCAATCCTACAGTGTGCACAGGTGCAACGCCAAACAATGTATCATGCTCAGCGTTACACCTGTGCACACTGTAGGATTGAGCGCCGCAGATTTTATTTCTTGTTTAGATTATGGGATCACACCCTCTGTTGTACACCCTTCCCCCCATGTTAGTAGTTTCCTACCCTACCCAAAAAAATAGGAGTGTACCTGCTTAGTCAAAGCATCTGTGACTAAGTATAAGGACCCAGTATATGAGACATGTCTCGATGAGGCTACTGGGGCGTTACAGATATGGCCATGTTTATAAGCTGCTAGATATGGGCCCGATGCTACTGCATCGGAAGGGCGGTCTCAGTGCGCTGTCCCTTTTCCCTCCTGTGCGCTCTCTACTGTCTGTGCATTGTCCGTCCTGTGCGCTGTCTGTCCCATGTGTGCTGTTTCTCTCTTGTGGATTTCTCTCCTCTCTGTGCGCTGTCACCCTACATGGGCACTGTCCAACCCCTGTGTGCTTTCCCTCCCATTTGCGCTGTGTCCCTCTTGTGCCCATCTCCCCCCCCATGCCTCTCTCTCCCCATGCCTCTCTCTCCCCTGTGCCTCTCTCCCGTCCTCCTGTGCCGCTCACTCCCCTGTGCCGGTGCCGCTCCCTCTGCTGTGTCTCTCATTGCTCTGTGCCTCTCTCTCCCCTGTGCCGCACCGTCCCCTGGGCCCCCTCTCTCCCTCCCCTGGGCTGCTCTCTCCTCTGGGCCACTCTCTTCCCCAGACCCTCTCTCCCCTGGGCTGCTCTCTCTACACTGTGCCGCTCTCTCTCCACTGTGCTGCTCTCTCTTCTGCCCTGTTCCTCTCTCTCTGCCCTGTGCTGCTCTCTCTCTCCTGGCCCACTCTCTCTCTCTCCTGTGGCCTCTCTCCTGGGCCGCCCTCTGTGCAGCACTCTCTCTCCTGTGGCCTTGCTCTCTCCTGTGCCGCTCTCTCCTCTGTGACCTCTCTTCTGGGCTGCTCTCTCTGTGCAGCCACTCTCTCCATGGCTCTCTCTCTGTGCCTCTCTTTCTCCACTGTGCCGCTCTCTCCCTCTCTACTGTGGCCTCTCTCCTGGGCTGCTCTCTCTTTCCTGTGGCCACTCTCTCTCTCCCTTGTGGCCTCTCTCTCTCCACTATAGCCTCTCTCTCCCCTGTGGCCTCTATCTGTGGTCTCGCTCTCTCCCCTGTGGCCTCTCTCTATTTGTGGCCTCTCTATCCAGGGCTGAGCAGCGTCGGCCCGTCACTAGTGATCAGTCACTGTGACATCACCTCAGTTCCTCATCCCTCTGGTAAATATATGAGGGAGGTGGGGGCTGTGTTCGGGGTGTGGAGTGCGGCGGGAGGTGTGTGGCTAGCGTGTTGGTGAGGAGGTGTTCGGCGTGTTGTTTTGAGTGCCGCTGGTGATAGTGTGTGCCAGGGACCTCCACCACTGGCGGACGCCATATTCTAACACCCATTAGGGTGTATACGACGGAAGTGACATAGGCGCCATCCAGACGGAAGTGGAGGAGCCGCTGAGCCATTATATATAGAGAAGTGTGTTATTTTTTCATTTCTCCTTAGCTATAATGTATCGTGTTCGGCGTTGCACCTGTGCACTCTATGGGATTGGAGTCCTGCAGATTTTTTCTTGGTTATTGACCCAACATTAGTCAGAGATCTCCAGACAAAGCACGGCGACCTGACGCCAGTTCCATCAATTTCCAAGGCTGGATGGATTCATTTGGGCAAATATTTGGCCAATGTCCTTGTCTATCATTTTCTTCTATACTACATATATATTTTCTCTTTTGCTTTCTTCCTGTACATACCCTGCACCCAACATCTCCTCTATAGGGTGAAGAAAAGGCGAATTCTATAGAAGGTTCGGCACCATTTTCACCGCTCTTATGTCTACTGTACTTTGGAGATGGAAGAACGAGTCCTGCTATTTTCGAGTACACAATAGACTTCTCCGCCGAGGACGCCGGTGCTTTTGGAGCTACCTGCTTATTACATGTTTCAATCAAAGGAACGACACATTTACAGTACACAGATGACAGAGGCTGAGTATACAGAAGACTCCACCGCGCAGCAAGACTGAAATGTTTGACGTCTATTGTGCAGATCCATCTTTATTCAGCAGTATATTAGAGGAGACTCGGCTTGTGCTTCCCATCTCAGCAGAGCGGTGGCTGTGCGGGAGCTTTAGGTAACTTACCGTACTTATTATTGTAATACTCTAAGGCGATGTTCACACGCTGCATTTTTGATGATTTTTCAGCAGCAAAATTTGATCCGTTTTTTGCAAATAAAAAAATGCATCAACCTTATTTGATCCTTTTCTTTATTGATGTTTTTTTTTTCCCATTAACAATGGTTCCAAGCGAAAAAAATGGAGGAGAAAACACAGATCGATAATTGACGCTCATTCCCAAAAACGCACCAGTAAAAACTGCAGCGTCTGAACATCTCTGAAAACTGATTGACTTTTGCCGGGGATCACAGAAAGTAATCTGGATCACAAAAAACAGATAGCCTAGGGCTATGTTCACACACTAAACTAAAAGCTGAGATTTCAGAAATCTGCACACGATTGCTTTTTTCCCCCCCCTGCGTTTTTTAAAGAAGCAGCGTCCTTACTTTCAGCGTTTTTGCAGCATTTTTTCATCATTGAAAGCAATGAGAAATGCAGCAGTTGTGTTTTTGCACTTTTTGCTACGTTTTGCATTATAGAAACATTAACCATATACCAAACCTGCTTTTTGGAAGCATCTTTTTTAAGAGAACAGGCTATGGCTGCAGAAAAAAACGTAACATGTGAACATAGCGGCTATAGCCTAATATTCTGTGGACCCATAACAAATAGTGGTAAATAATGAACCTGATGCAAGTCAATGGGGAACTTCAATCCCCTTTTTCCCCCAAAATAAGACAGCCATTAGTGTGTATGCTACAGAAGTGACATAGTCGACATCCAGACGGAAATGGAAATTATATTAATTTTTGCCCCCAAAGGTGCGTCATGTCTTATTTTTAGGGGATGTCTTATTTTTCCCTGAAGAAGAATTCACATGTATTGTTGAACAAAATAAATTAACATTTATTATATACTATACAGTAGTTATCACAAACCAGCATAACCATCATCCCCCTGCAACACCCAATATCCCCATCATCCCCCATCAGAAGCCATAATCCCTCTGCAGCACCCATCATCCTGCTACAGCACCCATCATCCCCCTGCAGCACCCATCATCCCCCTGCAGCACTCATCATCCCTCTGCAGAATCCATCATCCCCCTGCAGCACCCAATATCCTCATCATCCTCCTGCAGCACTTAATATCCCTATCATCCCCCTGTAGCACCCAATATCCCCATCATCCTCTTGCAGCACCCAATATCCCCATCATCCCCCTGCAGAACCTATCATCCCCATCATCCTCCTGCAGCACCCATCATCTCCCTGCAGCACCCAATATCCCTATTATCCCCATGCAGCACCCATCATCCACCTGCAACACCTATCATCCCCCTGCAGCACCCATCATCCCCTTGAAGAACCAATCATCCTCCTGCAGCACCCAATATGCCCATCATACCCCTGCAGCACCCACCATCCCCATCATCGAATATCCTCATTATCCACAAACACACACACCTTTTTTTACTGATCCCACTGCCGCCGCGTTGTGTGTTCCACGTCCTCCTGCATGTACAGTATCCGGGCGCTGCACAGTGTAGATATACGGAACCCAGCCGGCCTATCAGATGCCAGAAGCAGTCGGCCAATCGGACGCCAGTAGCGGCCAGCTAATCAGCCACCAGCATGTAAAGTCTGATTGGCTGGCAGCTTATGTATGCTGAACTGCGCCCAGAATACCGTGCGGTACATGCAGGAGGAGCGTAATGAATAAAGCGGTAGTGGCGGCGGGCTCCGTATATCACATCTCAGCTGCATGCCCTACTCCTCTGCTCCGCAGGGTTGCAGCCAATACATTTTTTTGGTTAGGTCTTATTTTTGGGGGGTGGCTTATATTTAGCAGCCTGACAAAACCCCCACTAGGTCTTATTTTGGGGAAACACAATAGTTTGCAGGGAAATCTTCCAGAAAATGCTTCAGTTCCCCATTGAGTTACATCAGGATCGTTATTCATGACGAACACTGGAACTGTCCGAAGTATTCGGTTAGACCGGGGGAGGGGAACTGCAGTCCTCAAGGGCCGCAGACAGTGCAGGGTTTCAGGATTTGTATGTATTGTAATCACCTGCACTGTTTGAGACCCTTGAGGACTGGAGTTCCCTACCCCTGGGTTACACTAAGCCGAACTCCAATATCTTACTACTAGCTGTGAGCCCGATTCTAAAGAATCGGGTAGTCTAGAATCCATATATAGTTTATTTACTAATATATAGGGGAGTGCGGTGAAATTAATTGTGTGTATACAGGTGGCTCAGTGGGTAGCACTGCGCGGTGGCTCAGTGGTTAGCACTGTATGGTGGCTCAGTGGTTAGCACTGTATATGGTGGCTCAGTGGGTAGCACTGCGCGGTGGCTCAGTGGTTAGCACTGTATGGTGGCTCAGTGGTTAGTACTGTATGGTGGCTCAGTGGTTAGCACTGCGCGGTGGCTCAGTGGTTAGCACTGTATGGTAGCTCAGTGGTTAGCACTGTATATGGTGGCTCAGTGGTTAGCACTGTATATGGTGGCTCAGTGGTTAGCACTGTATATGGTGGCTCAGTGGTTAGCAATGTATATGGCGGCTCAGTGGTTAGCACTGGGCGGTGGCTCAGTGGTTAGCACTGTATATGGTGGCTCAGTGGTTAGCAATGTATATGGTGGCTCAGTGGTTAGCACTGTACGGTGGCTCAGTGGTTAGCACTGTATACGGTGGCTCAGTGGTTAGCACTGTATGGTGGCTCAGTGGTGAGCACTGTATATGGTGGCTCAGTGGTTAGCACTGTATGGTGGCTCAGTGGTTAGCACTGTATGGTGGCTCAGTGGTTAGCACTGTATATGGTGTCTCAGTGGTTAGCACTGTATGGTGGCTCAGTGGTTAGCACTGTATATGGTGGCTCAGTGGTTAGCACTGTATATGGTGGCTCAGTGGTTAGCACTGTATGGTGGCTCAGTGGTTAGCAGTGTATATGGCGGCTCAGTGGTTAGCACTGGGCGGTGGCTCAGTGCTTAGCACTGCGCGGTGGCTCAGTGGTTAGCACTTCAGCACTGCGCGGTGGCTCAGTGGTTAGCAGGAGTATGGTGGCTCAGTGGTTAGCAGTGAGTGGGGTGGGCAGAGTGGTCAGCGCAGTGCGGCGGGCAGAGTGGTCAGCGCAGTGCGGCGGGCAGAGTGGTCAGCAGAGGACAGAGGCACTCTGCCTGTCATACTTACCAGCGGGTCATCGTCTTCCCCGCCACGGCATTTTCACTCCACCGTCGCCAGCATGTTGGCTCCACTCATGCAGAGCATTGCTCTTGTGCAGGCTCCTCTCTGCTGAGTATTGCTCCTGTGCAGCCTCGTCTCTGCAGAGCATTGCTCCTGTGCAGCCTCCTCCTCTCTGCAGAGTATTGCTCCTGTGTAGCCTCCTCTCTGCAAAGCATTGCTCCTGTGCAGCCTCCTCTCTGCAGAGCAATGCTCCTGTGCAGCCTACTCTCTGCAGAGCATTGCTCCTGTGCAGCCTCCTCTGTGCAGAGCATTGCTCCTGTGCAGCCTCCTCTGTGCAGAGCATTGCTCCTGTGCAGCCTCCTCTGTGCAGAGCAATGCTGCTCTCTGGTGCAGGCCTCCTCTCTGCAGAGAATTGCTCCTGTGCAGCCTCCTCTCTGCAGAGCAATGCTCCTGTGCAGCCTCCTCTCTGCAGAGCATTGCTCCTGTGCAGCCTCCTCTCTGCAGAGCAATGCTCCTGTGCAGCTTCCTCTCTGCAGAGCAATGCTCCTGTGTAGCCTCCTCTCTGCAGAGCATTGCTCCTGTGCAGCCTCCTCTCTGCAGAGCATTGCTCCTGTGCAGCCTCCTCTCTGCAGAGCATTGCTCCTGTGCAGCCTCCCCTCTGCAGAGCAATGCTCCTGTGCAGCCTCCTCTCTGCAGAACATTGCTCCTGTGCAGCCTCCCCTCTGCAGAGCATTGCTCCTGTGCAGCCTCTTCTCTGCAGAGCATTGGTCCTGTGCAGCCTCCTCTCGCAGAGCAATGCTCCTGTGCAGCCTCCCCTCTGCAGAGCAATTACTCCTGTGCAGCCTCCCTCTGCAGAGCATTGCTCCTGTGCAGCCTCCTTTCTGCAGAGCAATGCTCCTGTGCAGCCTCCTCTCTGCAGAGCATTGCTCCTGTGCAGCCTCCTCCCTGCAGAAACATTGCTCCTGTGCAGCCTCCTCTCTGCAGAGCATTGCTCCTGTGCAGCCTCCTCTCTGCAGAGCAATGCTCCTGTGCAGCCTCCTCTCTGCAGAACATGCTCCTGTGCAGCCTCCCCTCTGCAGAGCATTGCTCCTGTGCAGCCTCTTCCCTGCAGAGCATTGGTCCTGTGCAGCCTCCTCTCGGCAGAGCAATGCTCCTGTGCAGCCTCCTCTCTGCAGAGCATTACTCCTGTGCAGCCTCCCCTCTGCAGAGCATTGCTCCTGTGCAGCCTCCTTTCTGCAGAGCAATGCTCCTGTGCAGCCTCCTCTCTGCAGAGCATTGCTCCTGTGCAGCCTCCTCCCTGCAGAGCATCGCTCCTGTGCAGCCTCCTCTCTGCAGAGCATTGCTCCTGTGCAGCCTCCTCTCTGCAGAGCATTGCTCCTGTGTAGCCTCCTCTCTGCAGAGCAATGCTCCTGTGCAGCCTCCTCTCTGCAGAGCATTGCTCCTGTGCAGCCTCCTCTCTGCAGAGCATTGCTCCTGTGTAGCCTCCTCTCTGCAGAGCAATGCTCCTGTGCAGCCTCCTCTCTGCAGAACATTGCTCCTTTGCAGCCTCCTCTCTGCAGAGCAATGCTCCTGTGCAGCCTCCTCTCTGCAGAACATTGCTCCTGTGCAGCCTCCTCTCTGCATAACATTGCTCCTGTGTAGCCTCCTCTCTGCAGAGCAATGCTCCTGTGCAGCCTCCTCTCTGCAGAACATTGCTCCTGTGCAGCCTCCTCTCTGCAGAGCAATGCTCCTGTGCAGCCTCCTCTCTGCAGAACATTGCTCCTGTGTAGCCTCCTCTCTGCAGAGCAATGCTCCTGTGCAGCCTCCCCTCTGCAGAGCATTGCTCCTGTGCAGGCTGCTCACTGCAGAGCGTTGCTCCTGTGCAGCCTCCTCTCACCTGTATCCTGGAGATCAGCTCTTGGGGGCTCAGTCCGGGGTCCTCTGTCAGCTGTATGTTCCCTTGTGATCGCAGGATGTCAGAGAATCAGTGATGAGGACACGTCTGATGTGAGACAGCGGCATGATGTCTCCTGTGCTGACACTGCAGCAATGAAAGTGCCTGTGATGATGTCACAGTCATGTGATATAGCCCCGCCCATACCAGTGACATCATCTCAGGTCCTGAGAGTGAGAGACTGTGCATGGACTAGCAAAGGCATTGCGAGTGAGGAGAGACTCTGGAAGGACTCGCAAAGGCATTGCGAGTGTGGCAGCCACGCATACGACGACGGAAACACTGCCGAATATGACGGAAGTGGCCTTAGGGTAATTATATATTAGATTCGCTCCTCACTAACAATAAACCCAAAGGAGCGTTTACTCCACGGCCTTCACATTCTGTCTCCCCCATCCTACCGCCCCCACCCCATGGGGGGCTTATTTTAAACATATTAAATTGTTTTGGTTGTATTATATTGATTTGTTATAACATCATAACTTGTCAATGTTATTGCAAAAAAACTTTGTGCAAATAAACAGGGCAACTGAGTATCAGAAACTTTGTAATATACCTTACCAGGGAGGTCTATTCCTTTCTCCACTTATGAGCCACTTTCTCTAAAATGTCCTGTCTCCTAATAATAATAATAATAATAATAATAAGGACTGCCTCCTCATTGAGGGATCTGACTGCTGCTGTCTATTGAAGTCTATGGAGATGGAAGGAGCAGAGTCAGAAGGAGAGTAAAAGACAGTTACAGACAGAGTGCTGCTTTCTAGTAATTGTTTATGTTATTCTAAAGCTGGATCAACATATATACCTACAGTACTGTGGTATCATGTCATCCAGGCTACTTCTTTCTAGTAAGTGTTTTATTTCACTCCAGAGCTGGAATCATTATTATATGCAGTAATAATCCTGCATGATGCTGTTTTCAAGCAAGTGTTAATCTGGTGCTTGATTCGCCTTTACACTGCTCAGTACTCCGGTATAATGTCCACCATGCTGCTTCTTTCTAGTAAGTGTTTTATTTCACCCCAGAGGTGGAACCATTGCTACAGTGCTAAATACTTCTGTATAATATCGTTCATGATGTTGCTTTCTAGCAAATGTTACCCAGGTGCTAGATTTACCTTTACAGTTGACACGTCCCTCCGGGGCCTTAGGATACTCAGAACCGGGCTGTTTTGAGGCTTCATCACGGGGATCACCGGGACCGAGACCCGGTTCCATGACTCGGTGATGTCATTAAAAGTTTGGTGTGGGAGGCTCTCTACCTTAGGGATAGGGATCTGGCGTGGAGGATTCATTCTGGGCAGGGATGACTGGACCTGGGGACACTTGGTAATTTACACGTGACGCCCCCTGTAGGTTGCGGCTATAGATGGTCGTCACTGCTCGATAGTCTTCCTAGCGGCCGATGGTTGGGAGGCAGCAATGTTCTTAAACCCTCTGCGGGTAGGGCTGACCCCTGTGGTGAAAGATACCGGAGTGAGTTGGTTGTGGCGCTTCTGGTGCTTTTGATGCGTAAAGAAAGTTCACAGACACAGCGGGCTGCAGACTTCAGTTCTTTTACTCACAGTCTATGTGCAGCAGCCCACTGAGCACTGGGTTCTCGGAGGCAGGGATCCAGCTACTCACTGGTAGTAGGATAGTACTTAACCGACATCCTGTCCTTTCCAGGTCGTCTCTCACAGCACTTGCCTCGCCCGTCCTGCCTTGTGCCTCGCCATACAGAGCTCTGAGCCAGTGATTGTGGGCTCTTCCTAGGGGTTCCCCTGCAGTGTCTCCCCTTAGCCCTATGGTTGTCACCTTTTCAGCAGATGTGCGCGGTTGTTGACTGTGTCACCTTGGAAGTGCTACACAGCCTCCGAGTTGCTAGCTGAGCCTGGTCTTCTCCACTAGTCTTTTGGGTTCCCTATGCCCTTTGTGGCCTAGTCCCTCCACTTGCCTGCGCCTGACAATGGATACGAGACCCATGGGTGGATTGCTCACTTCCTGTGCCTCTGGGACCCTCTCTTCCTCCTGTGTTGTTCTGCTTTAGGGTTCGGCCTCAGGACGAGCTCCCACTTGCTCCAGTCCTCTGGACACATTCTCTAGCCTCCCTCCAACTCGACCTTGGTGTTCAATGGCTTCTCCTCAGCTGTTCCAGCACCTCTACTCAGCTGTTCTACCACCTCTCCTCAGCTGTTCTACACCTCTCCTCAGCTGTTCTACACCTCTCCTCAGCTGGTCACTCTCTCCCTCTGTTTAACTGTCTTCTCACTGTCGTCTCCAACATTCTAGACGTTTCTCGCTCTTTTTATACCCTGTCACATGCCCCACATCATCTACTTGTGTTCTTCCTGACCTCACGCCTCCCCCGGTGCTCCCTCTAACTACTTCCTTTACCACCCAACCCCACTACAATCGCTCCTAGTGTGATCTGGGTGTCCCGGTACCGGTCTGTACCCCCATTACCAGTGAGTTGGGATACTACACCCTAACAGGGGTGCAGTACCACTCTGGCGACTGGATCTGCAGGGGCGCCCCACCCTGCTTAGTACTCCTGCATAATGTCCACCACGCTGCTGCTTCTGATCATGTGCTACATAGAATCAGGAATACAGAAATCCCTCATGTCTGTGTGTACAGAGTACGGGAAATAGTCTCATGTGGTTTGTATTGTATTATATTTGTACTGTTGTATTATATTTTATTATATATTATTGTCTTGTATTGTATCGTATACCCCCTGAATTGTAAAGCGCTGCGGAATATGTTGGCGCTGTATAAATAAAAATAATAATAATAATTATTATTATTATTAATGAATATCACAGATGGCATCGAGTATAAGTCAATGGTACAATTAAATATACCAAACTTAGTACATGTTATAGGATAAATCTGCTTCTTTCTCCATTTATAAGCCAATTCTCCAAGCTCAGCCCCAGAACTCATTTACTATTAAAAACTGCTATAATCCATCTTGGTCAAAGCAAAACAGAGCGACAGCTCACTGACGGATCAGATTATATCTGTTAAACCGCATGGAGAGGGAGAAGGGAAGAAAAGAAATGCTGCTAATGCTTTCTACTAAGTGCTGGATTCATGCTTACACTGCTTAGTACTGCTGTATAAATGTACTCAATGCTGTGGCTTTCTAGTTAGTGTTTTATCTCACTCCAGAACAAGGATTCACATCTGTATAACATCCTTCATGTTGCTTCTTTCAGGTTTGTGTTTTATCCTACCCAGAGCTGGATTCACACCTGCACTGCTCAGTATTAATGTATAACTTATTTCATGCTGCTGCCCTTAAACATGTGCTACATATAGACAGGAGAACAGGAATCCCTCATGTCTTTTTTGTGGCACCCCAAGGATTAATGTGCCACAGTAACATCAATTGGGTTCCCTCCCCACACAACCCTGACACTACACTAGCACCTCTGGGCCAGGAGGGGGAGCTAAACCAGCTCCCTTATATACTCCGGGTCAGGAGGAAGTAGTTAGTTCAGAGTCCAGTTCCTGGGAGAACTGAGAGAGAGACTGTAGTGTAAAGGACAAGTCTTATAATGGGCAGAAAATAGTTTTATTCTCATGTACACACAAGAGAGCTTATTCTAAAAATTGACTTTAAATGAGAAGCACTGCATGGCACCATTATTTAGGAACTTGATGGCACTGTCCATTGTATACGGTATAATTGTGTCCCTGTGTTGTGTTCAATGATCTATCTGGCATTATTATGTAGGTACTGTTATATAGGCACTGTATGGCAGTATTACGTTGGCAGTGTAGGGTACTACTTCTTAGGCACCATACTTCACTGAGTGTCATCTCTTGTCATCTCCGACGTATTTCGGACATGGAACGTGACATGGTTCTGTTCTTTAGATTCAGACTTGTGCCAAAATCATTTCCGAGGGTCTGTAAGGACCACCGACTTTAATCCCGGGCGTTGGATAGTGTTCACACTCACGGCTCGTGCCTTTAATGAAATGAATGAAATTCCCTGGCACCGGGTCAAAGAAACTTTTACTTTCTCCAATAACCAAACTCAATTTTAAGGACGAGAAATCCTTCTCTTTTTTTTCATCCTTTACATAATAATGAAATTCCCCATATTAGCATGTCTGATGACTTTTCTCAGTAATTTGCCGCTCTACTTCACCGGGTTACTTGATGATTTATAAGGAGATCTTAGCAGTCTGCACCGGTTGTTGCGAGATTGACATATCTATTATTAAGCCGCTCTGCAGTCCCGTCTCGTTCCTTACAATTATTGGGTTTCCATCGACTTGTTAACACTCCACAATGACTAGGAGGTGGCGGGAAATGACGGGGCCGGGTATGAGTTAATAGACATGTCCATGGCTCAAGTTCATGTTCTCGGGGGATCTCGGCATTGTTATAGCCAAAGTTTGCAAGTTAGGGTGTAGGATAGTGATGAGCGAGCACTGCAATGCTCGAGTGCTCAAAACAACTTAATGGATGGGTTCACTCGAGTCATGAGTATAATGGGAAACTTGAGCATTTTTATAATAATATTAATAATAATAATACATACTAAATAATTAATAAATTCTAAATATTACTAAATAAATAATACTATTCCAGAATAGTCTCTGCCAAAATGCTAGAGTTCCTCACTGTCTTCCATTATCAGGGTCGGACTGGCCTATCGGGGCACCGGGAAATCCCCCGGTGGGCCCCCTACTCTCCCATGCTGAACAGAGAGGGCTCAAGGCTTCCTCCAGAGCTACCGCTACTAATTCTATCAGCGTGCAATATGCACCAATATGATTAGTCTCTGAGCGGTAGATTAGAGAGACGCGATCTCCCTGCTGTACCGCTGTCTCGTATGCACACAGAACAGCGACACTGCCGGCACGTGTACAGGAGGTCGGAGTCTCAGGGCAATGATGTCATCACTACGGGACTCTGCTGTCTGCGCGCGCGCCAGCAGCTCAGTGATTCTCCAGCGATGGACACTGAGGTGAGTAGAGTGTTTTTTTAACAATGCACAGGGGCCCAGGAAGGGACCATTATACTCAGATCTGTTTGGGATCAAAGTATCACACTGCCTTGTGAGGCTGTGTTTTCAACATATTTACTTTCTTTTGGTGCAACAAGGGTTAAAGATTAACCTTGCTGGTAGTTTCTAGTTGAAGCTATCTCAGGTGTAGCCAGTTTGTGATCACTCCCCTTCCCTTTAAATAGTCACATGTTACATCATCTGATGCTGGTTATAGAATCATTTTGTGGAAGCTGCTGGAGTTGTGTTGCTTGCAGTCCTGGTGTTTGGCTGTGAAGTTTGGAGTCTATTTTTTTTGTCTTGTCCTCCTTCCCTTGTATCTGATTATTTCAGTGGTGTAGTCTAGTGTACTCACCGGCCTATGCACTATTCAGGGTGAGAACCAGGAGAAAAAAAAAAAGAGAATAACATGTGAAATATATATGCAAATACATTGGCTTTATTATTAAACCCTTTTATAAAACCAATATATTTGAATATAATTCATGTGTTACACTCTTTTTTTTTTTTCTCCTGGTTTTTCTTCATAGCTAGAGTAGCTTTTCTCGAGGTGGACAACACAAATGTGGTCTCCACAGCTCATAATATAAGTGGAACTCTATATCCTAGCTAGTCAGGGAGAGTGGAGGGAGAGCTAGGAGTTAGGCAGGTGATGACAAGGGGGGACAGACCCATATAGGGATGTTAGAGAGCTCAGGGTAAAGAGACAGATGAGTGTGAGGTGGTGACCTGGAGATAACCCGTCTCCATATCGTTAGGGCCTTCGTCTCCTATCCAGAGCCATTATACCTCTGTGTTGCACCGCTTACCCTCATCCCGGCGAGACAAAGACTTTTTTGCTGAATAAGAACCAACAAGTGTCATAATAAACCAACCCCACAAGGTAAACATGTGTGTGGGCCACCATGTACGACAATATTAGACACTATTATTATGACTGCTGCTGCGATGACATTTGTACATGCCAATCTTTATGAGAATATAATGCGGTCATAATGAAAACCGCCTTGAGCTGAGCGTTAACCTATCCGACAATTAATATTTTACGTCTTATCATGTAGGGGGACCTAGGGACTAGGCATGTGATGGCAAGGGGGGGGAAGGACCCGTATAGGGAAGTTAGGGAGGTAAAGAGACAAATGAGTGTCAGGAGGTTCCCTAACATTAGGGCTTTCCTCCCCTATCCATCGCTGTTGTACTTCTTTATTGCGCCGCACGCCCTGGTCCGAGCGTGACAAAGACATTTTTGATTAATGAGAACCAACAAGCGTCATAATGGACAAACCACACAAGGGGGACATGTTTGTGGACCTCCAGGTACAACACCATTAGACACTGTTATAATGACTGTTGCTGCGATGATGCAGTCCATCTTTGAGGACATAACACAGTCATAGTGACTTGTAGAGAGAATCGCCTTGAGCTGAGCGTTAACCTTTCCGACAATGAATATTTTACGTCTTATCATGGGCATTAGGCATCGGGTTGTGAAGAAGCGTCCTCATGTAAAAGAGCCTTACAGTCTGTCTCCATGTGTCTATGAATAGATCAGTGAACGGGTTCGGCTCAGCGAGAATATATTATGCTTATATTTATGATGGCGAACGAGCAAATGTGACAATGTATCAACACTTAGAGACCTCGGACCGATGAACCAATTGACACAATGAGTTTTTATTTAATTTAATGCTGCGAAACGAAGTAAATAATCTTTCAGATCTGAAGCTTTTGGGATCCGGTGATCCCGTATCTTCAACTCTAATTACAAGTTGTGGGATTTGTCCAAGTGTTTGTGATGGGCGACATCCACCGGGGCTGAGCCGAAGAAGAAATGGAATGTGTCTGCCGGGAAACTATTAAAAAGATCTGGGCTCCCTGCAAGAAATGGATCAAGGCCCCAGAACTCCCCATTATATCGATCAATCACCAATTTTCACTCACTTGCAAAAACTTGTAGGGTTATGGTTCAGCATAATTGCCCAAATGAAGGAGAATAAATTGGTTCTTACGCAGCCTCTCATATCTGTTGGGCTCAGGGATGAAGGAGAGCAAACTACTAATTGGGGCCTCTACTGTTACAGTTATGTGAACCATGTATGGAATCAGGTTTTCCAATTTTTACTGCTAAAGTCTTATTGAATAGGTGTCGGAGATGGTGGAGACACTGCCTGTAGTTTCACCACCAATCTACCAGGGGTCTCTGTGGAGACACACAGTCCTCTGGATGTTTCTCTCCCAGTAATATAGGCCGGATGTGAGGTCTGTGTGTCTCTCCCAGTAATATAGGCTGGATGTGAGGTCTGTGTGTCTCTCCCAGTAATATAGGCTGGATGTGAGGTCTGTGTGTCTCTCCCAGTAATATAGGCCGGATGTGAGGTCTGTGTGTCTCTCCCAGTAATATAGGCTGGATGTGAGGTCTGTGTGTCTCTCCCAGTAATATAGGCTGGATGTGAGGTCTGTGTGTCTCTCCCAGTAATATAGGCCGGATGTGAGGTCTGTGTGTCTCTCCCAGTAATATAGGCTGGATGTGAGGTCTGTGTGTCTCTCCCAGTAATATAGGCTGGATGTGAGGTCTGTGTGTCTCTCCAGTAATATAGGCTGGATGTGAGGTCTGTGTGTCTCTCCAGTAATATAGGCTGGATGTGAGGTTTGTGTGTCTCTCCCAGTAATATAGGCTGGATGTGAGGTCTGTGTGTCTCTCCAGTAATATAGGCTGGATGTGAGGTCTGTGTGTCTCTCCAGTAATATAGGCTGGATGTGAGGTCTGTGTCTCTCCCAGTAATATAGGCTGGATGTGAGGTCTGTGTGTCTCTCCCAGTAATATAGGCTGGATGTGAGGTCTGTGTGTCTCCCAGTAATATAGGCTGGATCTGAGGCCTGTGTGTCTCTCCAGTAATATAGGCTGGATGTGAGGTCTGTGTGTCCTCCCAGTAATATAGGCTGGATCTGAGGCTGTGTGTCTCCCAGTAATATAGACTGGATGTGAGGTCTGTGTGTCTCTCCAGTAATATAGGCTGGATGTGAGGTCTGTGTGTCTCTCCCTGTAATATAAGCTGGATGTGAGGTCTGTGTGTCTCTCCAGTAATATAGGCGGATGTGAGGTCTGTGTGTCTCTCCAGTAATACAGCTGGATGTGAGGTCTGTGTGTCTCTCCCGTAATATAGGCTGGATGTGAGGTCTGTGTGTTCTCCAGTAATATAGGCTGGATGTGAGGTCTGTGTGTCTCTCCCTGTAATATAGGCTGGATGTGAGGTCTGTGTGTCTCTCCAGTAATATAGCCTGGATGTGAGGTCTGTGTGTCTCTCCCTGTAATATAGGCTGGATGTGAGCTCTGTGTGCTCTCCAGTAATATAGGCTGGATGTGAGCTCTGTGTGGCTCTCCACGTAATATAGGCTGGATGTGAGGTCTGTGTATCTCTCCAGTAATATAGGCTGGATGTGAGGTCTGTGTGTCTCCCAGTAATATAGGCTGGATGTGAGGTCTGTGTATCTCTCCAGTAATATAGACTGGATGTGAGCTCTGTGTGGCTCTCCAGTAATATAGGCTGGATGTGAGGTCTGTGTGTCTCTCCAGTAATATAGGCTGGATGTGAGGTCTGTATGTCTCTCCAGTAATATAGGCTGGATGTGAGGTCTGTGTGTCTCTCCAGTAATATAGGCTGGATGTGAGGTCTGTGTGTCTCTCCAGTAATATAGGCTGGATGTGAGGTCTGTGTGTCTCTCCAGTAATATAGGCTGGATGTGAGGTCTGTATGTCTCTCCCAGTAATATAGGCTGGATGTGAGGTCTGTGTGTCTCTCCAGTAATATAGGCTGGATGTGAGGTCTGTGTGTCTCTCCAGTAATATAGGCTGGATGTGAGGTCTGTGTGTCTCTCCAGTAATATAGGCTGGATGTGAGGTCTCTGTGTCTCTCCAGTAATATAGGCTGGATGTGAGGTCTGTATGTCCTCCCAGTAATATAGGCTGGATGTGAGGTCTGTGTGTCTCTCCAGTAATATAGGCTGGATGTGAGGTCTGTGTGTCTCTCCCAGTAATATAGGCTGGATGTGAGGTCTGTGTGTCTCTACAGTAATATAGACTGGATGTGAGGTCTGTGTGTTTCTCCAGTAATATATGCTGGATGTGAGGGCTGTGTGTCTCTCAGTAATATAGACTGGATGTGAGGTCTGTGTGTTTCTCCAGTAATATAGGCTGGATGTGAGGTCTGTGTGTCTCTCCAGCAATATAGGCTGGATGTGAGCTCTGTGTGGCTCTCCAGTAATATAGGCTGGATGTGAGGTCTGTGTATCTCTCCAGTAATATAGGCTGGATGTGAGGTCTGTGTGTCTCCCAGTAATATAGGCTGGATGTGAGGTCTGTGTATCTCTCCAGTAATATAGACTGGATGTGAGCTCTTGTGTGTCTCCAGTAATATAGGCTGGATGTGAGGTCTGTGTTCTCTCCAGTAATATAGGCTGGATGTAGAGTCTGTATGTCTCTCCAGTAATATAGGCTGGATGTGAGGTCTGTGTGTCTCTCCAGTAATATAGGCTGGATGTGAGGTCTGTGTGTCTCTCCAGTAATATAGGCTGGATGTGAGGTCTGTGTGTCTCTCCATTTAATATAGGCTGGATGCTGAGGGTCTGTATGTCTCTCCCAGTAATATAGGCTGGATGTGAGGTCTGTTGTCTCTCCAGTAATATAGGCTGGATGTGAGGTCTGTGTGTCTCTCCAGTAATATAGGCTGGATGTGAGCTCTGTGTGTTCTCCCAGTAATATAGGCTGGATGTGAGGTCTGTGTGTCTCTCCAGTAATATAGGCTGGATGTGAGGTCTGTGTGTCTCTCCAGTAATATAGCTGGATGTGAGGTCTGTGTGTCTCTCCATAATATAGGCTGGATGTGAGGTCTGTGTGTCTCTACAGTAATATAGACTGGATGTGAGGTCTGTGTGTCTCTCCAGTAATATAGGCTGGATGTGAGGTCTGTGTGTCTCTCTCCAGTAATATAGGCTGGATGTGAGGTCTGTGTGTCTCTCTCCAGTAATATAGGCTGGATGTGAGGTCTGTGTGTCTCTCTCCAGTAATATAGGCCGGATGTGAGGTCTGTGTGTCTCTCTCCAGTAATATAGGCCGGATGTGAGGTCTGTGTGTCTCTCTCCAGTAATATAGGCTGGATGTGAGGTCTGTGTGTCTCTCTCCAGTAATATAGGCTGGATGTGAGGTCTGTGTGTCTCTCTCCAGTAATATAGGCCCGGGATGTGAGGTCTGTGTGTCTCTCTCCAGTAATATAGGCCGGATGTGAGGTCTGTGTGTCTCTCTCCAGTAATATAGGCCGGATGTGAGGTCTGTGTATCTTCTAGAGTCATATGAAGCAGAGAAAATGATGTGGTAGTTACCGAAATGGGAGGAAAGGTGATACTTAAACAACCCCAACTAAAATACCGCAGCGAATCCACTAAGGAGAAGCTTGGAGAGGTGGAATAATCACTGATCTGCACAGGTAAGTCCTTCTAATGAGCTCATGTGTATTCTGTCTCCGCAGTGAGTTGGGTTTCATGGTGCATTGTGATACAACCTAATGAATTACTGTATATGCATTATAGATGGATCCCAATCCTCAGCTACAATGATTCGATCCCTCTCTTACATGCATCATGTGCTGAATAATTTGTATATTTTTAATATTAGGACAGAATTATACATAATATAAAGAGGCTGAGATCACAACTGCAACTTTAATGCGATCCGCTCCATTGTCAGTACAATTTCAGGGTGAATCCATCATTATATCAGTCTGTATAATAGGAGAATTCACAGTGTACAGTATAAAATCATGTATCCACCGGCCCCATGTCATTACCTGCTTCACATTTTATCCCAATTATAGATTTTCTCGGTAAATTTACATATTTGACCCCAAACCATCCGTAACGTAACGCAGGTCAATATTACTTCTACCTAAATTGATAGGCGGCTCATTAACAGAGCAAGACTGATCCACTAACTAGGGGAGAGATTGTAACAATTTCAGCTCTGCTACATCTTCTCATTATTCTTACTCGGTCTCCTTCATAGAAAATAGATGCTGGGTGACAGACACTGAGCGCAGCCTGTGCAGGGTCCACATCACATGACATGGGAATCTGGACCGTGCTGCTTTCTCACTAACAGGTCGGCAATTCTGGAATTATTTCATGAACTGGATATGGTAAAATATTGATTAATTGATTATTAATATTAGAATGGTGCGGAATCAATACTGACACACTGGGATAAAATGGTAACTGTCACGGGTGGTAGTAATAGACAAGGAGTTAGGTAGCTGGATGGCAGTGGCGGCAAAAGTGATCAGGGGAACTAGTCTGTTCCCAGAAGTACCTCCAAAGGTGAGGGTGTCTGAGCTGCCCCCTTGCCCTGCTCCTGACCAGCCCTCCACCAAGGGGTCGGGATGGCAACTCCCAGAAAGATGGCAATCCCCATGAAGCTACACAGCAAGAAAGCTGCAGCAGAATGAAACTCAGGTCAACACAGCTCACGGTCTTTGCATGGAACATACTCTATCAGCGACCCCAGCTGAGTCATGGGGCTATTTAAAGGCTGGGGGAGTGGTAAAACCACATCAGCTGATACACACAGCAGAAGCTCACCTGAAGAGTCACAGAAGTTAACCCTTAATAGACAAATGGAAATTCACTCCATTTACCTATTGCAGCAATTCACAGAGACTTCAGAGCAATCCACATATGACAGTAACAATGGGGATGGTAAGGGTAGGCAGGCATAGGTGTAAAGACGGGAGAGGGTCACATCCTGATACTAACTTATGTCTGTACCATGAGATCCCTAATCCCTAACATCCCTAAGTGGGTCCTTTCCCTCATCGCCACTTCATGTCTAGTCCCTGTATGTACCTCCACTGAACCTGAGTGGTGCAAAACTTGGTGAGAACGCTTAACTTCACTACTACAGAAATAAGACAGAGGAAGTAAGACCAACAGGACAAAAAGACAAAAAGGATATACACCAACAACTGCAGCCTAACATCAGGGATGTCAGACACTCAGCTTCTGCAACTTCAAGAGATTTCCTCTTTCCACAGGGGATAGTCCAAAATGAAGATATTCTATAACCGACATCAGGTGTTGGAACATGTGACTATTAAAAGTGAACGGGAGTGGTCACAAAGTGGCTGCACCTGAGCTAGAACTAACGAGATAATACCAGCAAGGAAAGAGTTCTTAACCCCCTTGCTGCACCAAAAGAAAACAAATACATTTAAAATACAGAATCTCACAAGGAAATGTAACACGTTAGATTCCAAACCTGTCACATATCTCACAAGGACAGGAGACCCGATGGGGACAGAGTAGCAAATGTAGGTAAAGTGCTGTGGAATTAATAGCGCTATATACATGAATAAATGTGTCCATATGAATCACTGTTTACATTAGTACTACTATCCCTCCAATGATGGGTAGAGTAGTTTATGAGTCAGTTTTTAGGATCTTATTGTTGGGTTTTTCTTGCATTGAGCCGATTCATTATTCCCATGTGTCACTATAAGACACGGCACACGATCCGCTCATTGTAAGTGGCCTGGAATGAGTCTGATGGGAAAGTTCTTTGTTTAATTTCATCTAGATGAATGTGTTTCATTCAAATCCTGTGTAATTATTGCAAGAAGCCGATCACTGACAGAGAGCCAGACGATGCACCGTGCGGGTAAATCCGCTATCAACCCTCCCAAACCCAGAGCATATGCTGCACCGCGGTTCTGATCCGAGCCGCCCGCCGAGCTCAGCCCGCGTCACACCGAGCACAAACTAAGCCGATTCCTCCACACTTAGAGCTTTTACACTGAATACATTCACATTACTGCAATTATGTCTTGTACAGAAAATGAACGATTTAAAGGAACAACACAGAAAACACAGAAATAAATTAAAATTCTCCCTTAAAGCCCTCTATGAATATACCTCCGCGCCATTCATTGTCTATGGGACTGATGGAGGACGCTGAGGGGAGCACACCACTCCCTATCACATGGAGAGAATCCCCAAATATATGTCCTGTATACTGCTGCACAGTAAGAATGTAACATCTACAGCAGGTCAACATTTGATGCGACCGGGGAGGTTGTTCCAAATATCTTGCAGAACTAAAGAATCAGGAATCTGTCGCCTCACCATAGTTAGTGCATGGCCACTTCTCTTCACTTACACCATTACAATGTTTCGGATATAATAAGGTATTTATTTACATCTGATCATCTGCCTGGGCCTATATAAAGATCAGCAAGACACACACCCATGTCTTAGAATTAAGACTTTGTGTTTCTTAGTTTTGTATGTGATTTCCAGTACCTTTGCTACCAGTCTCCTGTCTGCCTGTGGCTTCCATACCGCTTCTACCAGTCTCCTGTCTGCCTGTGGCTTCCATACTGCTTCTACCAGTCTCCTGTCTGCCTGTGGCTTCCATACCGCTTCTACCATTTCTCCTGGCTGCCTGTGGCTTCCATACCACTTCTACCAGTCTCCTGTCTGCCTGTGGCTTCCATACTGTTTCTACCAGTCTTCTGTCTACAGCTTCCAGTACCTCTGCTACCAGTCTCCCATCTGCCTTTAAATTCCAGTACCTCTGCTACCAGTCTCCCATCTGCCTTTGGATTCCAGTACCTCTGCTACCAGTCTTCTGTCTGCAGCTTCCATACCTTTGCTACCACTCTCCTGTCTGCTTGTGGCTTCCAGTATCCCTGAGGAATAATGCAGAGGCTGCTCCGAGGCGCGTCGGATTAAATCTACACCATTACACCAGACTTCTTTGGTCCTGGTTTTATCTTCCAGCAGCGCGGATCACCGGCACTTCGTCCTGTTTCCAGTTGTTGCACGTGGAGGTGTGGATCCAGCGGCAGCTGTACGAGCGCTAATACTGGTTGTAGGTTTACACAACCGGACCAGGTGAACAAATGTCATCGAGCGATAGCCCTGCTCTGCCTAGAGATAAGACCCTATACTCATTTTGTCTCCCATTTGTTAGATCAGCATGAAGATGGGACTGGAAGCCAAATCTGCTGATGGTGTGTCCAATCGGGGCTGTGTAGAGAAGAGTGCCAAGGAATGAACCCTGAGGGACCCCAATAATGACAGGAAGAGGGGAGGAAGTGGAGCCAGCAAATGATACACTGAAAGAGCGGTCAGAGAGATAGGAAGAGAACAGGAGAGAGCAGTGTCCTTGATGCCAATGGAATGCAGCATAGAGAGTAGGAGATGGTGGTCAACAGTGTCAAAAGCTGCAGACAGATCAGCCATAGGCCCAGTAATGCCGTTCCTGATGCCGTACACACCAGGGGCGACATGGTTGCTGCAGTACTCCGGGGAAGCATACACCCTGACAGACTTCAGGGAGAGACTGGACAGTTTGTATAACGTGAACCCTCTGACGGAAGACCAACGAATTGGCATATTGATTGGACAGATAACCGGTGCAGCCCATCAGGAGGTAAAGTCCTGGCCGGACACTGATAAAGACACTGTTGAGCAACTTATGGCCAGACTGAAAGTCACCTTTGACACCCGTACTGCTGCAAAGTTGAAAATAAGATTCTTCGGGTGTAAACAGAGGGTGCAGGAGAGTACAAGAGACTTTGCTTTAAACCTCCAGGGAGCTCTGAGGGCAATGAAACAGACAGACCTTAATGGTGTTGCAGAAGAGAACAAATTGCTCATAGAACAGTTTATTGAGGGGCTCCTGCCCACAGAGTCCAACTGCATGTGATGGCCATACAGAACCCTGATCTGGACTTTGCACAATTTAGGGACAGAGCCATCAGGATACTGCAAGAAGAAACAGTCAGTGGCCTGGACCTTGCACAACGTCTGGCAATATCATACCACCAAGAGGGGGCACAAACCCCACAGACCACAGTAGGGTCCAATGCACAGACTCTTGAGCCTATCATTACTGAGGCTCTACACTTAAAGGTTAAGGCATTGACTAAGGGCATGGCGGAGATGGCCACAGCAATACAAGACATGCAGGAATCCAAGCTGGCGGAGAAGAACGAGTTGGCTTCCAGTTGAGATGACGTTCCATGGATGCCACAGAGGAGGAATCCACCGACCAGAGGACGACCCAGCGATCGCTATGACCCTGAATGAAAGCCCATCTGCCGCCTCTGCGACAAACCAGGCCATATTGCAAGACTTTGTACTTTAAATGAGAGTACCTTGGGGCAGCGGGCCACAACTCAGGAATGAGACAATCTGGCCCACCGATCAAGCGTGACAGGTACGTGAGAGGACGCTGAGTCCTGCCTGTCGAGCTTGATGGCATCCCCATGTACACTCTGCTGGACATCAGCTCGCAGATGACATCAATACCATATATCCTTTACAAGAGATACTGGGCAGACTCTGACATTTTACGACACCCAGATGAAAATTTTATTATGTATGCTAGTAATGGTAAACCTGTGCCGCAGATAGGGTTTAAAGAAGTGACCATAAAGGTGAGGCAGGTGGAATTGAAAGCCCAGGGATTGATAATTATTGGTGTTGATCGACGAGAAAGTAACCCAATTATAACCTTAGGCACTAATGTGATTGAGAATTGTCATGGGGAGGTTATTGTCTTGTTACAACAGCTTGCTGAAACTGCCAACCATGGGCAGCAGCGAGTCCTGCAGAAAGAGATAAAGGCCCTGATGCTGAGACAGCAGGTGGAGCTGTCCGGAGGAGAAGTTGGCAGTGTAAGGGTAAGTGATCCGTACTCATTGTAATACCTCCAAGGAGTGAAATGTTAATCTGGTGTAGGGCAGCAATAGGCCTTAGAGGGCAAGATTACCCAGCCCTGGTAGAGCCCGTGAACTTGGACAGTAGGCCCACTTTACTGACAGCCAAGGGGGTAGTTGATGTCTGTAAGTGGAGGATACCTGTACGTATCCTGAACTGTGGCGAAGAAGATGTCAAACTGCCTAGGTATGCTACCATTCCTAAACTGTACGCTGTCAACAACAACTGCATCACAGCAGTAGAACCCTTCGACCCGTCTGATGAGGCGGAGGACAATGGCTCAGAGGGAAAGCTGGAGGATTGGTTCTAGAAGTTACATGTAGGTACTGACTCCATACCTTCACACCAAAAGCATGGAGTTTACAGGGTAGTGCAGGAATATGAACAAGTCTTTAGTAAACATCCTTTAGACTTTGGGCAGGTAAAAGGGGTTCAACATCATATCCCCACAGGTGACCATCTGCCCACTAAAGAAAGATACAGGTCTTTACCGCCAGCTCACTATCAATGTACCAAAGAGATGTTATGGGAGATGAAGGAGGCTGGGGTGATAAAAGATGGTTGTAGCCCCTGGGCAGCTCCTCTAGTCCTAGTTAAAAGGAAAGATGGTACAATGAGAATATGTGTAGATTACAGGCAGATTAACCGAGTAACACATAAGGATGCATACCCACTACCCAGAATTGAAGAGTCACTGGCTGCATTGAGAACTGCTAACTACTACTCCACCTTACATCTCACCAGTGGGTATTGTCAAGTTCCTGCAGCAGAGGCAGACCGAGAGAAGACAGCGTTTGCCACGCCGATGGGCCTCTGAGAGTTCAACTGCATGCTGTTTGGACTCTGTAACGCACCAGAAACATTCCAGAGGTTGATGGAGTGCTGCCTAGGGCACAAGAACTTTGAAACCATCTTATTGTACTTAGATGACGTCATAGTTCACTTCAAGACCTATGAAGAGCATCTGGAGCACTTGGCTGAAGCGTCTGTAGCGTTATCCAGTTATGGCAAGAAAGTGAAGCCATATAAGTGCCAGCTGTTGAAGTCTAAGGTACAGTACCTCGGTCATATTGTCAGTGCTGAAGGTGTAGCACCAGATCCTAAGAAAGTTACTGTCATAAGGAACTGGCCAAGAACCACCAGTGTCAAAGATGCAGTTCCTGGGGCTGGTAGGATACTACAGGAGATTCATAAAGGGGTTTGCAAAGATGGCAGCGCCACTGCAAGACCTTCTGGTAGGCCAGTCTAAGAAGGCTAAGAACCCGAGTCCTCCATTCAAGAGGGGCAGTAAAGAAGACTCTTTCAGTCAGATGAAGTGGGCTTTGATGGGTAATGAGATCCTAGCCTATCCTGATTACAGCTAGCGGTTTGTGTTGTATACTGATGCCAGCAATGTGGGATTAGGAGCAGTGTTGCCCAAGTGCAAGCAGGCAGAGAAAGAGTGATTGCCTATGCCAGCAGGAAGCTCGGTCCTACAGAAAGGGACCCAGAAAACTACACCTCGTTCAAGTTAGAGTTCCTAGCCGTAGTCTGGGCGGTCACAGAACGTTTCAAGCATTACCTGCAGCAAAGTGTACCATCTTCACGGACAGCAATCCGTTGACTTATTTGCAGACAGCGAAGTTAGGTGCATTAGAACAGCACTGGATGGCCCAACTGTCCAATTACAACTTTACCATCAAGTACCGGGCAGGCCACAAGAATGCCATCACTGATGCATCAATTACAAGATGCGGGAGAAGAACCAGAGGAGCTGGAAGAGATAGAGCTACCGGCTTTTCATCGCCTTCATGTGTCTCAGTGTATTAATTATGTGAGAAATAAACATCAAGAGGCCACATTGAATCCGTTACCCCTCCATGGATGGGCAGAAACACAAGACCGTGATCCAGCTGTACGCTTAGTCAAGGAACTGTTCATGCAGGAAGGCTCACATTCTGGCCAAGATGATCCACAGCAAACACAACAGCTGTGGAAGGAGAGAAGTAAGCTGTTCATATATGGAGGTAAGCTGTGCAGACGCCACACAAATCCAAAAACTCATGAGTTTGTTTGGCAGATAGTAGTGCCAAGAAAGGATATCCAGATGATACTGGAGGCATATCACGGTGGAGCAGGGCATTTTGGATGGAAGAAGTTGGAGGTTCTGCTGAGAGCCAGAGAGCCCCACTACAGCCAACATGTATGGATGTAAGAAGATAAGAACCACACCGCACCACCCACAAACAAATGGAATGTGTGAAAAGATGAATCAGGTAGTCATTGACTTGCTAAAAACATTTCCATTAGAAGAAAGAAATTTGTGGCCAGAAAAGTTGCCAGATTTAGTGGATTTATACAACCATGTCTCCGTGAGTTCCACGTTCTAGGAGACTTTCTTAAGATGTGGACATAGTAAAATGGAGCAGTAGTGGTTCCTTATGTTAGCTTTTCCTTAAACAGTGGTACCTGAACAAGCAAGAGGTGAAGAATAGGGATGGGCGAGTCTACTCGCTAGGACTCGTTACTCGGTGAGTAGTAAGGGACTCGCAGGACTCGGTACTCGGCGAGTTTCCCAGCGATTACTCGCACAGTAACGAGTCCAATGCAAGTCAATGGCAATCGTAGTTTTGTCAGAGTTTACTTTTTCTCACTCGCTAGACTCGCTATATCACATCGCTATGTAGCTTGAATCTCCCCAAATCGTTTAAACAATCGCACCGCTTCACGGATACCCGCTGTCAGCAGCGAATCTGAGCGAGTCTACGAATCCGAGTCCTGTATACTGTATTCGGGACTCGCGAATACAGAATCTGTTATGTTCCGACAAAGCTTCCGAGACAGCCTAGCGTGTTAGGTCAGAAAACTTGTGAAGATGGACAAGCATGTTAGCCAATCATATTCAGTAATGTCACAGCCATGTTGGTTGTGGCAGGACTATGATTGGCTGCTGTCCATTGTGATGCCTATGTCATGTATGAGAGGCGAGGCTGTATATAAGCCTTGCCACCGCCATTTCCTCCTCATTCCTGTGACGATCTGAGCTAGTGCAGGGTGAGGTAGATGCTGGAGCAGATCATAGGGAGTGTCAGTCAGTGTAGGAAAACTTCAAGATTCCTTATATTTAACCCAAACAGCTCTTCTGAGAGCTACCAGGAGGACAGAGGAGTACTGTGTAGAGGACTGTAGGCAGGCAGGGAGCAGCAGCCTTACAGTGCACACAGGACCGACCTCATAGCTTAGCTTACTCAGCTTTCCTAATAGCTGAAGTCAGAGGCTTAGCTGAAGTACTATTTCTTATTTTTTTACACCTGATAGATTTTGGGTCATAATAACCCCTTCAGCTTTATTTTCTCTGTGGCAGACCAGTGCGTTGCTGCTCTCCTAGCTGCAAATAGCACGTACGTCACCTACTTGTGCGACTACTTGTGCGCACTTAATAATTTTTGCAGGGACTAGTGTGCTGCTACACTGCCAAGTGTTAGCACACACTTAACCCGCCAAAACGGCAATGCGATCGCTTTCCGAGACACATCTGCGATTTGTAAATCGCACATTACTCGCTATTACTCGCTTCCCCATTCATTAACATTGGACTCGCTAGACTCGCAACGAGTAGCGAGTCCCGGGCTCGGACTCGCTAGAGTCAAGCGATTCCGAGTAATTTAGGACTCGCCCATCACTAGTGAAGAACCACACATTGAGGTATCAGAAGCCGCACCTGTAGAAAAAAAGGAAATCCAACCCCTGCTAACAGTGAACTTGTCAGTCCCATGGGAAGACTAAGAAGGTACTCCAGCATACCAGTGTTATGTAGGCCTACACCTAGAATAGAGCCAATGGTGGAAGGACCTCTCAGAATATGTCATGGTGAATTTAATAGTGGGGTTTGAATTATTAAGAAACTGTAAAAAGTCATTAAAACAATCCTCCGTGTTAGTCCAGATGAGAAAGACGTCGTCAATGTAACGTCACCACCCCCTTACACAGGAGAAGTGGTGGGAAACGGAGACAACATCCTCCTCATGGACCCCTAATGTAAATATAACCTGAGTGACAGATGCTTTTAATATCCAATTACCACTAATTATGCAGATATGAAGCTTTATGCTTATGATACTTTGTATAACTTGGCACTATAATGACACTTCATGTACACTATTATTGCATTGCACTTTTTCTAGTGTATAACAATTCTGGATTATGATCTTTTAATGTAATTATATTAATTGATTACTGGGGTAGATCAGTATATAATCTGCAAACTTGTAAACTGCACTGTGCTTGACAAAGACCTTGTTTATCTATCTATCTATCTATCTATCTATCTATCTATCTATCTATCTATCTGTCTGTCTATCTATCTATCTTTGTATCTATCTATCTTTGTATCTATCTATTTATCTATCTATCTATCTAGCTATCTATCTTTATCTATCTATCTATCTTTGTATCTATCTTTATCTATCTATCTATCTTTGTATCTATCTTTATCTATCTATCTATCTATCTATCTATCTATTTATCTATCTTTATCTATCTATCTATCTATCTATCTATCTATCTATCTTTATCTATCTATCTTTGTATCTATCTTTATCTATCTATCTATCTATCTATCTATCTATTTATCTATCTTTATCTATCTATCTATCTATCTATCTATCTCTCTATCTATCGAAGGATTTGGATATGTCCATTTGCCTTTATTTTACTGTTGTTGTCCATATTTTTTTGCCTCAATAATTTAGGTTTGAGCCAAATCTTCTAAACAAAATGAAAACATTCTGAAAAATATAAATATTCTTGGAGGAAAGCTTTCTGTAAAAGTGACCATTGAGAGGAAAATTGCAACAGTAACACAAAGAGAAGCTAGAAAAGGTCACTTCAATCTACAACCAGAGGAGCCGCCCGCAAAAAATCTGTAAGAAATTTGGGTCCGGCAGGAGGTCGGAGAGAATTCGGGGGCTGCGATCGCCGACCGCCGCGTCCTCAATGGCCTCACACAGTCAGAGGAATAATGAAGGAAAAGTGAAGTGTCTGAATACACGAAGGAAACTCTGGGGAACCGAGCAAGGAAGAGCGGAATGTGCAAGACACAGAGGAGGAAAACAAACAGAATCTACAGAAGACATGAAAACAAAGATCAGTGAATGTAACATTAATGGGCACAAAATATCGCACCTAAAATGATGTGATATTAATAGGATTCATACAGGAAGGTGTAAATTAGTATCATTTTACTTCATCTTATAAGATTAATTAGAACTATAAATCATTAGTTCCTACAAACTCCATGTTAATAATTTCTTCAACTTGCTTTTCTTTCATTTTGAAATGAATACTCCAGAGCTGCACTCACTATTCTGCTAGTGCAGTCACTGTGTATATACATTATTATTATTATTATTAGGTATTTATATAGCGCTATTAGGATACATAGCGCTGTACAAGTTAGGGGGTAGACAAAGACAAGTGGTCGAAAAACGACGACAAATCGACAAAACTATCGTACGGGTACAATAGGGCCAGGGATCCTGTCCACGAGGGCTCACATTACATTACTGATCCTGAGTTACCTCCTGTATTATACTCCAGAGCTGCACTCACTATTCTGCTGGTGCAGTCACTGTGTACATACATTACATTACTGATCCTGAGTTACCTCCTGTATTATACTCCAGAGCTGCACTCACTATTCTGCTGGTGCAGTCACTGTGTACATACATTACATTACTGATCCTGAGTTACCTCCTGTATTATACTCCAGAGCTGCACTCACTATTCTGCTGGTGCAGTCACTGTGTACATACATTACATTACTGATCCTGAGTTACCTCCTGTATTATACTCCAGAGCTGCACTCACTATTCTGCTGGTGCAGTCACTGTGTACATACATTACATTACTGATCCTGAGTTACCTCCAGTATTATACTCCAGAGCTGCACTCACTATTCTGCTGGTGCAGTCACTGTGTACATACATTACATTACTGATCCTGAGTTACCTCCTGTATTATACCCCAGAGCTGCACTCACTATTCTGCAGGATGTAACAGGATCAGTAATATAACATATTTACTAAATGACCTGATTCTTTATGTTCAGATTTATCTATTTTTAGAGTGTAAGCAGTGTGGGAATGTGGACATATGTTTTACTATTACCAGATAAGAAAGCATTACTCATCTTCATGCATTAATTCCTTGTTCCTCTATTACTAACAGATTGAGTAAACGTTTCATTTTAAGAAAACTTTGCACCAAAATGACAAATCTATATTTAAAATCTCCAATGGCACCTTTACACGCCACTACCGAAGGTAGCAACAGGCAGGCACCGCACGTGCACGCGCGCATTTACAACGGTTCCTAACAGTACCTGATGCCGCAATTACACGCCGCCACAAGGTGCTCCACAGAAGGTATTTTCGTGCCGCGGGTTACCTTCTGTAGAGCACCTTCCCTGATTTACACGCCGCTACCACAAGGCAATATGGGCGTACATATCGTGCGCCGCAAGGACATAGGCGTGCCAGAGTTGTGTATTACGCGACGCTCGTACGGTGATTGGACAATGCAATAGCATCATGATTGGCCAGCCAGTGCAGGAAGGCTGGATAATACATGACGCTCGAGCAATTGTGTAGTGTGACTGGTCAGCTCGTTAAATATGCCTCCCTATGCAGGGACAACCAATCGTAACGCAGGAGATTCCTCCAATGATCGCTGATGGGGCGCGGTATACATGCCACCGTGGCACGCCCCAAGGATTACGCTAGGCCACGCAAATACCTTCCTGTGCCCCGATTACACGCCGCCACCATAGGGTTTATGCCTGCTTGTTTTTGAGCACGGCTGAAACACAGGTATCCAAAGAGACAGGAAAGTAGTTCCTGAATTACACGCCGCCACTTCGCGGTGTTTACAAGGTATCTAGTACAATTGTGTCCGATACCTGGCGGTTTCTACCTTTCGGTAGCGGCGTGTAAAGGTACCATTACAGGTGTTGGCAATAACTAAATCACACTTGCAGCCAGTTGACATGGATTAAAGTTGACTCAACCTCTGTCCTGTGTCCTTGTGTGTACCACATTGAGCATGGAGAAAAGAAAGAAGACCAAAGAACTGTCTGAGGACTTGAGGAAGCATGAGCAATCTCAAGGCTACAAGTCCATCTCCAAAGACCTAAATGTTCCTGTGTCTACCGTGCGCAGTGTCATCAAGAAGCTTAAAGCCCATGGCACTGTGGCTAACCTCCCTAGATGTGGACAGAAAAGAAAAATTGACAAGAGATTTCAACACAAGATTGTGCGGATGGTGGATAAAGAACCTCGACTAACATCCAAACAAGTTCAAGCTGCCCTGCAGTCCAAGGGTACAACAGTGTCAACCCGTACTATCCGTCGGTGTCTGAATGAAAAGGGACTGTATGGTAGGAGACCCAGGAAGACCCCACTTCTTACCCCGAGACATAAAAAAGCCAGGCTGGAGTTTGCCAAAACTTACCTGAGAAAGCCTAAAACGTTTTGGAGGAATGTTCTCTGGTCAGATGAGACAAAAGTATAGCTTTATGGGCAAAGGCATCAACATAGAGTTTACAGGAGAAAAAAAGAGGCATTCAAAGAAAAGAACACGGTCCCTACAGTCAAACATGGCGGAGGCTCCCTGATGGTTTGGGGTTGCTTTGCTGCCTCTGGCACTGGACTGCTTGACCGTGTGCATGGCATTATGAAGTCTGAAGACTACCAACACATTGTGCAGCATAATGTAGGGCCCAGTGTGAGAAAGCTGGGTCTCCCTCAGAGGTCATGGGTCTTCCAGCAGGACAATGACCCAAAACACACTTCAAAAAGCTCTAGAAAATGGTGTGAGAGAAAGCACTGGAGACTTCTAAGGTGGCAGCAATGAGTCCAGACCTGAATCCCATAGATCACCTGTGGAGAGATCTAACAATGGCAGTTTGGAGAAGGCACCCTTCAAATATCAGGGACCTGGAGCAGTTTGCCAAAGAGGAATGGTCTAAAATTCCAGCAGAGCATTGTAAGAAACTCATTGATGGTTACCGGAAGAGGTTGATTGCAGTTATTTTAGCTAAAGGTTGTGCAACCAAGTATGAGGCTGAGGGGGCCAATACTTTTGTCCGGCCCATTTTTGGAGTTTTGTGTGAAATGATCAATGTTTTGCTTTTTGCTTCATTCTCTTTTGTGTTTTTTTCATTGAAGACAAATTAAATGAAGATAATAATACCAAAGAATTTGTGATTGCAATCATTGTCAGGAAGAAACTGA
Source organism: Allobates femoralis (assembly GCA_033576535.1). Taxonomy (NCBI): domain Eukaryota; kingdom Metazoa; phylum Chordata; class Amphibia; order Anura; family Aromobatidae; genus Allobates; species Allobates femoralis. The sequence goes on from JARQOC010000011.1 coordinate 15,386,335, forward strand.
GGATTATCGGACAGAATTGCAGGGGTGTCAATACTTTTGGCCACAACTGTATCTATGTAATTTAATACATTCTGACGTCTATTTCTAGGTCTATGGTTTATATACAAGAGTTTTTTTTGGATATTTTACTTACCATGTTCACTATATGGTAAAACTGAGCAGACCGGATGATTCCCCAGGATAAGTACCAGTTCGTAGAACTTTTTTTTTTCTTTTGACTCCATTTTCCATGACCCGTCACGTTCTCATTTTTCGGGATCGGGGGCTGGGTGACGGCTTATTTTTTGCCCCCTGAGCTGACGATCTTATTGATACCATTTTGGGGTAGATGTGATGGTTTGATCAGCTTTTATTGCGACTAAAAAAAAAAACTTAATTCAAAGGTCGTGAAGGGGTTAAATTTATAATCAATTATAATTATACGGGACAAACCAGTTTAATAAAATCCTGCTCCTCTGTATAAGTGAATCTGCTGCAGGCCGGGATGCGGATTTCATGTTTTCTTTTGGTTTGGCGGCTCATGCACTGTGAAGGGAAGACGCGGCTCCCCCCAGAAGACATTGAAGTTAATAGAGAAGGCAGATCCGTGTTCCACCAGAGCGATTACATTGTCACCATGGAGCATCTCGACCCGCTCTGTCACCGGAGAGCGGCGCTTCCTCGTCACTCTAATGCTCAGAGCGGGAGCGTGCCTTTCTTCAGGGTGCCGGGGACTCCTTAATCACCGCTTTCTTCGTGCCCTTACATCTTCCTGCGTGATACAAAGCCTGGAAGAAAGGAACCTAACACTTTCACACTTCTGGCAAATTACGAGCTGCCCGGTCCCCAGCAACAAAAACAAGCAAACCCTGAAATTTCCTCAATTCCCGGGGACGGCGGAGGTGTGATTACAATCCACTACTCCCCTTCATATCAATAGCGGACGGGGAAGGATCTACTGAACGAGAGGTGACTGCGTGAGACGAGCCCGGCTTTCTCAATATCTCAACCATCGCCACAACCAAGATGGCGGGAGGATCGTTCACCATCTGTTGGCGCTAGGAAAGGAGACTCATCTACCGTGAACATAAACCAAGACCAACCACAGTTCTTAAAGGGTCACCACGTTTTTCCCATAAGAAGTAGAGCCGGCACCTTTAATCACTCTGTTACAGCATTCTAGTAAACTGTATATATGGCCCCAATCCACTACGCAAGGCACAAAACAGACCTGTTATTATACTCACAGCCGGTGTGGTCCGGTCCAATGGGCGTCTCTGGTCTTGATCCGGTGCCTCCTCGCTTCTTGCGATCACCGTCCTCATATGGGTGACGCATCCTACTTCACCCACACAGTGTCCCTATCACATTCCTGCGCAGGCACACTTCTCTCTGATGGTCATCTTAGTCTTGATCCGGTGCCTCCTCACTTCTTGCGATCACCGTCCTCATATGGGTGACGCATCCTACTTCACCCACACAGTGTCCCTATCACACTCCTGCGCAGGCACACTTCTCTCTGATGGTCATCTCTGCTCTTGATCCGGTGCCTCCTCACTTCTCGCGATCACCGTCCTCATATGGGTGACGCATCCTACTTCACCCACACAGTGTCCCCATCACATTCCTGCGCAGGCACACTTCTCTCTGATGGTCATCTTTGGTCTTGATCCGGTGCCTCCTCACTTCTTGCGATCACTGTCCTCATATGGGTGACGCATCCTACTTCACCCACACAGTGTCCCCATCACTCCTGTGCAGGCACACTTCTCTCCATGGTCATCTTTGGTCTTGATCCGGTGCCTCCTCTCTTCTTCCAATCACCATCCTCTTGGTCTGCTTCATGTGGATGATGCATCCTACATCATACACACAGTGTCCACCATCACACTTCTACGAAGGTGCACTTGACTCTGATGGCCATCACTGGTCTTGATCCAGCGTCTACTCCCTTTTTGCGATTGCCTTCCTCGTATGGGTGATGCATCGTACTTCATCCATACAGAGTCCCCAATCCCAATCCTGCGCAGGCGCACTTCTCTCTGATTCTGGTTTATATGTGATGCCTTCGTTCATTTTGCAATGGTCGTCCTCCTCTGCTTCGTATGGATGATATGTCCTACTTCATCCATAATGTCCCCCATCACAGGCCTGCGCATGTGCACTTCTCTCCGACTGGCATCTCTGATCTTGATCCGGCACCTCCTCTCTTATTGTGAGGGTGCTCCACATCTGGATGACACATCCTACATCATCCATACAGAGTCCCCCATCACGCTTCAGCGCAGGCACACTTCTCTCTGATGGGCGTCTCTGGCTTTGATCTGGCGCTCCACTCTTCTTGCGATTGAAGTTCTCCTTCCCTGCTTTGTGTGGATGACCCATCCTACTTCCTCCATCACAGTCCTGCGCAGGCGCACTTCTCTCTTTCCTGCCATGGTAAGAAAGGAGCATTATAATGAACATGCATCGGCTCTACCTATGGGTCATTGGAGCACTTTGGCATTGCCCGGCGCATGTGCACTACAGTACTTTGCTCTTCCCTCTGCAGGGCGGAGAGAAGTGCGCCTGCGCAAGAGTTTGAAGAGGCACACTATGGATGAAGAAGGGTGCATCATCCATATGAAGCAAAAAATGAGGAGAGCAATCGCAAGAAGACAGAAGGCTCCGGATCAAGATCAATAGATGCCCATCAGACCAGACTGTGCCGGCTGTGAGTATAATAAAAGGTCTTATTTGTGCCATACATAGCCGATTGGGGACATATATACATTTACTGCAATGTTATAAAAGAGGGATAAAAGGTGCTGGACCTACTGTATCTGGGTACAATTTGGTGACTGGTTCCCTTTAAAAGTTTGTTTTAGTTTTAATATAATAAAAAGTTATGGAATATAAAGTTAAAAGTTATACAGTGTTGTACTTTGTGTATCAATTCATCATGGTTTCCTATCAATCAATAGATAATAGTTATTCTTTAAACACTGTCATTTCAGCAAAGATTGAATAGATCAATAGTAGAAGAGAACGAGAAACAAAACGTCTGCAATAAAAATGATCAGACAAATATTCTTTTTCTCCACTTATGAGACACTTCTCGTTCACTCTATAAACATCTCAAATCCACCAAACGAAGCTGGGCTGCCTGCGCACTGAGCGGTCAGACTGCAGCTGCCTATTGAAGTCTATGGAGAAGGGAAAGGAACAGAGAGGAGCACAGGCAATTAGTGCTGCTGCTTTCTAGTAAGTGTTTATCTCACCTTACTGCTGGGTTCACAGCTACTCTGCTCAGTACTGATCTACCCAGCTGCTACTCATGAATTGTGCAGGAACCCCGTCACGTCTGTGTGTGCTGAGTATGGGAAATATCATATGGTAGTAGATAGTCTACACTCACCAGCTCGGAGACAACTGTAAATTAGAGACCAATAGTGACCTTGCTCCTGTATGAAGGGATAAGCGGTTATGAGTGGCGCCGCTCATCTCCGGAGGAGAATATAATACACAGATTTTATGTTGGGTTGATGGGGAATATTGTTCCTTCTCATTCTGAAATGCAATTTGGGCTGACACATTGTATTCTTTTCTTTAGTTCCAAGTTATAAGAAATAACAAAACAGAAACTTCAGCGTCTGCGGCTCCTTCTGCTGCCAGGACATCGGGACATCAGGACATCAGGACGTGACATTTTTTCACTTTCCCTACAGGATCCAGAAAACAATCCACTGGCGGCGTTTTGCTCGGCTGAAATAACATCTTCCCTCTATTAGTTTCCAGCCCGTGGATTCATATCTCAGATGAGCGGGATAAGAAATCACCGATATCATTCATGTCACCCGTAAAGTGTTTTGTGGCGGGGGCCGCGCAGCCTTCAGGTGCTAACTGGATTTTTTATTAAGGTAACGAAGATCTCGCTGTCTGTCTGCTCTGATGAAAGACAAATCAAACATCCCGGAGCTGGAACGTTCCCAACGTCCCAATGACTTTCACTGTATCTCGCCATACTGTTACCTTATAGCACTGGGCTCCTGCTTCCAAATCCAACCAACATTGCTTGGGTTTCCATCTAGCAGGGGCAGACTGGGCCGGGGGGCAGGGATGCATTTGCTCCCCAGACGGCTGGGAGGACCGGCACTGTATCTCTAGGTACGCTGGGCAGGCTGGGCCGGGGGGCAGGGATGCATTTGCTCCCCAGACGGCTGGGAGGACCGGCACTGTATCTCTAGGTACGCTGGGCAGGCTGGGCCGGGGGGCAGGGATGCATTTGCTCCCCAGACAGCTGGGAGGACCGTCACTGTATCTCTAGGTACGCTAAGGTTGTTTTTTTTTACTTAAATGTGTGTATTTGGGGCCACCACTCATTTTTGCATTTAGGCTTCATTAACCATTTTGCACCTTTTGGCCTTTTCAGGCTCCTTGTTTCATTGTACATTCAGCTTTGATGTTGTCTGGTGTTGTGGTGCCCACAATGTTATCGCCTCATTAACCAGTGATGGTATCATGTTTAGAAGCAGATGGAGCTCCCTTCATCAAGTATCCACGTGTCCACACACAAGCCTGATCCCTGACCAGAAGGGGAAGCACCCCTAGTTTTTAGGGGACTGGCTCTTCTGGCTGGGGGGAGGGGGTCAGAGGAGGAGTAGAGTGAGAGAGGACAGGGAGAGGATGCACAAGGGGTGAAGAGCTCTGGGGTTTGGGAGCTGCTGAGGCTCACCCTGGGGTGGCGCAGAGAAGAGGGGACTCAGGGGACTGCAAGCCATGGGAGCCAAATCTGGAGGTCAGGGGATTTCAAGTCTTCTGGTCACAAATGTGTACCCAAAAGCGCAGCAGTATATAGAGGGCCTGGAGCTGTGAGAAAGGAGGCAGCACATGTTGGAGGCTTGCACTGCCTGCTAGCTGGGCAACCACCGAGGAAGTAAAACGAGAGAGGCACACACAGATTAGCTCACAGACAGCGGAGACTCTACCATAAAGCGCAGCAGGGAGGCATCCCGATCCCACCTGGTGGAGTGGACTTCAGCTGCTTCCAGGCTGACCAGATCCCTGAACCTGGTGTCCAGTACCCGGGACCTCACCGCTATCAACCGCCAGTAACGGACTGAAATTCAATGTCTCTCTCTGCTTCTCTCCTGCACCTCCCTGCATTTACAGCTACAACCATCATCCACATTGACTAATGCCAAACCCTGGGGACCCGCTCCATCTGGCTGCTACAACATCCATTCCCTGGGGTCACTAGAAGCAGCGCTGGTACCCCTGACCAGAATCCACGGATGGCATCACAATAAACTTTATTGGACTCTCATCATTCCCCTTTAACTTGTCCGGTCAGGGCCACGGGGCTGGGCAATCGCCACCATGACATCCCAACAGACCACCTGCCCGACTACTGAGTACCTCGGCCCTTTAGGCCGGAACGGTGTCATAAATCAGCAGAGAGGCGAAAAAACAAACATAAAAAAGTTAGGAATTCTCCAGTTAGACTGGTTTCACGTTAATGATTTCTCTTAATCCCGGTGAATCCAGCTGACACTCTATACAACCGCATGCGGCTTCTCCCCATTGACTTTCGATGGGGGGCGCCCGAACTTATGGGTGCATCCGATTGTATACGGTTCCCCCTGATCCGGGTGTCCATGGTTTTTTCACTGACACCAGATTTTGGTGTCCGTTTTTAAACCGTGGACACCTGGATCCAGGGCCATGCGGGTTCAATTAGAATGACCAACTATGGACCGTCAATCTGGCGGAATCTGGATCTCGCAGAATAATCCTTGCTCAAACCTTCAGATATGATGTCATTGGTGCCGTGTCTTGAGTATCGGGGAGGGACTTTGTGGGTCAGGTCCTCTGTAACCATTCCTCCTCCTCCCTTACCGCTTTTCTTTTATTTAAACTCTATGCAGCCACCACCATTATTGCTGTTGGCGGAGAGCACAATGACGTTGTCGTCAATTAAATAATGCTCGAATCTGCGCGTGCGCGTACCCCAATCTCTGACACCATTTTAACGAGGACACTGTGAAGGTGACCACGAGCAGCAGCGACGCATGTGCAAATTGAGTAGCTGTTTTTTTTCTGGTTGCGCATGCACCACTTATAGTCATCTGCACAGTGTATACAGTAAAATGGTGCCAGATATTGCAGTACACGCATGTGCTGAGTCCAGCACCATTTTACTGAAGACACCGTGGAGATGACTATAAGCGGCGCATGCACAGATTGAATTCTTTTTGTATGCGCATGCACCACCGCCACTCATAGTCATCTCCACATGAAGCAGGAGATTACAGTATGCGCATGCGCTGATTTTGGCACAATTTTATTCAAGACAGCATCACCATTGCAATGTGCACGCGCTGTCAACAGCAATAATTGTGGTGGCGGTAATGTCACCGCTGCAGCTAATCACTGACCACTGATTGCCTGTAGCAGTCCCACTTAACATATATATACATATATAGGGGAATAGGGCATCCTCTGTTTTTCATTTTTAAGGTCACTTTTTCCAATTAACTAATGAGTCTGCAATGCATTAATGACGAGACGTCGCCTTTAATGATCTTGTAGGCGTCCGTTGGGTCCATGGTGGTTTATGGTCTCGGCTTTATACAATATATAACACCAGGTATAGATTAATCCCCCGCAACAATACAATCTTTATATCAATATATCAGACTTCCCGGTACCGGCTCCGTAATAACCTCAAATTACATTAATCTCATAATCGTTATTTCCATAAAAGCAAGAACCGTGGCGCACAATGAATGTAATTTGTGGAACATTAGGTCTTTCCTTCATCTGTCACCTCTCGGGGGCTGAATACGCCGGTGACTATTTAGAAATTGTATAGAAGCTCCGACACCTTAAGCCGCTCTTTGTCTCTGATTATAGGACGGAAAATCCGTGTTTTGTGGAAAAACATTGTACAAACTCAATTTCTCAAGCTATTGTGACACGAACGTCCAAACAGCAAAGCCGAAGTGCGGAGATTCCAGGCGCCGCGCCACCGATACAATGAGAGAAGGAACGATGATAAATGGAGAATTCACCCATAGGAAACATTGCGGAGTCATCGTCTCTGTACAGGAGCCGCCATCGCTCCCGTCACCGGGGATGTATCAGAGAAGATACAGAGGATACAGTGTATCCATCGTTATATACGTTGTATTAAGAAAAGTATGTGCCCCCCCTCCTCCACGCTACACTACAGGGCAGGGCTGCCACTACAAATTTCAGGACCCTTCATTGGTAACATTTTGGAGGCCCCTTGAAACTCTGCCTAGTCTCCACCCAGGTTCCAACTCCATCTCAACATACACATACACATACTGTATATACACTCACACATATAACAGAGAGAGACTGCTTTTGGCTGAATAAGCAATAACTGTACACACAAAAGAAAATACACAATAGAGACTGCTGCTGGCTGTATACACAATAGAGAATACACAATAGAGACTGCTGCTGGCTGTATACACAATAGAGAATACACAATAGAGACTGCTGCTGGCTGTATACACAATAGAGAATACACAATAGACACTGATGGTGGCTGTATACACAATAGAGAATATACACAATAGAGACTGCTGCTGGCTGTATACACAATAGAGAATACACAATAGAGACAGCTGCTGGCTGTATACACAATAGAGAATACGCAATAGACACTGCTGCTGGCTGTATACACAATAGAGAATACACAATAGACACTGCTGCTAGCTGTATACACAAAAGAGAATGTACACAATAGAGACTGCTGCTGGCTGTATACACAATAGAGAATATACACAATAGATACTGCTGCTGGCTGTATACACAATAGAGATGATGCAGGCCGCTGTGGTCATGGAAAGAAAGAGGCTCACTTAAGAGGTGAGGGGATGGGGCTTAGAGGAGATTGACAGGAGAGGGGGCCAGTAGAAGAGGTAAGGGGACAGGGTCCGGAGGAGACTGGACCGCCTCCTCACCTCTTCAACGGGCCCTTTCTCTTGTCAATCTCCTCTAGGCCCCTCACAGCAGTCAGAGCAGTCATGGCCTGACGGCGGTCCTGCTACAGGGGCTCTACTGACCTCCCACCCTACATACATAGACTTTAATATGGCGTCAGCCCCTCTGGATAATAGTTAACTGGGAAAGATTTCTATAAGATTTTAGAGGCTTTTGGGGATGGTTCTGTGGGGTCCAACCCTGATGTTGGGGGAGGTTGAACTGCTTACATTCTTTATTATACTGTAGGTCTGAGTGTCATGTTCTTCCCTCTCAATTTCTGTATGGAGTTTGTGCACTGAGCACAGTCATGGGGAACAGAGAAGGGTCTTCCCCAAACTGTTCCCAGAAAGCTGAAGCTACAATTGTCCCCAATGTCCCCTGCACATAACACGTCTCCTCCAGGGTTAAGTGCTGGTGGCCATCCAACGCTTGGCATTGTGCTTGGTGATGTACAGATGCAGCTGCTCAGCATTGTGCTTGGTGATGTACAGCAGCTACTGCTCAGCATTGTGCTTGGTGATACGACTGCAGCTGCTCAGCATTGTGCTTGGTGATATAATTCTGCAGCCACTCGGCTTTGTGCTTGGTGATGTAATACTGCAGCTGCTTGGCATTGTGATGGGTGATGTATGGCTGCAGCTGCTCAACATTGTGCTTGGTGATGTATGGCTGCAGAAACTCTGCATTGTGCTTGGTGATGTACAGCTAAAGCAGCTCGGCATTGTGCTTGGTGATGTAAGGCTGCAGCTGCTTGGCCATGAAGAGTCCCGGGGGGCGCAGTGTTTGTGCTGATGTTACAGAGGAGGTCTGGTCTCTGCAGTTATTGGGTCAGTAGAGCGGTGGGGACTTTTCTGCCCTCAGCTCCCCAGCCCTCGTCCCCGCTCAGTAACGTTATGGGGTCTGGGTTGCTGCGGTTCTTCTACTTGTCAATAATATCACTCACAGGTGATGGGCAACAAATGTCATGGATGAACTTGTTACCCCGGTGGTTTCTATTGCAGGACGCGCTGGTATCTGTGAGCTCCGCACCACCGGCTGTAGTGTCACTTTAGTGAGTGCAGACAGCATGGCGGGGGCTGGATGTCATACACCAGGGGGCAATTTTGCCAGATGTTGTACATGAGGGGCCAAAAGTTATACCCTGGGGAACAATGGTGCCGGATGTTATACACAAAGGGGCAATGGGGATGGATGAGGACCCAGAATTCAATGATTAGGGTGTTGGGCTCAGTAATGTTCTCAGATGATAGAAGGGGCTCTAGCGCTATATAAGAGCATCGCCCCCTCATTGTGTAGCACACACTGCGCCCTACAGTTTTTTGGTTTCTTGTATAATAGCAGCATTCAACTAAATGAACCTGAGCTGCAGTACCCGGCGCAGCCACTGCAGGACGTGTAGCGCTGTGTCTGATACATTTCTTGCAACAATCCTCCTATCAGCTGTGGTGCTAAGAGTCGGACCCCCAGCGATCTGACATTGATCGCCTATCGAGTATGGTCACACCCGGGATGGTCATCCACTTTATTACAGAATGTGACTGTCTATATTGTTGGTGTCAGTCTTTACTGCAGGTCTGGAATTCTATTCCTGATTTATGACAGCTGCAGCTTTTAAACTCTAAGAGCAGCGTCAATGACATTTATGGGAACAGTCTGATCTCCATGTTGTCAGATTTAAGAGATTTAGGAACCCGCGCTCGATACGTTCTCAGCCAAAAACGAACCTCGTCCCCTCTACTACAGGATTAGCATTTTAATCTGAAATAAGACCGGAGCGTTTAACCTTTCTAGGTACACGGGGAGCGCTGAGAAGTGTGTGAATGTAGGTCAGCCGGGATCCATACAGAACATGTGACTCGCATGGGAAGACGCGCTCCGTATTGATCCTATACTCACTTATAGGACGTCCGTCCGTCCGTCCGTCCGTCTGTCTGTCTGCAGCACCGGCTTTGTCTACACGTACAAAGTCAGAGCGATGAACGTCGTCCCGGCAGGGAACGTCGCACGCAAAGGTGGAGATGGAAGAAACATAAAGTTCCGTCTTGGATCCCGCTGACGTTCCCTCGCCGTCTTGGCTCGTAATGGAGGATTTTTATTGTTTTGAATAATAATAAAGGAGGATATGGAAGAGGAATTGGCAGAAAGTCAAGAAGAAGATCTTATCTGTAAATAATGCACGGATCAAACGACGCGTTTCGCTCCATCGCCGGAATGAACAATGTCTATTGTAAATTATAGAGAGAGCACAAGTCTGTAAGAATGCTCAGCTTAGCGGATAGCGGGGGCTCCGCGCAGCGCTCTGACCGGACCACCAGCAAGAAAGCAGAGTCAGACATGGTGGTGGGCATGTGCCACCTCTGGCGTGTGAGCATCCCCGAAACGCATATAGCGTGACCCTACAAGGTGTGTGACGGCTTTATTTTGTATGTCACAACAGAGCACCTGCATTGAAGCAATGAAGACCCTGGCCATAGGGAAAGGGGAGAGGGGTCACCTTCTGGCACTCACCCGAGCCTCTGGCCCACGCTCTCTAACAGATGTATATGTGGGAGATCCGCGCTGCCATCAGATAACAAGACCATAGGGTTATATGGATCAAGATTGGATCCTCCACATATTCATCCATCTCTTTTCCTTCTGTGACCACATTACACTCTTAGTTTGTGGATTCTGCTGCAGCCGATGCAGGCGTTGCAAACTGGTTGATGGTCTCACAACCTGTCCAGGTGAGCAACAACACCTTATTTGAGTATGGTTTTATATGAGGATAAGACTCTATTGCACAGTTTCTTTCTACACTCCCTAACATCCCTATGGGGGTCCTTTCCCCGTTGCTTTCATGCCGGAGCGTATGGATGCCTAGCATGTGGCGCAACACAGGGTTTACAATGGAGATTGTATAGAGGGAAGACCCTGGCAATAGGGAAAGGGGAGGGGGGGGGGTCACTCCTGGTACACACCTGAGTCTGTGCCCTACACTCCCTAACATCCCTATGAGAGTCCTTCTCCCGTATTTATGTGCCTAGGTCCTTGCTAGACCTGAACTCACCAAGGACATTAGTCTCACTGTTGCAATAATACAACACAAAGGAAAGAGAGACACACAGATGGAAAATAGATACAAAAAGGAAAAATACTTTAAAGGGAACCTGTCACCCAAAATAACCTTCCTAACCTGTTAATACCTGTCCCTACAGCCTTACAATACTTTCTAAGCCATCCCTATCTGACCTATGTTAGTAATCTATGAGTAGAATAAAGTAGTTAGCAAACTTACAAAATCCATGACAGCGGGGAGTTCCTCGCTGCGTTTGTGACGGGTAGGCGAGTCCCCTGTGCCGCGCCACTCTATTACGCCCTAATGGGCGTCATTACACTCTGCAGAGCTCGGGCACGATTTAAATCTCGCAAACGGAAAGTCACCGCTGCGACACGGTCACGTGACGCCGGGATCACGTCACTTCCGGTCGCCGCAAGTCTCACAGGCCAACTAAGCGCATGCGCAGATTGCATGCTGAAGCCAGCCTGTGTGAGACCAGCGGCGACCGGAAGTGACGCGATCCCGGAATCATGTGACCGTGTCGCAGCGGTGACGTTGCGGGCGCGAGATTTAAATCGTGCCTGAGCTCTGCAGTGTGTAATGACGCCCATTAGGGCGTAATAGAGTGGCGCGGCACAGGGGACCCGCCTACCCGTCACAAACGCAGCAAGGAACGCCCCGCTGTCATGGATTTTGTAAGTTTGCTAACTACTTTATTCTACTCATAGATTACTAAAATAGGTCAGACAGGGATGGCTTAGAAAGTATTGTATGGCTGCAGGGACAGGTATTAACAGGTTAGGAAGGTGATTTTGGTTGACAGGTTCCCTTTAACTCCTCAAATGCAGCTAAATTCCAGAGCTGCAATAGTCATGACTCCTCATGTTCTTCCATAGACTGGCTCCTTCCAAAGTGGTCAGCATAGAAAGAGATTATATAGCCAGTGTCATATGGTAAGATACATGACTCTTTATAGCTGAGGGAAGTGGTCATAAAAACTACACCTAAGATTACAGGCCAGAAGAAACTGACAGTAAGGGAAGAGTAATTAACTTCTGCAGCAATAAAATAAAGATTCATTTAAATACAAGTTGAAGACCTTCATACTGTAGCCTCCTCCTTCCAAAGTGGTCAGCATAGAAAGGGATTCTATAGCCGTTGTCAGATGGTAAGACACATGACTCTTTATACGTAGCTGAGGGGAGTGGTCATAAAAATGTTATACCCGAGATTAAGGCTACAAAGAACAACCAAATAGAAAAGAGTCCTTTACCCCTACAGCACTAAAAGAAAGTAGAGTCACTTAAATACCAGTTGTAGACCTGCGATCAATAAGGCTCTTCTGGTTCCAAACTTGCCAATGGGTTTCCCCAGGGTGGAGCAGACTTATGACAAGCACAGTGTACAGCGCCAAGCAACAGAGCTGTAGTGGCCGTTTCCGGTACTGCGGCTCAGCTCCTATTGAAGTGAATGTGATCAGACCTGCAGTACCCAGGACGGCCACTAGGCGGTGTATAGAGCTGTATGAGGGCGGAGCTGGTTAGCGGAGGTGACGTGTAACTGTATGTTTACACAATGTGTTTGCATTAAGATTTTTGCATAAAATGTTCCAAATTAAGGTAAAAACATAATGATTTTACAGAGAAAAACACATGATGAACCATACGGTAACCAACTTTATTTGTGGACAATCCCTTTAAATTACATACTTGAGGCAGTGACGGCCAGTGGGAGAAATAACAAGGTTTTCCTATGAATTGATGCAGGTCGGGGGTTTAATGCGGCGGCGGCTGAGATATGGCAGTTTGTATCGAGCCGCGATACAACCCTCACTTGTGAATCCACGTGTGCGGCGTGCGCCTCTTGCACAGAGGGGGAAGGGGGTTTGCAGTTTTTTTTTAGCTATCTTGTAGGAAATGTTATGATTTCCATGTGTGTATCTGCGAGAACATGTTAAGTCTGAAAAATTGTCAGAAACCCAAAGAAACCATTAAAGGTGAGAAAAACACACAAAATACAGCTATAGTGTGGATTATATATTAGAGTTGTTACAAGATGACAAACACCTAAAATAGGTCACAAAATAAACAGCAGAAAGCGCCTAATATACAAGCATAGTGCACCCATATAATACCGCCATGTAGGACTTACACAACAGTGCTACACATTGTACAGATAACAGTTACACAACGTCCATATTATACTGCCATATAGAACCTACACGAGTGCTATACATTATACAGATAACAGCCCCATACAGTGCCCGTATAATACTGCCATATAGTAATTATACAACAGTGTTATACATTATACAGATAACAGCCCCATACAGTGCCCGTATAATACTGCCATATAGTAATTATACAACAGTGCTATACATTGTACAGATAACAGCCCCATACAGTGGCCGTATAATACTGCCATAGAGTAATTATACAACAGTGTTATACATTGTACAGATAACAGCCCCATACAGTGCCCATATAATACTGCTATATAGTAATTATACAACAGTGTTACACATTGTACAGATAACAGGACAACACAACGTCCATATAATACTGCCATATAGTAATTATACAACAGTGTTATACATTATACAGATAACAGCCCCATACAGTGCCCGTATAATACTGCCATATAGTAATTATACAACAGTGTTATACATTATACAGATAACAGTACAACACAACGTCCATATTATATTGCCATATAGAACCTACACAAGAGTGTTATACATTATACAGATAACAGCCCCATACACTGCCCGTATAATACTGCCATATAGTAATTATACAACAGTGCTATACATTGTACAGATAACAGCCCCATACACTGCCCGTATAATACTGCCATATAGTAATTATACAACAGTGCTATACATTGTTCAGATAACAGCCCCATACAGTGCCCGTATAATACTGCCATATAGTAATTATATAACAGTGCTATACATTGTACAGATAACAGTGCCATACACTGCCCGTATAATACTGCCATATAGTAATTATACAACAGTGCTATACATTGTACAGATAACAGCCCCATACACTGCCCGTATAACACTGCCATATAGTAATTATACAACAGTGCTATACATTATACAGATAACAGTCCCATACAGTGACCGTATAATACTGCCATATAGTAATTATACAACAGTGTTACACATTGTACAGATAACAGTACAACACAACGTCCATATTATACTGCCATATAGGACCTACATAACAGTGTTATACATTGTACAGATAACAGCCCCATACAGTGCCAATATAACATTTACACAATAGTGACATACATTGTACAGATAACAGTTCCATCCAGCAACCAGATAATACTGTCATATAGATCTACACAATAGTGCCATACATTGTACAGATAACAGCCCCATACAATGCCCATTAATACTGCCGTATAGTATCCACATAACAGTGCCATACATTGTACAGATAACAGCCCCATACAATGCCCATTAATACTGCCGTATAGTATCCACATAACAGTGCCATACATTGTACAGATAACAGCCCCATACAGTGCCCATTAATACTGCCGTATAGTATCCACATAACAGTGCCATACATTGTACAGATAACAGAACCATACAGTGCCCATATAATACTGCCATATAGTATCTACACAACAGTGCTATACATTGTACAGATAACAGCACCATACAGCAACCAGATAATACTGCCAAATAGTACCTACACAACAGTGCGATACATTGTATAGGTAAGAGCACCCATATAATACTGCCATATAGTACCTACACAAAAGTGCCATACATTGTACAGATAACAGCCCCGTATAGCATCCATATCATCGGTGTACCTGTAATTGCACACTGTGCCCAATGGCATCCTGACTTATTTGCCTCTATAGTGGTGGTCCTGGTACTATTGCTCCATTGGTCTCTGTGCTAATACCCAATTGTGACGCTCACCATATGGGACATGGATATTATACCATCATAATGTTTATTCTTCTAGAAGTCAATTAACGATAACGGATTTCCTTTGGCTTTGATTAATAATGTGGGAGAATTGTCTGTTCCCCGTCATTATGAGGCTGCATGGCTCTGTCTCTGCGCTCGGCTTGGCACAGTCTCTTCCTCCACTCGCCTGTTGCTTCTGGGTCTCTGCCCATAAGAATCTGAAGACACAAAGTATAAATTATGAATTATCTCCATTATTATCTAATCTGTGGGATCTTCTGTGCGACGCTGTGGCTTCCTATGGGGCACATATGCAACAATGCTCTGCTCAGATTCTAGTCCAGACTCCTAAAAATCATTCACACCCCAGACTGGACCCCTAAAATCATTCACACCCCAGACCGGACCCCTAAAATCATTCAGACCCCAGACCGGACCCCTAAAATCATTCACACCCCAGACTGGACCCCTAAAATCATTCACACCCCAGACTGGACTCCTAAAAATCATCTAGACCCCAGACCGGACCCCTAAAATCATTCACACCCCAGACCGGACCCCTAAAATCATTCACACCCCAGACCGGACCCCTAAAATCATTCACACCCCAGATTGGACTCCTAAAAATCATCCAGACCCCAGACTAGTCTTCTAAAAATCATTCACACCCCAGACTGGATTCCTAAAATCATTCACACCCCAGACTGGACTCCTAAAATCATTCACACCCCAGACCGGACCCCTAAAATCATTCACACCCCAGACTGGACTCCTAAAATCATTCACACCCCAGACCGGCCCTCTAAAATCATTCACACCCAGACCAGACTCCTAAAAATCATCCAGACCCCAGACCGGACCCCTAAAATCATTCACACCCAGACCGGACCCCTAAAATCATTCACACCCCAGACCGGACCCCTAAAATCATTCACACCCCAGACTGGACTCCTTAAAATCATCCAGACCCCAGACTAGTCTCCTAAAAATCATTCACACCCCAGACCGGACCCCTAAAATCATTCACACCCCAGACTGGACTCCTAAAATCATTCACACCCCAGACCGGCCCTCTAAAATCATTCACACCCCAGACCAGACTCCTAAAAATCATCCAGACCCCAGACCGGACCCCTAAAATCATTCACACCCCAGACCGGACCCCTAAAATCATTCACACCCCAGACTGGACTCCTAAAATCATTCACACCCCAGACCGGCCCTCTAAAATCATTCACACCCCAGACCAGACTCCTAAAAATCATCCAGACCCCAGACCGGACCCCTAAAATCATTCACACCCCAGACCGGCCCTCTAAATTAATTCACACCCCAGATTAGTCTCCTAAAAATCATTCACACCACAGACTGGACTCCTAAAATCATTCACACCCCTGACCGGACCCTAAAATCATTCACACCCCTGACCGGACCCCTAAAATCATTCACACCCCTGACCGGACCCCTAAAATCATTCACACCTCAGACCAGACCTCTAAAATCATTGAGATCCCAGACCGGACTCCCAAAATATTCAAACCTCAGGTCAGACTTCAAAACTCATTTCAGAACCCAGATCAGACCCTGAGAACATTCACACCCTCAGATCAGACCCTGAGAACATTCACACCTCTCAGATCAGACCCTGAGAACATTCATACCCTCAGATCAGACCCTGAGAACATTCACACCCTCAGATCAGACCCTGAGAACATTCACACCCTCAGATCAGACCCTGAGAACATTCACACCCTCAGATCAGATCTCCCTATTCCCATCAGACACATAAAATTACTTTACATCCCAGACCAGACCCCGCTATTAATTCACATCCTAAACTAGAGCCCTACAATTAATCCAGACCCATCGACACCAGTCACGAAAAAGGAAAAAATACACTCAATACTTCCAAGTTCTCAACACTACCGGGTGTCCCACATATATATAGTCCTGATTCTGGCCAATCCGGCAATCGAATGCCCCCAAACCCACCCAGGAGCCCCCCAGCTGGTGAATGCTCTCATATTGGGGTGGGGTTTACAAAAATTGTAACTCTTTTGACTGTGATAGTACTAAGTTTGTATTTTAAAAATGAGGACAATTCCGGCAAACTCAGGACTGTTGGCAATTCTGTACATGCATTTGATCTATGATGCCGGGACTAGGGGACCTGGGACTGATAGCTTCTAGATATGAACCATAGTCTACCAGATGAGGACACGCCCGGAAAATTGAGCACTGTCAGCAATTCTGTAAATGTATTTGATCTACGATCCTCAAACTGGGGGACCTGGGACTGATGATTTCTAGATTTGGACCACGGTCCACCAGATGAGGACACTCCCGGAAACTTGAGGTCTGTTGACAATTCTGTAAATGCATTTGATCTATGATGGCTGAACCGCGGGACTGATGACCTCCAGATATGAACCATGGTCCACCAGATGAGGACACTTCTAGCAAATTTAGGACTGTTGCCAATTCTGTAAATGTATTTGATCTACAATGGCTGAACCGCAGGACCTGGGACTGATGGCTTCCAGATTTGAACCATGGTCTACCAGATGAGGGCACTCCCAGCAAATTTAGGATGGTTGGCCCACGGTCCTCCAGATAAGGACACTCAAGGCAAATTAAAGACTGTTGTCAATTCTGTAAATGTATTTGATCTATGATGGCCAGACAGTGGGACCTGGGACTGATGATTTCCAGATTTGAACCATGGTCTACCAGATGAGGACACTCCCGGAAAATTGAAGACTGTTGACAATTCTGTAAATGCATTTGATCTATGATGTCTGAACCGCAGGACTGATGACCTCCAGATATGAACCACGGTCCACCAGATGAGGACACTCCTAGCAAATTTAGGACTGTTGGCAATTCTGTAAATGTATTTGATCTACAATGGCTGAACCGCGGGACCTGGGACTGATGGCTTCCAGATTTGAACCATGGTCCACCAGATAAGGACACTCCCAGCAAATTGAGGACCGTTGACAATTCTATAAGTGTCTTTGATCTACGATTCCCAAACTGGGGATCCTTGGACTGATGATGGTTTCTCGGTTTGAACCACGGTCCACCAGATGAGGACACTCCCGGAAAATTTAGGACTGTTGGGAATTCTCTAAATGTATTTGGTCTACGATGGCCGAACCGCGAGTCCTGGGACTCCTGATTTGAACCATGGTTCACTAGACGAGGACCCCTGGTCTATCCTTTTTAGACATCGGGGGGTCACAGGTTTCCAATAGTCCAACCCTATGAGATTAACGAGAAGCTTCGATAGTCTTTCACCCATCCAAGACCTTGCAACGTCCTTCCAAAACCCGACATTGTGTCCCTGGTCTGACTAGCTAATGACGCCCTTCACTTCACCCTATATTTAATACGCTAAAAGGTTACAAATGACGATAAAAATAAATGATGTACAGTTTTAGGATAAATGGGATTGTACGACATTAGCCGGCGCTCTTGAGCAGACGTCCCGGTGACCTCCGCAGGAGACTGGAATACAGACAGAACGCCAGCGTCCTCCAAATGTTTGACATTGTGAATTATTTTATTCAGATACAACATTCGGCTAATGTGATGTCGCGCCGAGACCCGAGAGCCTTCAAAGCTGCGGAACAAAGGGAGCGAGCGCCGGCACCGTCTACCCAGAAGTTTAAGACTTTTAGGGTCTGCGCTGTGCACCATTGAACTACAAAGCCACCGGATACTCACAAGAGACGGGATCGTTAGTGCAGAGGCGCGGACCCACGCTCCCGTGACCCAGATATTAGATTTATGTTGCATAAAATTTACAATTATGAAAACAAATAGGAAAATTCTCATGATTGCAGCCAGAAGAGATTAGAAAATGCTTGTGTTTATAGATCGAAGTGATGAAACCCTGATGGAACCCATCATAGGTGAATATGGAGGATCCAGTATAGGGATCTGAGGATCCACCACAGGGATTTGGGCTTCCAGGCAAGACACAAACCTTTTGTGTAATCCTGGGGATGATTAATAGTCCGGTGTTACCGAGATGTGCAGAATTATACAGAGATAGAGCAAAAATGTGGAGGACACGAGGGAAGAGATGTGTGTGATGTGCTAAGCCAGATCCACCAATTACTATTGTGTCATCACTATAGTGCTAACTGCATCAACAATTTTGATGGACTCGGATAATACCTCCACTTAGTACATATAGAATTAAAGGTTACATCAGCTTGTAAATACATTATACTGCTAATCTTATACTGACACCAAATTACATCCTGTATCATACTCCAGAGCTGCACTCACTATTCTGCTGGTGCAGTCACTGTGTACATACATTACATTACTGATCCTGAGTCACCTCCTGTATTATACTCCAGAGCTGCACTCACTATTCTGCTGGTGCAGTCACTGTGTACATACATTACATTACTGATCCTGAGTTACCTCCTGTGTTATACTCCAGAGCTGCACTCACTATTCTGCTGGTGCAGTCACTGTGTACATACATTACATTACTGATCCTGAGTTACCTCCTGTAATATACCCCAGAGCTGCACTCACTATTCTGCTGGTGCAGTCACTGTGTACATACATTACATTACTGATCCTGAGTTACCTCCTGCATTATACTCCAGAGCTGCACTCACTATTCTGCTGGTGCAGTCACTGTGTACATACATTACATTACTGATCCTGAGTTACCTCCTGTATTATACTCCAGAGCTGCACTCACTATTCTGCTGGTGCAGTCACTGTGTACATACATTACATTACTGATCCTGAGTTACCTCCTGTATTATACTCCAGAGCTGCACTCACTATTCTGCTGGTGCAGTCACTGTGTACATACATTACATTACTGATCCTGAGTTACCTCCTGTATTATACTCCAGAGCTGCACTCACTATTCTGCTGGTGCAGTCACTGTGTACATACATTACATTACTGATCCTGAGTTACCTCCTGTATTATACTCCAGAGCTGCACTCACTATTCTGCTGGTGCAGTCACTGTGTACATACATTACATTACTGATCCTGAGTTACCTCCTGTATTATACTCCAGAGCTGCACTCACTATTCTGCTGGTGTAGTCACTGTGTACATACATTACATTACTGATCCTGAGTTACCTCCTGTATTATACTCCAGAGCTGCACTCACTATTCTGCTGGTGCAGTCACTGTGTACATACATTACATTACTGATCCTGAGTTACCTCCTGTATTATACTCCAGAGCTGCACTCACTATTCTGCTGGTGCAGTCACTGTGTACATACATTACATTACTGATCCTGAGTTACCTCCTGTATTATACTCCAGAGCTGCACTCACTATTCTGCTGGTGCAGTCACTGTGTACATACATTACATTACTGATCCAGCGTTACCTCCTGTATTATACTCCAGAGCTGCACTCACTATTCTGCTGGTGCAGTCACTGTGTACATACATTACATTACTGATCCTGAGTTACCTCCTGTATTAGGGTATGTGCACATCAGTCGTTTTATGGGCTGGTTATGACCGGTTTCCGTCGGCGGTTCCCGCTGAGTTTTATGTTAATTTATGTTAATCCTACCCACCGGTAGGATTAACATGCTAGTCAATGGAGTTTAGAAAACGCTGTGTACATTACAACGTTTTTGTTCTTGACGATTTCAGTTTATTCACCGGTTTCCGACCGGTTCTCAAAGATAGAGCAAGCGACTTCTTTTCAGTGTTTTTCCAGCAGGTCCAGCTGAACAAGTGCAGCAAAGACCAGTCTGAAAAACACTAAGGAACACGCCGGGGAAATCGCCAAGAACACGCTGTGCGACCGCTAGTAACCCGATCGCAAATCGTTAGCAAAACGCTAACAAAACCAGGGAGACTGGCGAGTGCAGAAACCTCAGTTTCTGCTAATCTCCACCGATTCCCGGTCGTTCTGCACAGATGCAGAAACGACTGATGTGCACATACCCTTATACTTCAGAGCTGCATTCACTGTTCTGCTGGTGCAGTCACTGTGTACATACATTACATTACTGATCCTGAGTTACCTCCTGTATTATACTCCAGAGCTGCACTCACTATTCTGCTGGTGCAGTCACTGTGTACATGCATTACATTACTGATCCTGAGTTACCTCCTGCATTATACTCCAGAGCTGCACTCACTATTCTGCTGGTGCAGTCACTGTTTACATACATTACATTACTGATCCTGAGTTATCTCCTGTATTATACTCCAGAGCTGCACTCACTATTCTGCTGGTGCAGTCACTGTGTACATACATTACATTACTAATCCTGAGTTACCTCCTGTATTATACTCCAGAGCTGCACTCACTATTCTGCTGGTACAGTCACTGTGTACATGCATTACATTACTGATCCAGAGTTACCTCCTGTATTATACTCCAGAGCTGCACTCACTATTCTGCTGGTGCAGTCACTGTGTACATACATTACATTACTGATCCTGAGTTACCTCCTGTATTATACTCCAGAGCTGCACTCACTATTCTGCTGGTGCAGTCACTGTGTACATACATTACATTACTGATCCTGAGTTACCTCCTGTATTATACTCCAGAGCTGCACTCACTATTCTGCTGGTGCAGTCACTGTGTACATACATTACATTACTGATCCTGAGTTACCTCCTGTATTATACTCCAGAGCTGCACTCACTATTCTGCTGGTGCAGTCACTGTGTACATACATTACATTACTGATCCTGAGTTACCTCCTGTATTATTCTCCAGAGCTGCACTCACTATTCTGCTGGTGCAGTCACTGTGTACATACATTACATTACTGATCCTGAGTTACCTCCTGTATTATACTCCAGAGCTGCACTCACTATTCTCCTAGTGCAGTCACTGTGTACATACATTACATTACTGATCCTGAGTTACCTCCTGTATTATACTCCAGAGCTGCACTCACTATTCTGCTGGTGCAGTCACTGTGTACATACATTACATTACTGATCCTGAGTTACCTCCTGTATTATACTCCAGAGCTGCACTCACTATTCTGCTGGTGCAGTCACTGTGTACATACATTACATTACTGATCCTGAGTTACCTCCTGTATTATTCTCCAGAGCTGCACTCACTATTCTGCTGGTGCAGTCACTGTGTACATACATTACATTACTGATCCTGAGTTACCTCCTGTATTATTCTCCAGAGCTGCACTCACTATTCTGCTGGTAGAGATACTTTGCATTTTACATAGGTATCTAATATTGGAGCTGTTTTGAGTTGTCTGATGTCACAGCTGTCAGGTTATGCTGAGACTTGTATTCTTAGCCTCTGGAGACCGCTGCTGTAGGTGATTGTAGAAGAAATTTACAGTACTCATATACATATTCTTTAATCTTTCCGCTATAGAGAAATCTTGTAGACGTCTATGTTAAATCTCTATAATAAATGTATCTATGGGGCATGTGATAGTAACACACTAATGTAGAGTCTTACATAAACTGGACCAATAGCGTAACTTGAAGCTCCTGGGCCCCGATGTGAAAGCTCCAATGGGGCCCCTAATTATTGCAAATCTTGAACAGCGATAGTCTTTTTCTATAGGATGAAAGGGACTTTTGGGGTCCCCCTAGGCTCTGGGGCCCGGATGCGATTGCAACCCCTGCACCTGGTGTAGTTACGCCCCTGAACAGAACTGTACAGAATTAGAAAAACAGCTTCCTTTATCCAGAAACAGCGCCACCCCTGTCTACAGGTTGTGTGTTGTACTGCAGCGCTACACTTCACATCATTGGAGCTGACCTGCAATACCAAACACAACCAGTAGACTAGGGTGGCGCTGTTTTGTTTTGCTAAAGCAGACCTGATTTTTTATTCTTACAATCATTTTTAGCAGCCAATACTTTATATGTTATAAATTAATTATTGTATCCACATGATAGAAAATTCAGACAACACAGGAGCTGGATACCAAGCTGGGGTATTTAATTATTCAGCATTCTAGTCCTAGGGGGGTTTCCGCCATCTGATGGGTGTGAAGTACCCGCCGGGGAATCTCATTATTGCGCTGCCCTGCTGCGTCACGGGACGTTATAGCGGATACCAGGCGTCTGTGCCCGGCTCACACTATTCAGGCTAAGGGAATGATTAATTCCGTCTCCTGCACCCGTCGGTCCGTACAGAACCGTCCGCCCCGGATAGTCGCTACCTGTGCGCTCAACTTGTTCTCATGATTAAATTAGAAGCCTTGCTCCGGGGATGTTCAGTTCTATCTGCTCTGCTGCCATTCAGATGGAACTTCTTCCTCTTCACCTTCTATAAACTCATATAACAATTGCAGAGGAATACCTGAGTGGCTGGAAATGGATTTATTCTATAGAGGAAAATTCCTTTAATCCAGAACCAATTGGACCTGATAGGGTTACGTGGTGTTTGCTGGAGTCTTGCAGCGCTGGAGTCCCACCAAGAGCAACAGCTGCAAGAAGGACTTTGTATGTTTTTCCCCAGCTTGACTGAGAGTGAGCCCCAATGGGGACAGTGATGATGATGATGATGACTGTACAGTGCCGTATATAAATCCAATGTTACTATGCTGCTTCCAGCAGTACAATAAATCTATTACCTCCCATTCATGGGGTTGTCCAGGACTGAGATGTAGTGATGAGCGAGCGCTACCATGCTCAAGTGCTCGGTACCCGAAAGGAGCAGGTCGGACGCCCGGATGGGTGCAATATATGTATCGAATATAATGGAAGTCAATGGGGAACTCAAGCATTTCCATAAGAGTTTCACGCTGACTTGCATTATATTCAGTACATGAGTCATGCTCCTTTCGAGTATTGAGCACTTGAGCATTGAAGTGCTCGCTCATCCCTACTTAGAAGTTGATTAGATGTGTTATTAATTTCTTAATCTGTGCTGTCCATTATCATGCACGCCATTGATTACATGTTAGCACGTTACCACATACAGAGGAGCACAGCTCTGTACTCTGTGTAGTGCAGCTCAGCTCCCATTCACTTCAATGAGCTGCAGTACCGGGAATGGCCACTACACAGAGTATGGAGCTGCTGTGCTCTGGCTTTCTACACTCCAGTGGATATGGGACCTCGCTATAGCTGATTGGTGAGAAAACTGTGTGTCAGAACCCCAATCATCTGAAAATAGCTAATAAATATAATAGTCCTGGGCAAACCGTATAAAGGGAATCTGTCAGCAGGTTTTTGCTATGTAAACTGACGACTATTTTGTAAGGGTTAAAAAACAAAAATCTTTTAACAGGCTCTGTGCTATTGTTTACTTAAACTAAAGGCTTTATCATCTGGTGATTATCCTTACTGGACTGCAATCTCACATGCATGAGTCTGACACGCCCCCTGCTGTGATTGACAATCAACAGTCAATGCACAGTCTGTATTGAGAGCCTGGTGTGCACTGGCGCAGCTATATTTCTATAGACATTGTACATACAGAGCCTGGTGTGGGCGGGGGCAGATCTCTGTCTTTAGACATTGTACAAACAGAGCCTGGTGCGGGCTGGGGCAACGGTCTACAGACATTGTACATACAGAGCCTGGTATGGGTGGGGGCAGCTCTCTGTCTATAGACATTATACATACAGAGTCTGGTGTGGGCGGGGGCAGCTCTCTGTCTATAGACATTGTACATACAAAGCCTGGTGTGGGCAGGGGGCAGCTCTCTGTCTATAGACATTGTACATACAGAGCTTGGTGTGGGCGTGGGCAGCTCTCTGTCTATAGACATTGTACATACAGAGCCTGGTGTGAGCGGGGGCAGCTCTCTGTCTATAGACATTGTACATACAGAGCCTGGTGTGGGCGGGGGCAGCTCTCTGGCTATAGACATTGTACATACAGAGCCTGGTATGGGCGGGGGCAGCTCTCTGTCTATAGACATTGTACATACAGAGCCTGGTGTGGGGGGGGCAGCTCTCTGTCTATAGACATTGTGCATACAGAGCCTGGTGTGGGTAGGGGCTGCTCTCTGTCTATAGACATTGTACATACAGAGCCTGGTGTAGGTGGGGGCAGTTATCTGTCTATAGACATTGTACATACAGAGCCTGGTGTGGGCGGGGGCAGCTCTCTGTTAATAGACATTGTACATACAGAGCCTGGTGTGGGCGGGGGCCGCTCTCTGTCTATAGACATTGTACATACAGAGCCTGGTGTGGGGGGGCAGCTCTCTGTCTATAGACATTGTGCATACAGAGCCTGGTGTGGGTAGGGGCTGCTCTCTGTCTATAGACATTGTACATACAGAGCCTGGTGTAGGTGGGGGCAGTTATCTGTCTATAGACATTGTACATACAGAGCCTGGTGTGGGCGGGGGCAGCTCTCTGTTAATAGACATTGTACATACAGAGCCTGGTGTGGGCGGGGCCGCTCTCTGTCTATAGACATTGTATATACAGAGCCTGGTATTAGCAGAGGCAGCTCTCCGTGCTCTGCTGTATCTCTCCAACTAAATGCTTTGATAGTGTAAGAACGGCTGTAGACAGTAATCTATGTGATACATTGTTGGATTCAGGGTTTCTTTGCTTACATTAGTTGCTGTCAGATGAAGCAGCAAACACCTGCTGACAGATTCCCTTTTAATCACCTATACTCTACTGTTAATGAGATAACTTGTCCAAGTCACCACAGTAAAGTAGAAGGTGAACTGCAGACAGCGGAGTTGCAGCCTGTGCTCCAGGGGGACATGAATATTTCAGCATCTGCTGCACATTGTATATACACAATATTTACCTTTCAGATGATATTTTCTCTTTAGGTTGAAATGTCCTAATTGTTTGGATCCGCTCCAGAATTGGGAGGTTTTTTAC